>ML789955.1:240871-254886 GCA_009831015.1 Picea engelmannii
GTTCGTCTGTTACCTGAGGATTCACAGTAGTGCAACTGGTTGCAACAAAGGATTTGTTGTGGCGTTGTCGTGCCCTCTGGTTTTTATGTGTTCGGATGTAAAAGGATTTTGCGTTTGAGCTCATTTCTTCTTTAATCTGTTGCATACCGGATGTCTGTAATAGATCATTGCGCTCTTCTTGCGTAAATCTTCCACCTACTCGCCTTTACTACAGCTCATTGTTTGGAGTTTATCAAGACCTCACTCTATCATGCGTGCCTGATCTGGTTTCTGAGCTGATGCTCTGCCGTTCGGAGTCTTCCTCCATTTGATCACCCTTCAAAATAAACCGTGACATTAAAACTGATGGGCTTCGGGCTCTGCTCCTGATAGCAATCCAGGAGTGACTTCCGAACGCCAACAGGCCGGGAGACGCCTACATTGGCTCGATAGACTCTGCTAGAGGCAGAGGGAAATGCAGCTCCTCGTGGTACATTCCGAGAGAGAAAGAGACCACAGAGATTTTCGAGCCATGTTTCAGTTATGAGCCACATCATTGAGACTAAGCCTTCTTGTCATGGAGAAGCAGCAGGTCAGCAGGTTTGGAAAGATGCCATGATAGAAGAGTATTATTCCATTATGAAGAATGATGTGTGGGATATTGTTCCGAGACCGGAAGGGAAGCCTATAGTAACTTCCAAGTGGATCTATAAGATCAAACATGCAGCTGATGGAAGTGTCGAGAAGTACAAAGCGAGATTTGTGGCTAGAAGATTATCTTAGGTGGAGGGAATAAATTATGAGGAGAAAATTTGCTCATGTTGCCCAAATACACTTCCATCCGTACGATTATTTCTCTTACTGCATCCATGGGTTGGAGACTACATCTGATGGATGTAAAGACAAGCCTTCTCAATGGTGAGATTGAGGAAGAATTTTACATCGACCAGTCAGATGGATTCGTGATACATGAGGAGTCTCATGTGTGCAGGTTGAAGAAAGCCTTGTATGGACTAAAGCAGGCACCTCATGTGAGAAGATTGATGGATACTTGATGAGTTTGGGCTTCAACAAGAGTGTTGTTGATCCCAACCTATCCTATCACATTGTTGGTGACAAGTGCCTGATTTTGGTCCTATATGTGATAACTTATTCCTCACCAATTCAGAAAGCCTTATTGTTGAATGCAAGCGTGCATTGGCTTCTGAATTTGAGATGAAGGACCTTGGTATGATGCACTACTTCTTGGACTAGAAGTGTGGCAGAGGACTGATGAGATTCTCCAGAGTCAAGGAAAATATACAGTCCAGATATTGAAGAGATTTGGTATGACAAACTGCAAATCCATGCCTACACCAATGGTGATGAATTTGAAGAAGATGAACGAGGCTTCTTCTAAGTCAGGCGAGACTGATCCACATCTTTACAAACAATTGATTGGATCATTGATGTATCTAGTTAACACCAAACTTGATATATGCTATGCAGTGAGTGTACTCGGTCAGTTTATGAGTCAGCTGAGACAATTACACTGGATAGCAGCAAAGCATGTGTTGAGATATCTACAAGGCACAATTGGTTATGGCTTGAGATATACCTCCGATGTAGACATGAGATTGCAGGGATATGCCGATGCAGACTAGGAAGGGAGTGCAATGGACCGGAAGAGCACATTCGGTTGTTGTTTTACTTGGGGATCTGCCATGGTTTCCTGGTGCAGCAAGAAACAGAGCTCTGTGGCTGAGTACCGCAGAAGCAGAGTACATAGTGTTATGTGTGGCAGTCCGCGAAGCAATGTGGCTTCGCAAGCTCCTTGCAGACTTATTTGGTCATGAGATGGATTCCACCATTATCCATTGCGATAACCAGAGCTGTGTGAAGCTCTCTGAGAATCCTGTGTTTCACGATAAATCGAAACACATCTAAATCAAATACCATTATATCAGAGATATGGTGCAGAGGAAAGCAGTACATGTGCAATACCTTTCTACACACAAGCAAGTTGCAGATGTCTTCACCAAACCACTTGCCAAGACGAAGTTCGAGTACTTTTGTGAGAGACTTGGCGTGGTGGAGAATGCCTCCCTAGCTGAGAGGGAGTGTTGTTGATTACAGCTTCATGAGACATTCTCCAAGTCATTCTCCTCTGGACTGAGTTGAGATGATCTGTATGAGAGATCCCATGTGATGGGTGTGTCATTCTCCTTTGGATTGAGTTGAGACGATCTGTGAGAGAGCCCATGTTTTGGGTGTGCCCATGTGATGGGTGTGTGTCAGACTCTGGACTGAGTTGTGATGACCTGTGGTCTCTTGTAGACTCCTCTGGACTGAGTTGAGATGACTTGAGATGGTCTCCTGCCTTGTACTCCTCTGGACTAAGTTGAGTCGGCTTGAGATGGTCTCCTACCTTGTACTACTATGGACTTAGTTGAGTCGACTTGAGATGGCTCTCCAAATGGTACTCATGTGGACTCAGTTGAGTGATCTGTTGAGAGTGACGTCCTTCTGGGTGAGCACAGGTGGACGTGTCCCTAGTGGCTGAGCATTAGAGGATGTGTGAGATCCCTTGTTAGATTGTCAGAGAGTGAGACTTTGGTAAAACCCTAATTGTGTTGTAAAGGGTACAAGTCGGCCCCACCATGTAAAGATAATTAATATTGTGAATTATTAATTATATTATTAAGTTGTACAGGTCGGCCCTGTTGTCCCAAGTGTCATGTCTTTTGGTTGAGTTAAATATTGTATAAATAAGAGATAGATCCCCATTGTGTATCATCTCTTACACTAACTCAAAACGCTTATCTGAAATTATGAGGACTGCAATTCGCACTTCTCTAAGCACTAGTTTTCTCAATCATAAAAGCACCCTCTTGTGTGCTAGGTTTTGGTGGTGGATGGAGGATCTTCTCTTGGCAATATAGTAATGGGATTGTTGGGTTTCTCCCTTGGTTGAGAAGGGTTTTCCCAGGATACTTCTTGTGTTCTTGTGCATGGTTATTCTTCTTGTGATCTTGGTTTACTATAGCTAATGTATTGTTGCAGTGTTTATGGTTCAAGTAATGTTAAACAGAAATAAACTATGTGCATGGCTTAACCATAAAAACTTAACAGTCTCTTGTTGCTCTGATATGACGGGGCAACTTAAAAGTATGAGGTGATCCTCCTGGTAGTCAGAGGGCAAGGTGGGGACTTAAGGAACGAATATATGTGGCTAAGTATCTCTCACTAGATCAACCTTATATATATATATATATAGAAGCAAAGGAGATCCAAACGTTCATTACCAACTATTCTATGTTCCAAGCCATATATCGTAGTTTTGCAAAGATCAACCTTATATATATATATATATATATATATATATATAGAAGCAAAGGAGATGCACATTCATTACCAACTATTCTATGTTCCAAGCCATATATCGTAGTTTTGCAAAGTTGCAGCTACTGAAGGTACTCTATTTTTAATCAATATTGATTTGTATTTTGATTTCTTAAGTTTAAATTATGATTTCGAATTTGATATTTGGATTTTCAAAACTTGCAGGTTGTTGAAACCCATTTTGCCACCCACACTCTAGTCATAAGGAGGCTTGTTGACGTCAAACATGTATTATAGGCGATGGTCCTCGACCCTCTTTGGGATTTGTGGAAGACTTCAACTTCTAATTGAGGACAAAAGATCAAGTCTATCATTCTTGACGTGTGTGATGGGAGTAGCCTGGGACAAGGTGCAATACCTTTTGTAGTTTACAAAGCCAATACTGACCATGACCAAGATGTTTGACACACATATCCCTTGCTTGGGGGAAGTCTATGAAAACATAGATGGTATGGTGAAAAGGATAAGGGGCATTATAGTGGTAAAGGTACTTGACATCTAAGAAATTTTCACAAACAAGTTAAGGACATGGTTACCAAAAGGTGGAACAAAATGACGACACCATTACACATTTTGACCTATGTATTGCACTCAAAATACTATTATTCTAAAAAAATAATATTACTAGGAAGAATAACACCAAACAAGGACATTGAAGTGATACAAGGATATAAGACAAACCTAAGGAAAATCTCCATGGATGTGGAATTGAAATGCAAGTACACAAGGAGTTTGGTGCATTCATACAATCCACAAATATATTTTCAAATCCACTAGCCATGGAGATAGGGGGCATTTTGATCCTATTACTTGGTGAAGCTTCCGTGGAGGGGACAACATTCATCTCTTTTTTCTAGGCACCAAGTTGTTATTGCAAGTTCCCAACTCTTCATCTACTAAGAGGAACTAGAGTATATATGGCTTCATCTATTCGATAAAGTGAAACAAATTGGGAGCCGCAAAGGATGGGGATCTTCTATACATTCATTCCAACCTTTTCCTTCTATCACATTCTAATCCAAAGTATATGAAGTATCCTAGAAGGATGTGAGATGAGGAGCCTGAAAACTCTGACTTAATCATGTCACTCAATGCCATGACTCACCTCAACCTACATGAGGATATTAAACAATTGATTTTCTATGATTTCAAATTTTAAATTGATGAATTTTGAATTTTGAATTTTTTCAAATACCAAACTTTCAGTCATCGGGTTGTAGTCTAGTCACTAATGATAAGTGTATGTCTTACTACTGTGATAACCCAAGGTTGAGTCTCAATGAGCATTCCCACTTGATAATGAGATGCATTAATAAAAAAGGGACAGCATTTATGCAGTTGTTGTAACCATTTTACCTAAAACTAAGTTTCATAGTTCCTCCATCTAACTGTAGGAGGCACCACTCCCTTGTGGTCACCCCATTGGCATAAGGATTATGTTATATTGGAGCTTAGATTTTGTCGTGGACCACTTATTTCAACCAATGTGGAATAGTAATTTTTTGTATAGAGAGGTATTTATGTCATAGAAACAATTTCAAGATCCACAAATGTTAGGCGTATCCCACTTAGTAATAGAGGGGAGGCAAGGGATGTATCATATACCCTAAAAGACGTGTCCATACAATTCTCTTATTATAAGAATCAAGGTCAAAGCTTTTACTGATATCAGAACCATGCCATATTTAATCAACACCTTCTTTCTTTTCTTGGCAACACAAATTTGTAAAAAATGATATTGTCCCTTGGAACCAAGTCACACAACATATTTTACCTTAAGCAAGTAGTAAACCCCGATATTCGACCTTTCATACAAGGAATGTTTCCCTCTTAATACTTATGTTATTGATCCCCATATGGTTACATGTTTTAGTCACCTCTACACTTGGAACTAAATGAAACTTGTTACCTTGTAATAGAAGACTCCCCTCCATAGTACATACCACCAAAGCTTCTATAATGAACCTAATATAACATTAATAAGGAATATATGTAATAAATATTTACTACTTATGTTGTTGATCTCCATAGGGTTATATGTTTTAGTCACCTCTACACTTCGAACAAAATGAAATTTGTTACTTTGTAATAGAAGACTCCCCTCCATACCACCAAAACTTCTATGATGAACCTAATATAACATTAATAAGGAATATATGTAATAAATAAATATATAATTAGTCAGTGTTATTGATTAATGAAAGGTCGTTCATATCAATGAATAGGTCGAGGTTATCATAAATATAAGTATCAATTGTGACAATTATCAATTGATATGAATTAAATATTGCTTTCCCTTGTGGTCCGCTGATAATTTAAATATTTTCTCCGCTGTGATGCACCACAATTTCCCAATAAATCTTACAGTTGTAAAGATATTGAAAAGCAATATCAACCAGACAGAAATGGCAAATTTACTTCCAAACATGATTTGTAGCAATCAGGAATCAGGACCTTCAATCAAGCCTGGTCACAAAATGGCACAGGTAATAGATCAAGAAAAAAGGTTCTGAAGAACAAATTACTACCACAAAGAGATGGACATAATAATAAACTTCCGTTCTCTCTTTCAAAGAATCTTTAAAAAACAAATTTTGGAGTTTGTGTTCACTCGAGACACGTTATGTATTTTCCTAAGTGGCCATGCAGTTTCAAAGTGTTCCCTTCGTATTTCCAAGAAATCCCTACTCCTAGAATGTCCAGGTTGTGAAATATTTTAGCTAGCAAGCTGGAGTGCATTATTGTCCCTACGATAGTTTAATAAAATAGAATATCGTGCATAGAAATAAATCGATTCATCCAAATAAGGAAGCAAAGTTATCGATCACGGCAATTTGTAATACTGCGATTTAAATAATAAGTAGCACTCGCCCTTTCAAAATAAATGTTCAATATGCAGTAATCATTGCTTATGACCTTAAGACTTATAGATTGAAGAACATCATACCCGATCAGCAGCAGCCTGGAGGGTAACATGATCTCCCCATTCTCCAGCCCTGAACATAATTGGATTAACAAAGGATTACTAATGCTTGTAGGTTTCCAACAATTCAAAGAAAGATTAACAAGAATAAATGTAGATGAGAAGTACACCATAATATCAAACCAGGATTCTTAGAGCGTCAAAAACATCAATTAATAAATTTTATAAGCAGAAAACATACTTCCTCATCTTTCTGTAATATTGTTTGTATTTCATGGGTACATGGGCTTCATATGCAGATCGAAATTTTTTAAGCTGCAATATCAATGAGACAATTAATAGTTGAAAGAAACAACAGAAAACAAAGGAATATCAAGCATACTTGGCCATCTTAATGTAATAGTGCTTTTGTGGGTAAATATCCCTGGTATGCTAATTGGAAAATCTTTGCTCTGCGTCTTTGGCAAAAAGAAATTAATAGTTTTTTGAAAACCATGAAAAAGTATTCCACAAAAACGTTTATAAGCATAAACAACTGACAAATAGAAAAGCCAAACACATTATCATCATAACAACAATAATCTATTTTGAAGGTCACGGCAAAGCCAAACACCAAATTGGTGTATGAGACCCCTTGTTTGTGGACAAGGGACTCCCTCCGCGCAGCGATTTGACTGTTAAAGTATACAGAGGTATACATAACCTACCGCCTGAATTTGAACCTGTGACCTCTGAAGAGGAAACACGTGTTCTTAACCATTAGACCGATAAATCCACCTGAAATGTAAATTTCTCAAAAACATTTAAGTTTTTATGAATTTATACTAATTTTTTCACAATTTTATGATTTATAGTAATGTTTTCACAAATTAATGATTGGATTTTTTAAGTGAAAATTTCTCCAAAACATTCAAGGTTTAGATGAACTTATTTTCATTTTTTTACAAATTAATAATTGGATATTTTTACAATTAAAAGGTTTAATTTTTTTTATTGATTTATTAATATTACTCACCCATGTACGTTAAGAATCTCTTCCACCTAGACTTTAGAGAGCTATTGGACAGTTGGTTGTCATTGATGTTGTTGGACAGTTGGTTTTCATTGATGTCAACAAGCAATGGTTGTCATTGATGTCAACAGATGTGATGGGTGTATTTGGAGAAGTCTCCAAAGTGGTCCCCTTATCGTGTAGCTCTAAGCATGGTCCTCATGGGAAGACGCTTTGAAGAAGTCTACAAGAAACCCATAGGTGTGGTCATGAAGCCTAAAGTTGTTTGAGGAATAAGGACATGAAGGACAGTGCAAATGCAGGTAACACACTCATAGATGGATAGTCCTCGTCATGTTGTTTCCAACGATGGGTGGAACGTCACGTAGTTCCTCACATTTGAGGAGTTATGAGGTCATGAAATTGGAATCCCCAAAGATGGGTTAAGAAGGCCCTAATTTGTTGCAAGTCATTAATGAAAGGATAAAGTGGTTGTAACAAGAAAGTTCAAGAAGCCCTAAAGTTAAGGAAAGAGGTTACATAGAAAAAGTATATATACACCTCAAGAAGTCACTCATAAGTACATTCATACACACATTCATTGAATATCTATCTTGTGAGAATATTTTGGTCTATTGGCGAATCTGAGGTCGAATATGAGGTAGTAAGTCTGAGGTTGTGAAGGAAGCTTGAAGGTGAAAGTCTCGAAGCTGCAAAAAAGGTGATAACCCTAGCTTCTGAGGTTGTCTGTGGGTTACAGTTCAACAGAGCATGGATATCCGCATGTCATAGTGAAGCAAGACACGGATATCCACGGGTAGTAGAAGAGCAAGTCGCAGATCTGTGAAATGATGCTTGTATCAGGTTGTTGAGGCTAAGGAGAGTCTGTGTATCATGATCTGAGGCACCAGGTCAGTTACAGAATGTAAAGGTATGTGTATATGCATGTTATGAGATTGTATCTTGGTAATATTGTGGAGCATGCTTGAGGCATGTCTTGGGTATATTGTTGAGGCATTGGCACATGCTTGAGGCACATCTTAGGTGCATGGTTGAGGCATATACCCGGTATATGATCTTGGTTGTTATGTACTTTGTTGAGGAACTTCATTGACGATATCTTGTAGTACATGGTCTATGATATGATTGAGACATATCATGTGTGATATGTTATATGGTTGAGGTAGACTTCATGGTACATGGTTTATAGCACACATTGGTACATGGTTGATGATATTATGTGTTGAAATATTGTAACTTCAAAGAATATTCTACCTAAGAGGAAGTGTTGAATAATATTATTATATTATGTTTATTAATTAGGCCGTATTGTGCCTTTGTAAAAATCGGCCCTATTATGCCTTGACAATTAAATGTAAATTATGAGGGTAATATTACAGGTCAGCCCAAACCTAATTTTAGGTTGGCCAGACCACTATTTATAAGGAAGGCCAGCACCTCATTTGGACACACTTAACAACCATCTCTGTAGTGCGCAAGTCTTGGAGGAGAACCTACTGCAACTATGTGTGACGTCAAGGAGGGTTCTTGGTGGTATCTCTTGATTAAGTAGTGTGCTACTCTTTCCTAGTGAAGGAGTAGAGGAGGATCTTCTGCTTTGTTTTTGGTCTATCTATATTGAAGAAGTTTTTGCTGGGTTTTCTTCCTCGTGAGGGTTTCCCAGGATAAAATGTTGTGTACCTTGTGATTGTGTTTCTTTCAGTGATCCTCATATGTTGTTGATGTATTAAATGCTCATGTACTTTGGATATAACTTAATAACAACATTAAAACTTAACATGATTTCAGAGCTAGACTGAATAAGAGCATTGTTACTGGGTATTTACATCTCTTGTGTGCCAGACAAGAAAATTTAGGGTTTGACTGGTACCAGAAAACAAGAAATCACCAGTCCAGATTTGCACAGGTCAAGTTTCAGAGGTAAAATCTTGAAATTATCATAAACAGCCAACACCAGTCAACTCGCCTCAACCCTGCACATCTTCTGGTAAGGTTTGATTCATTTATGAGCACTTTCACTTTTTGGTCATTCTTCTAGCCTTAGGGTCAAAATGCCTTCAAGCACTAAGCTTGATGAAAAGTTAGAAGGTGTGGAAAATTTTCGTGCCTGGAAATACAAAATTGGTCTCATTCTCAAAGAGAATGATCTTGTGCAATTTATAAAGAATAATGTTCCGAAGCCAGAAGGAAATGAGGCCAAAGAGAAGTACATGAAGGACATGATTAGGGCAAAGAGAATAATTGCAGATTCCATCAAAGACCACTTGATCCCTCAAGTGTCTTCCAAGGATACCCCAAAGGAAATGTTTGATGCCCTATCTAAGATGTATGAAGGAAGAAATATTAACAAGAAGATGAACTTGAGAACCCAACTCAAGAATACTAAAATGAAAAAAGGAGAAACAGTTCAAGATTATTTTTCTAGGGTTTCTCAGTTCAAGGAACAACTAGAAGCAATTGGACACACGATAGATGAAGATGATATCATGATGATTGCTCTCAATGGTCTCACAAGACCTTGGGATGCTTTTATCCAAACAGTGTGTGCCAGAAAAGACAAACTCCAACTTGACAGTTTATGGGAAGAGTGTGTTCAAGAAGAAGCAAGAGTTGCAAATAGAGAAGCCATTCTGAGAGAAGATGAAGATCAAGCTCTAGCTGCTCATATCAAGAAAGGAAGGGGAAAGAGAGAGAATCACTTCCATAAGGAGACTCACTCTCATAAGGAACCTCACTCCCTTAAGAAATTTCAAAAGTACCAGAAAGGACAAAGGAGGCAAAGGGATTTATCCTCCTACAAGTGTTATCATTGTGAAAGGATGGGATTCATTGCTAAAAATTGTCCTCTCAAGATAGAAGAGTACACAAGGAAAAATAACAAAAGACATCATGCCCATGCAGCCAAAGATAATGAGCCAAGCAAGAAGTTACCTAGAGAAGAGATAGAAGAATATGTTTTGTTTTCAACTCTCTCTGGGACTGTGACACCTTGAAATGATACTTGGCTCATAGATAGGGGTGCTTCCGAGCACATGACAGGTCACAAGAATACTCTCTCCATCCTTAAAGAGAAGAACTCCCCCCAAAAAGTCTCACTTGGAGATGACTATCAGTACCCAATCAAAGGAATAGGAGAAGCCACCTACAAGCTTGGTTCAGGAACTCCAATAAGGACGAAGGATGTACTTTAAGTACCATGTTTGAGGAAAAATTTACTTTCTATTTCTTCTTTAGACAAGAAAGGTTTTCGGGTTTCATTTATAGATGGTAAAGTTCTTATGTGGTCTAAAAGAAAAACTATAGAAGATGCAGTTGTCATTGGAATAGAAGAAGGTGGCTTGTACAAATTAAAAGGCCACTCAGATGCAACTTTAACACATAGTCTTGTAAGTCCATGTGAACTTTGGCATAGAAGGCTTGCTCACATTAACTACAAAGCCCTACCATATGTGAGCAAGGTAGTCACAAGTTTACCAGAATTAAAGATTGATCACGAAGGTGTATGTAAAGGATGTGCACAAGGAAAGATTACAAAGAATCCTTTTCCGAAAAGTGATAGCAAAGCGGATGGTAAATTGGATATTGTTCATTCAAATGTATGCGGTCCAATGCCATCAACTCCATTAAGTGGGTATGTATACTATGTCACATTTATTGATGATTACTCTCATAAGACTTGGGTTTATTTTTTAAAGTTAAAAGATGAAGTGTTTGAAAAATTCAAAGAGTTCAAAGCTTTAGTAGAAAACCTCTCTAAGAAGAAGATTAATATGGAAGTATTGAGAAATACAAAGCAAGATTTGTGGCTCGTGGACTTTCCCAGACAGAAGGCATTGATTATGAAGAGACCTTTTTCTCTCGTAGCAAGATACACTTCTATCAGAACCATCATGGCACTTGTAGCCAAGATGAAGTGGAAATTACACCAAATGGATGTGAAAACAACTTTCTTGAACGGTGTTATTGAACAAGAAGTGTATATAGAACAGCCACTAGGTTTCGAAGTACAGGACATGAAGACTCGTGTCTGCAAGTTGAAGAAGGCTCTGTATGGTTTGAAGCAAGCTCCAAGAGCTTGGTATGGCAGGATTGATAGTTTTCTGATGAGCTTGGGCTTTACCAAGAGTAAAGTTGATCCCAATCTTTACTTCAAGATTGTGGATGATGGACTAGTTATATTCCTGCTATATCTGGATGACTTATTCTTGGCAAGTGAAAAAAAGCTCATCATAGATTGTAAGAAGAAGCTTGTCGTTGAATTTCAAATGAAGGATATAGGCTCGATGCACTATTTCTTAGGTCTTGAAGTATGGCAGAACCCAGAAGAGATTTTCCTTAATCAAGGAAAGTATGTTGTGGAAATTCTAAAGAGATTCGACATTATGGACTGTAAAGCCATGTCCACTCCTATGGAGATGAATCTGAAGTTATTGGTTGATACTTTGTCAAAAATAGTTGATGTTACTCTATACAGACAGATGATTGGTTCGTTGATGTATCTAACAAATACCAGACCAGATATATGCTTTGTTGTGAACACCTTGAGTCAATATCTGGTGGAGCCTAGACGTGTTCACCTTGTAGATGCAAAGCATGTGATGAGATACCTTAAGGGTATGTTGGACTATGGTCTCTGTTACAATGGAGATTGTGACTTCAGATTGTATGGCTATACTGATTCAGATTGGGCTAGAAGTGCTTCAGACAGAAAAAGTGCTTCAGGATGTTGTTTCAGTTTGGGATCAGCCATGACTTCGTGGCAAAGCAAGAAGCAGTCCAGTGTTGCTCTCAGTACGGCAGAAGCAGAGTGCATTGCAGCATACTTCGCCGGTTGTGAAGCCATATGGCTTCGGAAGTTGTTGATAGGTCTATTTGATCTAGAGATGGATGCTACCGTGATTTTTTGTGATAACTAGAGTTGCATAAAGATGACAGAGAACCCAGTGTTCCACGATAAGACGAAGCACATTGAGATCCAGTACCACTAAATTTGTGACTTGGTACAAAAGGGAGTTGTGAAGCTCCAGTATGTTGGCACAAATGAGCAAGTAGCAGATGTGTTGACTAAGCCTCTGTCTCGTGTGAAGTTTGAATACTTTCGAGACAAGCTTGGTGTAGCCCGAAAGGACTTCCCTCGAAAGGGGGAGTGATGTTGATGATACTATGGTATCCTAACCATCAGCAAGGCAACTCGTTAGGATTTATATCCTAGGGGATTGATCATCCCTGGACAAATCCCATAAGGTCCAGATGGACGGTCTGTCGAAGTGCCTATGTATGTATATACTTGTTGTGGTCAATAGTTGGCAACTCGTTAGGATTTATATCCTAGGGGATTTTATTATCCCTGGACAGATCCCGCAAGGTCCGGATGGATGGTCTGTCAGAGTGCCCACAGTTATTGTTGTTGTTCTTGTTGTTGTTGTTGTCTCATTCTGTTGCTATTGATGTTGGTGTTCCAGCTTCATGTTGTTGATGATGATGATGTAACTCCAGCTTCGCGTTGTAGATAATGATGATGCTTAGTTTCTACTGATGTTGATGATGAGAAAAACTTCTGATGATTTATAGATATGACAGACAGTGTTCCCGATGTTGATGACAATGTCTCCTCTTGATGTTGTATTGAGTCCAGTCAGTTGCTATTGATGTCGTCAGTAGAATACCCTTCTTATTGAGGGGGAGTGTTGAAATGTTGTAACTTCGAAGAATATTCTACCTAAGAGGAAGTGTTGAATAATATTATTATATTATATTTATTAATTAGGCCCTATTGTGCCTTTGTAAAAGTCGGCCCTATTGTGCCTTGACAATTAAAGGTAAATTATGAGGGTAAAATGACAGGTCGGCCCAAACCTAATTTTAGGTTGGCCAGACCACTATTTATAAGGGAGGCCAATGCCTCATTTGGACACACTTAACAACCATCTCTGTAGTGCGCAAGTCTTGGAGGAGAACCTACTACAACTAGGTGTGACGTCAAGAAGGGTTCTTGGTGGTATCTCTTGATTAAGTAGTGCGCTACTCTTTCCTAGTGAAGGAGTACAGGAGGATCTTCTGCTTTGTTTTTGGTCTATCTATATTGAGGAAGCTTTTGTTGGATTTTCTTCCCCATGAGGATTTCCCATGATAAAATGTTGTGTACCTTGTGATTGTGTTTCTTTCAGTGATCCTCATATGTTGTTGATGTATTAAATGCTCATGTACTTTGGATATAACTTAATAACAACATTAAAACTTAACATGATGCAGGTTGTGGTACATTGTTGATACATGGTATGCTACAGGCCTAAGTCACCTGACATGGGGATACGAGACACGGAGAACACGGAAATAAGAGTATCTGACACAGGTACGACGACCACTGGAAACAGGACATGGAGGACACATTATATATATATATATATATATATATATATATATATTAAAATTTAAATTATATATATATGTACATATTAAAATTTAAATTATAAAAATTACACATACAAAAATGAAATAATTAAACTGTAAACATTTACATGATGATGATATAAATTCAAGCATACAACTAGTACTAACTTAGTAACTACTAACTTACTAACTGTTGAATTTTAATGAAGATTTGTACCTTGGACAAGTGGTTCCTATGGGTTTTTAAACTTTTACCTAGGAATGTGGTCCACAACTTAAAAGTGGGTCTTTTTCATAAAGTCACTTTATAAGTGGTAAAGTGAACTTTAA
>ML789955.1:272334-291801 GCA_009831015.1 Picea engelmannii
TATATATATATATAATAGACGCTTCCTGGACGCTTCGCTTCCTAGGATTTTTTGAAAATGACGCTCCCGACGCTTCGCTTCCTAAAAACGCACCCACTTCGCTTCGCGCTCTGGTAACATTGATTCAGATACATGAGGGAAACTATCAACTATCTGTACACTTATGGATCAACCAAATCTAACTCTGAATCTGTTGCTCACTTCAGATAAGGTATCATAGGAATAGCCAAGGGTTTACAGTCCATCATCTAAAACCTCTTCAGAATCTCAACTACATGCTTAACCTGTCCAAGGAACACCTCTCTTAGAGTCTATCAAACCTACAAACCCAAGAAATAGTGAATAAGCTCGATGTCCTTAATGTCAAATTCACTTTCTAGTTTCTTCTTGCACCATTTTATGAGATTTTTTGAACTATCTATCAAGACCGGGTGATTTACATACAGCACTAAGATAAGTAGATCAGATTTATCAAACAGATAATATGCATTAAGATCTGCAGTAGTCTTAGTGAATCCCAAATTCTGTAGGTACTCATCAATCCATGACTAACAAGCACATGGTGCCTGCTTCAGCCCATAAAGTGTTAGAATATAATGGATGTGCTCGTTTTACCATCGACAATATCACTATTGTCACCCAACCATAGGCTGAAGCCACCCTCCGAGCACCTTAACCTTGACAGAGAATCACTCCGGAAGAAAACCCTAGGCTAGATAGCCAAACAAAGGGTAGCGCACCTTTCCCCAAGGATAGCGCACCAAACAAGAGCTGATCAGATAGTCCAAACCATAACCAAGAGATAGTCCAAGCCAAAACGCAATCTGCTAGTTGCAACGGCAGCTCTCCTCCAAACTTGTGCACAAACTGGGCAACTGCAGTGCGCACAAGTGTTGCTCTGCAATTCTGAGAATGCCTGCCAAAATGAAGACTAACCTCCTGTATTTATACTAATTATGTCTAACTGCTTGGGCCGACTTCTCATTCTGGGTGTCTATTTACTTAGTATATAATATTTCTTCTGGCCGACTTCTTCTCTTGTAGGCTAATAACCTAATACCAATTATCCTCTTGAGCCGACTTGTCTTCTAGGGTTATTAGCCAACTCATTAGGGTTTCTTCTCGCTTCCTGGAATATTCTATTCTCGTCAAGTTTACACGCGAAGGTAAATACCTCCCGCAGCTACCATAATATTAACACTCTCTCCTAGCTAGGCAGGTATTACAGGTAATGGTCTTGAGCACAAACATACCATTCACCCGGTAGCATCAACATAGTTGTATAGACTATCTTATGACTAGAGCACCATCATCGCCATCAGTGTCATCAGCTGCATCATCTCTCGAAACCATACTCTATCTAAGTAATTTAGACATGATGTTGGATAAGTCACTCTCACCACAGAGTGACAGAAGAGCCATTCTTCTAATCTGGACATATGTCGTAGAAAAATAAATGTCCTGAACCATTTTCTGTCTGGGAAATCTCTGTCCATTGATCATCTATCTATTTGATAATCATTTTCAACACTGTTGATAGTCTTCAAGACAGTCAGAACAATATCATTCAATAGAACACAACTGTGTCTATTCATAGTAGTACACAACTACAATCCAGTGGTACACTACCACACCAAGTAGCACACAGATACTCGATCAGTGACGTATAGTCACAAACAATGGAACACATCCACCACAGTAGTATACATCTACTGTCTAGAGACATATAGTCTTCATAACAATCATATGATATCAACTTGCATAGAAACAATGTTATGATATAAACTGAATCATCTGGGCCATTCTTCCACTCACATATGTGATATCTGGAAGAGCATCTGCCCTTAGAAGGTCAAACATCAATGATGAGCTATCTGGACTATTCTTCTCAAGCAAGGAAGAATAATTGTCCTGATTTCTGAACCTGGACCATTCCCCACCCTGGGCCATTCCTCCGACACTAGACAAAGTGTAACCTGGAGAGAATGAGTCTGCCCTAAGGAATGTCTGTCCCTGATTGTTGAACCTGGACCATTCCCCACCTTGGGCCATTCCTACGGCACTAAACAAAGTGCAACCTAGAGAGAATGAATCTGCCCTAAGGAATGACTGTCTGGACCATTTCCTAAGGAAATGACTGTCCTGCACCAACCTCCAAAACGGACCATTCCCCATGTTAACCACAATGGGAAATCGTTGTCCGACGAGGCGGGCAGTCTTCTTGAGTAACCCTCAAGAAGAGAGACTGCCCTAGACCATTCCCCATGTTAACCACAATGGGAAATCGCTGTCTATGGTACATCAACAATCCATCGAACCATTTTCATTACGAAAATGACCGTTCGATCTGGACCATTTTCCGAACTGGAAAATGTCTGTCTATCAGAAACCTCAAACCACTTTCTGAATCTGGAAAGGAATTGCTCATCCTAGACCATTTTTCGAACTGAAAAATGACTGTCCATCAATCATTAACACATCAGTGCTCCTTCCCAACCTGGGAGTCATCTCTTCCTTTTTCAATACGGAAGTCGTCTCTGTTATCCCCACTTTTCAGGGATAACTAGGAGATCATGTCTCGAGGCCCACAGGTCCTAGACATGGAGTACCGAGAGCAGGATTGACCTGAGCATGGCCCTGGAGGGCCCACCTTTTCTTCTTCTATCATCTTTATCTTATCAGCAGCAACATCATCCATCACCATCGGCATGGTCCTGTATCAGAAAGGGTTCTTGCTCCATGAGGTAATTGGTCCAGGTATCATGGTATGTGTCACTTTTGATCATTAAAACCTTTAAATATATGCATCTGATTCATTTTATTTCTAACAACTGCTTGGATCTTACATTTGCCCACTTGACCATGTCTGGGGGGATTGACTAGGTGCCCTAGCAAGCCTGTGTCTGTACGTCTTGGTTTGCCACTGGGGGGATTTCTGAAAAGTCGTCGTCCGCTCCCATCATAATACCACTTTTACATCTTGTTTCCAGCTCATCTGTCCCTTTCCCCTTGTCCGGGCATTTGGTTGACCTATTTTCAGGACTACACCTTACCTCGTGGGAAGAAGGGGCTAAAGGCCCAGAAGGTAAAAGCAAGCTGGTAAAAGATAAAAGCCTAAGAATAAAACCTTGAGATGCTTCGCCCAGGGATCCCCGAGAAATCAATAAAAGGCTTCTCAGCAATAAATAAGAGGGACCCGAAAAAATAATAAAACAAGACCTAGTCAGAGGATAGGGGGTCTCATCACAAACCAGCCTATTAGGTCCATGGGTGCCTAGCAGTATGACATTGCCACCAGCTGGTTACCACGCCAGGGCAATGACTCTTGGTTGCATGGCCAAGGGAAAGGGGGTCTCATCACGAGCCAGCCTTCTCATCTCTACGAAAGTACTTGCGGGTAATGCTGTCAGCTCTGGTCACCATGCCAAGGCAGTGTCCCCTGATTAGCTCTTGAACAAAAAGGCAGAAAAGAATAAAAAGGTAAAAAAGAATAAAGGCAAGAATGGGCTTGGAAAAAATGCATCCATGACAGGGACAACTCGCCTTCTACAAAGGCACCCACAGGTAACACCTTTGCATCCTTGGCCATCATTGCACCTACATGATTGGACATCCCCTGACCACACCACCCACTTACATGGCCTGGAAGAGGTCTTTCTGGGAACTTTCCTTTTCCTGTGGACACTAGCCCAATAGGATGCCTTGTCCTTTTCCCTGGACTTGTATTGCAGGCTTGTGCAACGTCTTTGAGCTGTCAACTGATGTATTAGGGATTTTATGCATGTGTTTAATAAATTAATGATGAAATGTGATTGACATTGCTATGATCCCTGTGACTGATGAGCCCATGGAGGGCATAGATTTTGAGGTGCAGGACCATACTCGATGGACAGGTACCATTTGGACCGGTACACGTGGGGAGATGATCAATTCGAACCTCCATGGGGCTGAAGAGCCCACCAGATGGATGCTGAGACCCCATCAGGGGGCAGAGACCAAACAGATACTTTGTACCAAAGAAGAAGAGGACGTTCCACCAATGGCACCCCGACACAGCTAGACCTAGAGGGATTGACCCATTTTCAGTGGGACGTTGGCTCTAGATGGCCTGGGACATCACCAGGAGGCTTATGACGTCATCATAAGCATGTTGGCAAATGGACAGGGAAGTTGGCACGTGTGGCAGCTTGGAGGAGCCCAAGGAGGGCTAACGTCTCACTTTAGGAGGCTGCATTTTCCCTATTAGGGGCTAACGTCACCCTAGAAAGGGGTGACGTCTTACCTTTTGCTTGATTAGGGTTTAGATTTGACATTTTAATGTAAAAACAGTATTATTTTGGTATTATGGCCTTGTCGGCCTTTTTATGACCTAAAAAGTAAATTAGGCCATTGATACACTATATATTGAGGGTTTTCACTCTCATTTTATCATCATCACTCATTCACTCCATAAGGAGGTCTGAAATTTGCGCCCTATCTTGGGTATTTGGCTGATTTAAGTGAGGCGCACTTGTTGAACGAAGACTTTTTGGCATTCTATGGTGTTTCTCTTGAAGGAAGGTGTTACAACTAGGGTTTGCATGGTTATTTCTTGATGAATTGTAAGTATTTTTCTGCAAAACTTCTTAAATGAATGGTTGTAGTCTTATTTTCTTGCATATATTTATAATTTGTTGAATCAAAACCCTAGGTGACAAGCACACAAGTAGGTCCTTGTCTCATGTCCCCTGATAGAGAAGATTTCAACCATTGAAGAAGAAGAAGAGAGCCTAGTCGTAGCTACACTCCTTTTTCTTCCTCTCCTTTTCTAGCCGTACCATTTTGAATTCAAGAGGAAGAAGACGTCCCAGGCCTAGGTTATCTACACTTAAGGCCGTTTTTCTTTTAGGGTTTGATGAAAGAGCCTTGTTGTAGCAACACTCTCCCTCATTAAGCCTTCTTATCTTGATTTTGTGCTTCATCTGAGCTAGCCGTTTTGCAAAATTGACCTAAGGAAGGAGGAGAGAGCACGAGGCCTTGCTATAGCAACACCAGAGTGAGCCTCTCTCCCCTAGGGTTTTGATTCTGAGGCCCTGCCATAGAAACACTTCAGAACTCTTCCCTCGAGTCCTTAGCTTTCCTCCTTCAACCCTTGCGTCCTTCATTTTTTACTCCATTTTACCCTAAAGCATTGATCTAAAGTCCTCCAACGTTGAAGTGAAGCTGATCAAACCACTCTCTAAATTCTTTGAAATTCAAACCCTAACCTACTAACCCTAAGTTGTTGATGTCATCATTGGATATTTCATCTTTAATGCAGCAACGTTTTACTTTATGAGCAATTGAATGGTGGTTTAAAGCATTTATTAAATGAAGTGTTGATTGGTTACATTGAGTGCCACATCGTTCCAATATTTATTGGTGAAGTGTCATATTCTTTTCATTTTCTATTGATAAACATTGACTTCGTCAACACTTATTGTTAATTGCTTATATATATCAGATAGTCTTATGAAGTACTAACCCATTGAAATATAGCTTGCATATACCTGTTTGTTGTTGTCTTGTTCCAGGCAAGTGTTCTTCATTGGGGATTTACTTTATTATTGGTTGTTTGGTCGGGACTTTCTGTTTGGGTGGTGACTTGTGAAGGGGGAAAACCTTATCTTGGTCTTATTAGCCTTTTGCCTCTTCAAAACCATAGGTCACCGAGGACGTCTCCCCTGGGCCTAACCTCCCTAAAGAGAAAGAACCTCCCCATCGTGGTGACATTGGGTGGGATAGGTTCCTATTACACCAGTTTGGCCTTAAATCTTATAGCTTTTTTCCCAGCTACAAATTGTGCGATAACGGTCTCCACTAGCTCCAGCTTGAGTACGCAAACTCTTTCATCTTGGACAGAAGCTTTACCAAAATGTTTGTTGATCTGCTCATCTGTGGAGATATATATTGGAGAACCACTTTCTCCTTTTTGGACTTCATCACAAAGAATGTGATGCTTGATCTCAAATGTACTTCGATCTGGAACACTGGTTTTCTTTGAAGGCTTCATATAGCTTTGATCAATATAGTATATCATTGTTGGATTCCTCTTTGGTTCCTGCTAGCTCACAACATCTTGGCAAGGGTCAAACTGGAACATATCCATGTGGCATTTCTTTTGTCATCATGAGATCTTTGTCATGGATTGGCAATCCATCATCCTGATCTTCTGAGTAATCATTCTGATACAATATCTCTGTTATTGAAAGTCTTCACCATGCTTCTACTGTGCATTGGAGGTTCTCCACCAAATTGTCTTCTTCCATCTGCATACAAGGGTCTCTTTCTGGTATGCCTCAAAGCCTTGAGGTTCCTCTTCATACGCTCTCTGTTCAATTTCTCTAGAGAACAGTTTTTGCATTCATCTGATGTAGAACTCCAACCCATGGATATTGCGGATGATATAATGACTCATGTAGAGGTATGTCTGGTTTACTGGAACGAGTAATCATCATAGTCTTCTCCCTCCATCTGGGAGAACCTCTAGTTCTAGATCTCGCAATGCTTTCATTCATAAGTCTTCTATACACGGTTCTTCATCACAACTTTCAGTTCCTCTACCTGATTGCTTTTAGTGAGTTCATATCAGGCTGGTAATCTTGTGATTCTTGATACAATGACTAGTTGTTCTAACTTCTGCCTTTTCTTTCTTTCTTGGAATCTTCATGTTCTTCCTCATGTTTCTCTTTAGCTCTTGGGTCCATGGAGTTTCTTATAGATTCCATGCCCTAGAGATTCCACTTCTTTCTTTCATCATAGGATCATGGATGTGGATGGAAAACCACAGATACTTTAAGGTTGCTCTTCGAAGAAGACTTCTTCTAAGGTCGAACTGAACACGTACTGCCTTTCATGGCTGCTACCATGGATATATACTTCATCATCTTCAATGCATGTTTTTCTTTTGGAAATATATAATCGGCTCCCTCCATAATCCACGCTTTCGTCTGCATCCTTATTGCCTTCTGCAAGGTGTCATAAGTCTTTCTCCAATTTCTTCTTGATTGTTGACTTCTTCCTATCTTTTACTTCTTCTCTTTTACTTCAAGATTGATTTTGATTTCGTCTTATCTTGCAACTGTTACTTATGTAATAACTTCCACATGAATTGTTTGATGTACTTCATCCTTTCATTTGTATTGTCTGACTTGTAGTGATAATGATAGCAATCCTTTTTGTTTCTTCCATAGGTATAGTTTCTCTTTGAACACATTATCTTCTAAGAAGTAGATATGCAAGATATGTACAGAAAACATGGTATGTACAAGAACTATCAAGAGTATTATTACCTTGTCTTAGAAGAAAAAGTTTGTTTTATCTTGCTTGGTATTCTTTGTAGGTTCCTTTTCTTCGGCAACTGATGCTTCGTGTGTCCCCTTTCTTTTCTTTAGCTCAGGACAATGATTCTTGTAGTGACCATACTTTCGACAGTTGAAGCATTGTATTTCTGACATGTCTTTTGCTTGATTTGGCTTCTTCCTTGAACCAAATTTCCTTTTGTTCCTGAAATTCTTGAATCTTGTTGTAAAGGCTTGATCATCGTACTTCTTTTGGGGTTTCTCTTTTGCACTGATCATTGATTCTTCTTGAGCACAGCAAGTCCAAACTCCTTCCTTGTGTTCATGCTTGCGGCAAATGCATCCCATGTCTTGGGAAGACCATTGAGTACTATATTTACCAGTACCTTCTCTGAGATGATCTCTTCAATAGCTTGTAGTTGATCTCTTAACTGAGAGATCCTCACAAAGTATGATGTTATGCTGTCATCATCATTCATCTTCATGTCACGGAGCTCATTCTTCAGACTAATTACTTGTCCAATGTTTCTGACTGAGAAGAGGTTTGTTAGGGCATCGTACATCTTCTTTGATGAGTCAAGATGGGAGATGTAGGGTATCAAGTGGTCTTTTATAGAGTCCACTATGATACTCATGGCATTGATGTCACTGTCTTTGAACTTCTCCATAACTGCAACGTTATGCGGTTCCTTCTCTTTTCCTTCTTCAAACTCTAGTTCCACGATCTTTCCTTTCACAATATCCAACACTTTATTCTTGGCAAGGATGAGGTCAATCCTTGTCTTCAACGCTCTGAAGTTAGAAGCTCCATCTAACTTGTTTTCTGACTTCATAGAGTAAGTCATGGCTGCTTTGACTTGGTCAACCCTAGATTTGACTAGAAACTCAAACTTGACGTCTTAGCTTGCTGAGAGTACCAGGAGGTGCGCTAAGATGGGGCACACTAGTCTATCCGGAAATTAGGTCAATCCCTTCACTTAAGGTGCCTCAACGAGAGGGTTAGGGTTTATGCAACTACACCTGCTAGTAACCCTAGCGGTAGTGCTTTGGTGACTGCTCCTGCTAGAAACCGTAGCAGCAGTTCTTCAACGAGCTTAATATCCTTATGCCTATGTTCCCTTCCAATGGTTAGACTGAATGAAGGAGGTGTGGGCCTATAACCTGTTAGAATATAATGGATGTGCTCGTTTTACCATCGACAATATCACTATTGTCACCCAACCATAGGCCGAAGCCACCCTCCGAGAACCTTAACCTTGACAGAGAATCACTCCGAAAGCAAACCCTAGGCTAGATAGCCAAACAAAGAGTAGCGCACCTTTCCCCAAGGATAGGACACCAAACAAGAGCTGATCAGATAGTCCAAACCATAACCAAGAGATAGTCCAAGCCAAAACGCAATCTGCTAGCTGCAGCAGCTGCAACGGCAGCTCTCCTTCAAACTTGCGCACAAACTGGGCAACTGCAGTGCGCACAAGTGTTGCTCTGCAATTCTGTGAATGCCTGCCAGAATGAAGACTGGCCTCCTATATTTATACTAATTTTGGCTAACTGCCTAGGCCGACTTCTCATTCTGGGTGTCTATTTACTTAGTATATAATATTTCTTCTAGCCGACTTCTTCTCTTGTAGGCTAATAACCTAATACCAATTATCCTCTTGAGCCGACTTGTCTTCTAAGGTTATTAGCCAACTCATTAAGGTTTCTTCTTGCTTCCCGGAATATTCTATTCTCGTCAGGTTTACACGTGGAGGTAAATACCTCTCGCAGCTACCATAATATTAACATAAAGAGCCTTCACATGGGTCTCTTGCCCATGCACCTCAAAACCTTTCAGTTAATTAATGTATAATTCTTCGTCAATCAGACCATTAAAAAAAGTTGTCTTAACATCAGTCTAATATAAATCCCAATCAAGTATTGATGCTAAAGACATAATGGTTCTGATGGAAGTATACCTGACAACTGGAGCAAAGGTCTACTCACAGTCTACTACCTCTTTTTGGGAGAATCCTCTTGCTACAAACCTCGCTTTATACTTCTCAATACTACTATAAACTATATGCTTCACCTTGTACATCCACTTGGAAGAAATCACCAACTTCCCTATTGATCTCGATACTATCTCCCACACATCATTCTTCACGATGGAGTTGTACTGTAGAACATGGCATCCCGCCATACCTTCCAAACTGCTACTTCCTCATAACTGAAAGGTTGTACATCAATAATGGAAGACATTAGTGCAACATAATTAGGAAACTACTTAGGAGGATGACTCACATAGAAAGAAGTCAGGCTCTCCTACTTGCTCCTATGCCTCATGTACTGTCTAGGTAAATTATTTGGGCCTCCCGATTGAACTTGAAGGGAAAATGGTCTATGTACCTACACTAGAATCTAGGTGATCTGACTTTGATTTATCTGGAATTTGTGGATCAGCTTTTGGGGCAGCAAACTTTTCTATAGTCTCAATCTTTGTTGAAGGCTTTCGAGAGCTAAAGGATCCTTCATCCTAGTCAAACTTAACATCTCAACTTACAACTATCTTCTACTAGGGCGCAATGCAAACTTGGTAAACCTTGGAACTCTCATTGTATCCCAAAAAAATACCCTTCAAACTAGATGGCTCCAATTTAGCTCTTTTCTCCTCAAGAGTATGAATATATATAGGACAACCAAAAACATAAAAATGTGATACATGTGGTTTCTCACCAGTAAAAGCTTCTTCTAGTGTCTTATCCTTCAATATCCTATGAGGACACCTATTTAGAATGTAGACAGTTGTGCAACATGCTTCTACCAAAAGACACATGGGCAAATCTATGTCATGGATCATTGCCTTGGTAGTGTCTATGATGGACTCGTTCTTCCCTCTGCAACCCCATTTTGTTGTGGGTTGTAAGGCACTATTAGCTCCCTCTTGATCCCTAATCTCAACACTTTAATCGTCTTACCTATCTAATTTTCTACAAGACTTTTAAACTCTTGAAACATATTGTCCACATGTGTCGAAATCTTGCACTCAGCAGCATACACGATTTCTTCTCTCCTGAAAATGGCCTCCATCCTCTTGGTCGTGACTACCTTGGTTGAGTTACTTGTCATGCCTCTGAGGACTACCTTTCATCCACTCTCCTATGTGAAAGACATCTCCATGGTCTTGTAATTGGTGGTGATAGGCCCCAACGTACTAAGCCACCGTACTCCAAGGATTATGTTTGTGTTCGAAAGATCCATCACATAAACATCCTGTACCAAATCATGCCTCCCCAATGTAAGCTTCATCCCTAGAATGTACCTGTTACAAGGCATGGTGCTTCCACCTACTACCTCCACCTTGAATCCTTCAAATTCAACCGTGGGTATATGCCTCCTCTGTAGCAATGTTGAGTCAATGAAGTTGTGGGAGGATCCCCCATCAATCAACACTCACACCTTTTGCCCCTGCAAGACCCCTATCATTTTGAAGGTGTTGTACTTGGGCACCCCACTGATGGATGCCAAAGTAGCTCTCTCTTCTGTCGTACTATCATGACCTGTAGCCTCCTCCTCTGTAGTTTCAGTGGTGTCTGCCTCTATGTTCTGGATGTGACCGAAATCCTCATCCTCTTCATTGTCAGATGTCACCCCTATGTAATGCACTTGGCCACGACCCATGCATTTGTGGGAGGGGTTCCATGGCTCCTTGCACGTGTAGCATAGTTGCTTCCTCCTTAGTTCTCTTCTAGTATTCTCGTCCATCCTACCTCTTCCCCTGTCAAACCCCCTTGGGTCACGCCCTCCTGGGTTCATTGGAGGTCTCTAGTCTCTTCCTCATGTGTTAAGAGGTGGTCTAGGCACAAATTTCGGCTTTGTAGTTGGTCCTAGGTCTCTCGACCTCCAGATAGCATCCTATAGGTTGGTAGGCTTAAAAGCCTTTACCCAACCCTTAAAGGGTTCCACCAACCCCTCAATGAAGAGCATCATGAGCCTGGTCTGTGACACATCCTACACCATGACTGCTAGCCTCTGGAATTCCTCAATGTACACCTCCGATGCTCCTGTTTGTCTGAGTTGTGTGAGCTCTCGGAAATGTAGCTCAGGATCCCCCTGGTCAAACCTGTCAATGAGTTTCTAAGTAAACTCTGTGTATGCCACTATCTGATTGTGGCCAAGTGTGGTCAATCCATGATACCACCAATCATGAGCTTTGCCATCCAAGTACATGGTGGCAAACTTGATGGCCTCCATCTCCGTCATAGGGTTAAGCTGCAAATAAGTGTCCAGTTTATGTACCCAAGCTTGTGCAATCATCTTGGCCGACCCATCAAAGTAGGGAATCTCCATCTTCCCAGCCCTGCGCTCAAACTCATAGTTGCTCCTGTGGTTCGGCTTAGGTTTGCTTCTAAATTTGAGTTGACAGTACTGATCTAGGGTCATCTGCCTCTGAACTGTCATACTAAAATCGTTGTGATCCCTGGTACATTGCGCCATCTGCTCAATAAAGTCATCTATGGGTTCATGCTGTGTAGGTTCATCTGTGAATGTGGGCAAGTATGATCTAGGAGTAGCTCTACTACTTGTTTGTCCATGTGGTGCTCCCCTCAGACTGATGATAGGGAATATGCTCTGGATGATACCTATTCCCTCCATGAGATCCACTCGTCTCCCTGTTGTCATACGCGTCTGGAACTTTCCCCTTGTGACTCATTTCCATCAACATTGTTGCTATCCTTGTCTGGTTTGCATCTACCTTCCTCAAGGTCTCATATATTTCGGCCTGTCCCCTACGATTTGTTTCCTGGTACTCCTGTAAGTGGTTGACCAAGGTACTTTCTGTCTGGTTTATGGATTTATGGAACTCTTTAGCTAAGAATGCCAAGCCCTGTGGCCTAACGTCATCACCTAAACCCTCCATCTCGGCTTCTGTTTCACTTGTCTATTTCTTCCTCCAACCCATATAGATACCGCTGAACTTTTGCATGCGCTAATCCTCACAGGATGGGAGGATCAGAGCTATGATACCACTATAATGTTCCCAAGCCAATTTTTTCGCTTGAGAACACTAGCTAACCATTGAATTAATTGTTTGATTGTTTGTGTATGCAGGTTGGCCTCTCAAATTTCGGCCTTAGGGTTATATTCAGTTATTCAGCACAATTTATGAAGATATACTCAATACCATGCAAGATCTAATCAATACACAAGATATGGAACTCCAAAGCACAGATCTGACCTTTTTATTATGAAAAGCAAGAACATGATACAATATAGAAGCAGATATGGAATAACATCAGATGGCCTCAAG
Source organism: Picea engelmannii (assembly GCA_009831015.1). Classification (NCBI taxonomy): domain Eukaryota; kingdom Viridiplantae; phylum Streptophyta; class Pinopsida; order Pinales; family Pinaceae; genus Picea; species Picea engelmannii. The sequence continues at coordinate 284,944 of ML789955.1, forward strand.
ATAGAAGATATGAGTTGCTACAAAATGCTCCCGACAATACAAGATAAGCCTCCAAACGCTGAATATATGATGAAGGACCAAATACAAAAGAGCTAGTGTTACGTCCAACACCCCTAGCTGCTAGCACGTCCTGCTGGATGGATGAGAAAGCCCAAGTTTCGGCCCAGCCGAAGGAGACCTCCAAACGATGCCAACTTCACCAAAAGATAGATTAGGGCAAGGGGAGTCCCTCCCTGAAGTATGAAGCTCCAATGCCAAGTCTTTCCCCTCCAACTGTTGAAACCCTAATCAAGACTGCGCCCTCCTGAAACCCTGAAGTGCCCAATAATTCGGCCTGGATGAAGGAAGTCTCCAAAACTCCTAAAACTCCCTAGGATGATAGATCGGGCTGCCACAAGTCACTGAGAGAAGTCTCACAAGCAGATCTGAGGTATAACCCCTTGGATCTGACAATAATTGAATCACCAATACGCCCTCCTCCTCTCAAAGTCGTCCCAAATCTGTAGCTAACAATCTGGCCGAAGCAACTCCTCCAAAATGCCTCCAAACTGATGAGCAAGGTCCTGCAAGCAAAACCCAAGTACTAGAATGTCTTTAGGCTCTATCACAAAGCTGGATTGAACTTCCCCTCATACAATGGTGCGCCCCTGCTGGAAAACCCTGAATGGTACGGCCCCGCTGCCCTTCTGAATCAATGATGGAACCTGTGATGAGTGTAGAATAGTGTGGGTGGAATATTTCATCCCCGAGACCAAGCTTGGAACAAGGTGAGTGAAATCTTTCACCACTGAGTTGTTCTCTAGGGTTTGTAATCTCAAAACCCTCAAAACTGTGTGCTCAAGAGCTCAACAAGCAAATACCAAAATATCCAAGATGAGTGAAAGGTGCGCCCTAGCCTTTCCTTTATACTTCCATTCTATTTCCTTGTTGAGTTAGTTTAACCCCTGGGTTCAACTCCTAACTCAACCTCCAGCGTTCTAATTCTTCATTGAGTTACTTTTTATCCTTTTTCCCTTTTTCCCAAGTCAACTTCAAAATATAACATTGAGTTAGCTGACCTTTCCCCATGCTATATGAGACTATGGTCTAGTGGGGATGTCTAGACGACTAAGTCTTCCCAGACCTCTTCATCAAGAGGTGGGGGGCATTACAACAGGTCTCCTCAGCTGCCTCTGGTGGATTCTTCTGCTCTTCCCTGGTACAAACGCTCTGCCCTGTCTCTGCCCCTTGTTGGGGTCTCAGCATCCATCGGATGGGCTCTTCAACCCCATGGAGGTCTGAACTAATCATCTCCCCATGTGTACCTGTCCCATGTGGTACCTGTCCGTCGGGCATGATCCTGCACATCAACAACTACGCCCTCCATGGGCTCATAAGTCACAGGGATCATAGCAATGTCAATCACATCTCATCATCAATATTATTAAACATGTGCATAAAACCCCTATTACCCAAGTTAAGTGCTCAAAGACATTATACAAGTCTGCAATACAAGTTTGGGGAAAGTGACAGGGCGTCCTATTGGGCTAGTGTCCACTGGAAAATGGATGTTTCCGGAAAGGATTAAATCCAAGTCATGTATGTGGGTGAGGTGGATGGGGATGCCTGGGCAAAAAGTGCAGTGATAGCAGGGATGGCTTACCGGTGGGTGCCTCTGTGGAGGGTGAGATGCACCTGTCATGGATGCAAATATTTCCAAGTCCATTCATGCCTTTTATCTTTATTCTTTTTCTTCCAAGATATTAGTCAAAGGACACTGCCTTGGCTTGGTGACCAGTGGTGGCAATGTTAGCCACAAGCATTTCACAGGAATGAGAAGGTTGGCTCGTGATGAGACCCCATTTCTCTTGGCTATGCCACCAAGAGCCACTACCCTGGAATGGTGACTAGATGCTGGTAGTGTCATACCGCTAGATGCTCATGGACCTTATAGGTTGGCTCGTGATGAAACCCCCCATCCTCTAACCAGGTCTTGCCTTATTCTTTTTTATCTTTTGATTGTTTTTTTCTTTCAAGAAGCTAGTCAAGGTACAGTGCCCTGGCTTGGTGACCAGTGATGGCAATGTTAGCCACAAGCACTTTCACGGAAATGAGAAGGTTGGCTTGTGATGAGACCCCCTTTCTCTTGGCCATGCAACCAAGAGTCACTACCCTGGCGTGGTAACTAGCTGCTAGTAGTGTCATACCGTTAGGCACCCATGGACCTAATAGGCTGGCTCGTGATGAGACCCCCTATTCCTCAACTAGGTCTTGTTTTATTATTTTTTACGGGTCCCTCTGTTTCTTGTTGAGAAGCTTTTTATTGCTTTCTCGGCGATCCCTGGGCAAAGCATCTCGAGGTTTTATTCTTAGGCTTTTATTGTCAGTTGCTTTTACCCCCCAGGCCTTTTAGCCCATTCTTCCCACAAGGTAAGGTACAACCCCTAAATGATTGGCCAACCCTATGCCCAGACCAGTGTAATGGGATGGGTGAGCGGGAAATAAGATGGAAAGTGGTATGTATGAAGGGAACGGACGATGGATTTTCATAAACCCCCCCAGTGGCAAACCAAAACCTATGGGCACAGGCTTACTAGGGCATCTTGTCGTTCCCCCCAGACATGGTCAAGTGGACAATTATAAGATTCAAGCATTTGTTAGAAACAAAAGGAATTAAATGCACATATTCAAATGTTTTGAGGATCAGAGTGACACATACCATGATACCTGGACTCATTACCTCATGGAGCAAGAACCATCTTTGATACAGGACCAACTTCCAAGCCAAAGGTTATGGATGTTGTTGCTGCTCACAAAGTGGAGGCGCTGAAAGAGAGAAAATAAGGGCCCTCCAGGGCCATGCTCAAATCGATCTATCTCTCAGTACTCCATGTCTAGAACCTGTGGGCCTCAAGACACAATCTCCTATTTATCCCTAAAAGTGGGGGATAACAGTTTATTTACTTTGTTTCTTGCTTTTCTTTACTAACTCAAGGATAAAACAAAAATTACACCGCAAAACATTCAATTTCTAGATTAATTTAGAGTAGTTTTAGTATCTAGATTAAAGTAGTTTAGATATCATTTTTGCAATTTTCTTTCAGTGCTTTCAATTTGACAAATAAACCATCCCCTCGACAGCCCTAGTATGTTCTTGACCCTCGCGAGCTTGCCTGACCTTGGGTTCTATACAGAATCAGCCCTGGTCAATGTGGAGTAGTTTAATAGGACAATTCAATAGACATTATTGTCCACTTGGGATCCTACAACGAACTTGTGTTTTAAGACAAGGGGATACTCTCTAATGAGATTTGTTCTCTCCTCGTTTGACCTCCGACATTGTTCTTTGTAGCCACTTGAGGGATAATATCTAAAGGGCCAAACATTTAGATTAGATTTACTTTTTGTTTCACACTTACATTTTGGCAATCACAAAGTGGCTTGGAATTCATCAAGCCACTTCACGAATTAAACCACTAATTCAAGCAATAACCTTAATAATAACATTTGTCAAGAGCACTTGCAATATACTCCTACAACAACATTTTACATCTCGCAGCAACTTTTACACTATTGGCACTGGTCTATATTTCTTTTGCTTATTGTCATTTAATTTCAAGTATTAGCATTTGCTTTCAGTATATATCATTTATGGTGAAGTGCTTTACTTGTTTTATGTCTTTATCATAAGCAAATTCTATTATTTGTGTCATATATGCTACTAGAATAATTGCTTTTGCTTTTTTTTCTTAAATTAAACTCCTAAATTCATTTTGTGCTATAGATTACTTAGCCTTAATTTATTTTCTTAGGGACTATTATCGCACAATTTGTACTTGCCCAAAAGCCCAAGGCGAGTGGACACAGAATTGACGTAACTGGGAATAACCTATCACTGTCACCTTAATAGGAGATCCCTTTCTATTTAGGAGTATGTCAAGACTACCCCAGGGGAGACGTCCCCGGTGACCTGGGGGGTTTGAGAAATCCTTCCCCTCTCATAGATCACTCAAATCAAAGGTTTCTTTTATGTCTCAAAGGATGAAGCAAATGGACATTATTGTGTACCTGCCCAGAACAAGACAACAAGGAAAATGGAGCACTTTCCAAGTACCAAATGATTGCTAGTACTTCATAAGACAATAAACCTTCATAAAGTAAGCTAATTGATTATGAATTTGCAGCAATGCAACAGTTTATAATAGCAATTAATGTTTTATAACAGCCACAAGATTTATGCCTTGAAATTGCTTGAAAAAGACAAGAACAAGTGACTTTGATTACGCAAATTGATAATAAATTGTCACAAACAAAATTGGCAATGTTTAGCTAGCTCTTAATGTCACTTTTGCAGAGAATTTGCTGCAGTTAGATGGTTGTAGCAATCTTTTACAACAGCAACAAATTTAAATGGTCAAAAGTGCAAGAAAACCACACACAAAACTAGCACTTACCTAGTAGATTCACCAACAATTATCAAAATTGAATTTTGAATGGTTCTAGTGCAAGTTATGTAGGCAAATGTGTCAAATTAATGTATGTTTGTGTAAATGTTTTGCTACATCAGCAAGTTAGCTGGGAGTTGTTTAATTTAGGGTTAGAAAATGTTAGTAAAGGCTTCAAGGATAAGGGTATGAGTGTTTGTTTGATCAACCAACACTTGTAGAAGGTAGTCTAGTGTCTTTCTAGGGTAAATGGAGTCACTAATGGCAGCAGCAAATCTTAAAGGAAAGATAGCAATGATAATGATATGTTAAAGGGGTGGAGAGGATAAGAGAGGTGTTGGTATCCCAAGGCCTCAAAAATCCACTTCCAAGAGAAAATTGTTAGAAAGTAACAACGGTTAGGCCCTAGCGATTTTCTCTTTCCTTGAACAAATTGTAATAAAATATGCAATTGGGCAATGGAAGTAGGGTTACTAGAGTGCTACAATGGTAGGGCTCTAGTATCTACTTCAAGTTAGGTGTCTTTCAAGAAATTTTAGCACATGAAAGATTATAGGGAAAAAGATAATAGCATATGTCTTTCCCCTAGGGTTTCAAGCAAGCAATTTCATAATCTTAGACATGAAACAAGTAAAAATAACCATAAGCATTCATTCACAATGAAGAAATGTAGATTTTCCACTTACTTCACCAAGAATAATCAAGCAAATCACCCTAGTTGAAGATCCTCCACATGAAAATAGCCAAAATACACCAAAAATTGCCTCCTTCAATAAGTGTGCACCACTAGTTTCAGCCAAAAACACTTAAGGAAGGACGAATTTCAGACCTACACTTGAGTGATGAATCATTTATGAAAAAATACAAGAGTTTTATCTCTTATTTATACAATATCAATGACCTTTAATTATTTTTTAGGTCATAAAAGGCTGGCATGGACAATTTACATCAAAAATCCAGTTTTTACATAAAATTAACAACTAAAACCCTAATTTCACTGTAGGGATGATGTCATGCCCCTCTAGGGTGACGTTAGGCCTCCATCATGGAACACTAGGCCTCAAATGTGAAACGTTAGGCCTCAAAAGGCCTCTCAAGCTGCCACATGTGCCAACTAGCACCAAACCATCCTCATGCCAAACCCTAACTAGATGACGTCAAGAGTCAATATGATGAAGTCAGGGGCCTTCAAGGGCCAATGTCATGGTGGAAGGGCAAGACCCCCCTGGGTCTAGGCCTGCAGAGTGTCTCGGGGGAAACACCCTTCTTCTTTCCTAGTGCCATCCTCTAGTGTCTCTCTGCCCCTGGTTGGGGTCACAGCATCCATCTGGTGGGATTTTAGCCCCATGGAGTTCCGAGCTAATCATCTCCCTGTTGACCGCCTCTCCAACATAGGTGGTCAACTCCATGTGCCATGAAGAGATGCATCATGAGATGCTCATTTGTCGAAGATTTTGGCTCTAAAGGGCATTTTTGGCCCCAACACTTCTTTTTGTAACTGGAATTTCCGCACCCCTGCATGGGTCAATAATGTAATAGGTCTGCATGGATCATATCTAGGTCAATTACCTTGGGATCGGTTCACTGGGAGAGTTCCTTTCATCGAGGGTTTTTATCCTCAGGTTATCAATTGGGCTTTTCAGCCTTATTGATTTTCCTTGAGTTTTTCCCTCACACTTGCAATAATTCCTCCAAAGTGGTGAACGACATTCCAGTGGGTTTATCTTTTGGTAACTTTTGTTAGGAATCATTGTAAATGACCATGCAAGACATCTTAGTAAGTTTCGCGGAATTCCATCGAGTCTAGATTAGTTTTTTTTAATTAAATTTTCCTAAGTTTGGAGGTTTAATTATTTAATTAATTAATTATTTTTGAACAAAAATTGTAAAAACTAGGTCCTTGGACTTTTGATAGGGGTATTTGTGCTCAAAAGAAATGGAATAGCACCCCCTACACCCTTTGACCAAGTTTCAGCTCAGTTGGACAACTTTTGCTATGGGTTTGTCCACGCGGAGTGTCAGTCAGTCAAAAACAGCAATTTTAATTGCTAGAGTCCAAGCATGGCAAAAATGTAAAATTGTAATAATGAGTTAAAAGGATGATTGAAGGTGGAAAATGATAAGAGAGAGGTTTCCTAGCCTAAACCTACCCACCCAACTTGTTATAACCCTTTTTCTAGACCCCTCACACCTCACCCACTCAAACCCTCACGCCCTCCTAGGGAAGTTACGCCCCCCTTGTGAGTAAAATGTTAGATCTTGGGTTTTCATTAGGTGTTGGGCCCTTCCCTTGGTCGGTGTGCTCTCCCTTATCCCCCACGTCACCTCCTAGAGTGGATCCACTCCACTCCCCTCATTAATTGCCTCCCTTTCTTTCCTTTTCCCCAAGTGGTGCACCCTCCTTGAGGAGTTACGCGCTCCCCCCCCCCCCCCC
>ML789955.1:291851-316523 GCA_009831015.1 Picea engelmannii
CACTTGGAAAATCCAAAAATAATTTTAAAAAAAATTATTTAACTCTCTCCACTCCATTGGCACGTATCCCATAGCCTCCCACTACCCTTTGCTTGATCCCAACATTTTCCACACTCATCTACACCCTAGATATATGATCTTAAGCCTAGATGATGCGCCCTACCCTTGGGATCTCATCTTGTGCTTGGTGGTGGACACTTGACATTGATCCAAGAGGGGTGAGTTTGCCTCTCCAAGTATAAATAGATCCCTTTCCTCACTCCCAACTAACCATATATTGAGTTATTGTTATGCTACTTGATTTTCCACTCTCTCTCTCTTCTTGTTCCATCTTCCATTCTTTTGGATCTTAGGGTTTTGGAGCAAGTATTTCTCCAACATCCATTTTCTTGAGTAATAATAAAGAAGAAGCTTTGGAGGAATTTTGGAAGAGCAACAAATATTTTTGTTCTTTCAACATATGAGGTAAACTTGTTTTGATTTGATATGATGATGGCATAGGTAGATCTTAGGTAAAGTATTTTATTTGAGTAGATCTAACAAAGAGTAGTCTTGTAGATCTATATATGTTGATTAGCTAGATAGGGTGCAAGTATTTCATCTTATTAGCTTAATCATCCATATTATCTATTCTATGCATGCCATTGTGTTAAATCTTGCAGGTTTGGCTTCAAGGGTTTCATTGGGAATGCCTCAAGGAAGAGTCCTCCCTTGAGACTCACATAAACTCCTCTCTTTCTCTATCTATTGCTCATTCTCTATATGCTCTCACTCCATACATATTTTCAGCTAGCTTAACATAGCTTAATGGTCATCAAAATATAAATTTTTCATTAAAAATTCTTTAAGAAAAATTTTTGCCCTAAAAAACAAAAGTTTTTCTTCACTTGTATTGTTGTGTGTAGCATTTCCAGCAAGTATACCTTGCTGGTTTTTGCAGGTTTTAGATCTGGTTGAGGGGGTTAGGCTACCCAAAAACATCCACACAACACTCCAAGAAATTCCTACAAGTTGGTAGCTATTTCTCAACCTTCTCTTTCAATTTTAAGGGCTTCTTGTGCATAGATCTACTTGTTTTCTTGCTGATTTAGTGGCTCATTGGTTTGGGAGGAGTGGTACAGCCTCCTCCCACGTGTGAGCCTTGGGTAGCTTAGGTTAAGTGTAAATCTTGCCTTTTTTGAGTTTCTTTAGCACTTCTTGAGCTAGGACGTGGGGTTTGGTGGATGTTGGGCATCTCCCAAACCTAGGACGTGGGGTTAGTGGCTTGCCTTGTTGAGTTGCTTGCTTGTTTCTTTAGCTTGTCCTTTCTTGCTTATATTTCTCCTTTTCTCAAGTTATTTCTAAGATAAATAAGTCTAATAATTGCCTACCTTTTGGGAGAGGAATACCCCAAATAGTAAGGCTAGGGTTTTAATGTGTGTTGTTGATCTTTTATGCTCAAGTGGATTAAAATGTTCTAGATCTAAATCTCACACATACTAATCCTTAGTTTAAGCCTATTGGGCATAATCAACTTATTTAGATTTCTTGCATGCTTAAGCCATATCTAGATTTGTCTCTTTCTTACATGCTTAAATCTAACACCTTGAATACTTAATGCTTCAATAGTTTAGTGAATGGTTTCCTTTTTCATGCTATAATATATTAAGGCCATTTGCCAACACTCTTGAAGTAATGTTCATTGGATAACTTGATAGTCTAGGCATATGCTTAAATCTTTCTCTTTCTCTTCACACTTAATGCTTTGATCTCAATGCTCTTAACAAACATAAGATAAGTGTGATGATCTTTTATCTCTTGTTGGCAAGTTGTTCTTGCCATTGGTTTAAGTTTTATTTTATAGCAAGCTACATATGTTAATGATCTAGTGCATGGTGATAAACTAAATCTTTATTTTCAGCTATCCTTCAATGCTTTACATGTGTTAATGCTCTTTATTTCAAAGCTTAAGTAACACACATAATAAGCTGAAGTGAGTTTCGGCCTTGGCAATAAACCACACTTTTAAGGCATCTTAAAATCACTAAACTACTCTAAAATACACCTAAGAGTCTACCTAATTGATATATTAACTTAATAGACTTAATAGGGTACCTAAAACCACCATCTTCACCATCTAAAACAGGGATTGAGGAGGGCAACGGAAGGTGATAGGCCGGGGACGGTCTCACGGCGCGAAGGAGCGTCCTTTCCGTAAAAACTCAATTCTTTGGGTTGACTGTGACAGCTAGGGTGAACCTCATTGCCTCACTATCTTGAGCATCCAACAGCTATTTGGCAACCAGGGGAGGAGGTTTTTGGTGAAATACTTAATAAGGTAACTAAAACTTCACAATCTTAAAAAACCCTTAACTCATCAAACCATGGGCTTAATCATCTAATAATACTTTGTGGTTGATTGAATATCTTAATTAGTGTGGAATACTTGTGCTTTAATCTCTAGATCTTCTAAAGTATCCTTGTGAATGTGTTGACAATGGACTCAATGTGTTGATGATGCCAATGCTTTAATCTTCTTATATCCTGCACATACATTTAGAAGTGGTTAGCTTGCTACATTGTATCATTGTATCTTCTTACTTGTATTTAGTATTCATTGGATTTAATTATTCTTTTGTAAATCTTGTAATCATATTGTAACGAAACACCCTAACATCTAGTTGACCCCTTGCCCAACCTTAGGCACTAGTCTTAGTTTCCCTAGGGAAAGGTCTTGCTTGAAATGCTAACCCTTGCATCTTGCATTGTTGCCTTAGCATCATAGGATAGAATCCCTCTAACCTTAAGAAATTAAAATCAACTCCTAGAACTTAACGCTAAATCTTATCTAGTAACTAGGGTCTACCCCCCTTGGCTTCCCTAGGAGTGAGCCTAGACGGAAGAGGTTCCGGTCAAAGTGACAGCGTGGGTTGTGAACCTAGGCATTGTGCCTCCAAGGACACACTAAGTGAGTCGGACTTAGCTCACGTTTGCAAGTGTGTATAAGGATGGCAACACTCCCCATATATACCTATCCATCAAGCATGGTACTGCAGCAACAACAAGTACACCCTCCATGGGCTCATCAGTCACAGGGATCATAGCAATGCCAATCACATCCAATAATCAAATTACCCAAACATATGCATCAAACACCCCTTTACCCAAACAAATGCTCAAAGACGTTATGCATTTTAACAAGCCAGGTTTGGAGAGGTTCTCAGGATGTCCTATTGGGCTAATCCTCCTCAACTTTGGGGTGTTTCCCAGATGAAGACCAATCTAGGTCATGTAAGTGTATGAAATGGTGTAGGGGAATGTTTGGGAAAGGGGTGTAGTGATAACATGGAAATGTAGGCTTGCCTGTGGGTGCCTCTGTAGAGGGCGAGCTGCACCTTGTCATGGATGTCATTGTTTCCTAGCCCATTCAATGCCTTTTATTTTTTGTCTTATTGTTTTTTCTATTCAAGGGAATAGCTGGGGGGCATTGTCCTGGCGTGGTGACCAGTGGTGACAACGTTACCCACAAGCACTTCACGGAAATGAGAAGGTTGGCTTGTGATGAGACCCCCTTTCTCTTGGCTATGCCACCAAGAGCCACTATCCTGGTTTGGTGACCAGATAGATGGTAGTGTCATACCGCTACATGCCCATGGACCTAATAGGCCAGCTCATGGTGAGACCTCCCATCCACCAACTAGACCTTGAGTTTTATTTTATCTTACGGGCCCCCTTTTTTTTTACTGAGAAGCCTTTTATTGTTCTCTCAGGAATCCCTGGGCGAAGCATCTCAAAGGTTTCATTTTGGCTTTTAACTTTTGCCAGCTACTTTTACCCTCTGGGCCTTTAGCCCCTTCTTCCCACAAGGCAAGGTACAACCCTTACTAGTGTGGCAAACACAATGCCCGAACCAAGGTAGGGGAAGATGAGAGGAAAAATGATGAAAAGTGGTAAGTATGGAAGAAATGGACGATGACCTTTCGTAGACCCACCTAGTGGCAACTCATCCCTAAGGGAACTAGCTTACTAGGGCACTTTGTCACCCCCCACCAGGTATGAATAAGTTAAAGAGCATAATTTCCAAGCAAACGTTATGAAACAAAGAAGAGTTCAGTGCAACATATTCAAATGCTTCGAAAATCAGAGTGACACATACCATGATACCCGGACTCATTACCTCATGGAGCAAGACCCAGTGCTACTTCAGGATCAGGCCGATGGGATGGATCTTGTTGTTGTTGATAGATAGGATGCACTTAAGAAAAGATGGGCCCTCTGGGGCCAAGCTCAAGTCATATGGCTCTCGGTACTCCATGTCTAGGACCTGTGGGCCTCGAGACATAATCTCCTTAGTTATCCCTAGGATAGGGGATAACAGGAACCACCCCACTTAGCTTCACTAGGAGTTGGCCTAGACGGAGGAGTTGAGTGTTGAGTGACAATATCTCAACTCAAGACTTGCCCCCAAGGACACACCCAGTGGATTGAAGATTTCTTCCACGTTACCCGAGGTGTGTATAAGGCAGCAACACACTCCAACAAAGGCTTCGACCCTCCATGCAAACAACTTATGTTTTTGTCGTTTTCCCTTCGCCTTGTTCTTCTTAGGACACTAAAAAGCATAGTGGCCAAACTTCTAACACTTGAAACACTTGGTATGTCTCAAGTCTTTCTTGCCCTAATTTAAGGAACCTAAATCCTCTTTCTTTCCTCTCCAACCCTTCTCTAGTCTCCATTTCTTACTACCCTTCTTCATCCTACTAACAAGGGCTCGATTTTGCTCTTCCTCCTCTATACTTGCAACTATCTCCAATCTCATCTCCTCCTGGATGAAATCATCCCATAGCTTCTCAAAGTTGGGAAGCTTATCTCGGGCACAAACACCTCAAAAAAAAGGCTATCAAGAAAACAAAAACCCATTGAAGGCTATGGGTACTAACTCTTCACCCTTGACCTCTTCTCTAGCTGCTACAAGCTGATCATTAAGTTCTGTAATCTCCATCAAATAATGTGCTACAGTATCCTTCTTGCTCATCCATGTGACTCTGAGATTATTCCTCAAAAGCATCTTCTGATTGATGTTATCCTTCTTATATAGCGTGACTAGAGCATCTAACATCTCCTTACTGGTTATCTTTTTGATGATGTGAGGGACAAGTGATCCTTCACCGAGTTGAGCATAACTCACTTTGCCCTAGACATCTTCTTGTTATATTCTGCCAACTAAGAAGGATCAACAGGCTCTGCAACCTTAGTCTCCATGATAGGACAAAAATCAAACTCCTCCAATAGATTCTGTAGCCTGCAACTTCCATAGTACAAAATTGGACACATAATCCAACATGTGACACTCAAAGAGACCAATACTAGTTATCGCTGCAACTCCTGTAACACGCCTACACCAAAAAGATCAGCAACCTAAAACAACCTATCAGAAGTCCAGTTCTTTTCTCAAGCACAGATCTCAGGCAACCGACCCTTGAAACCTTTCAACAACTCCCAATCCCAGGTAGAAGCCCTACTATCCATACACGGAGTCCTAGAAGGTTTCAGAAAAAGTGCTCTGGTACCATGTTAAATTTCAATACATGTAAACAGACCTGCAAACTGTTAACCCTCGAGAGCTGAAAACTTCAGGAACTCTCAAAACTACTTCCATGAGCTAGATCTGAAAACACATGCGCTAACTGAAAAGTACTAACAGCAACTAGTAGGAAATTGCTGCACTCAGAAAATCATCTCTGTTTTATTTATTAACTTAGGAAAGGAAAAACAGTGCACACACACTCATGTAAACTGAATGAATAACAATAGAGGGACACTGCTACTAGTGTGCCCTACTTAACTAAATCAAACCCTAATTATATTCTAGGGAAGTGCACCCAGGATAATGCAGAAGCTGTCTGTAAAAGAATGCCTCAGTCCTAGAATAATGTGCCCTAGTCTAAAACTGGAAACCCCATCTGTCATGCCCTCTAATTTTAGAACTGAACTGAAGATCTAATTTTATTATTGCACTGAACTGAACTTAGACATAAATAACACATCTATCTATGGCTGGCACATGCATACATGTGCCTTCGCTGTTGGATCCTTAAACACTCTTGTGCCCTTTACCTACTGCTAGATACTGCTACAGGTATGCTGCTGCTACAGGCTGCTACACGGATGTTGAAGTGTGCTTCTGAAAGGAGAATAGCTGCCAAGCAACCAGGTAAACTCTAACAAGGTTTACTCTCCTAGGGCCTACTCCAACCTCAATTGTTTTTGTATGTTTTTTGTATAATATAAGTATTACTATAAAAATATTCACTCATTGTTATAGATATGACAAAGACAGCCTCAAAAACTTGCAAGCAATCTATGTTCATACTTATCAGGTGGGAGTGTGTGGGGAGCATGGCTTTAAATATGTTAAAGTAAAAAAATCTCACAAACCAGGGAAGTCCCAGATTTCCTCCGTAAGTCCCCTTGCCATCAGATACATATGGTCTTAAAGACTTTTGGAATCATTTTGTAAGAAAAAACGACAGTGGAATTTATAGTTAGTTTTAGGATTAGACAAGTTTGGGGATTGAAATTAGACGAATAGGGACTACCTGACAACAAAGGAAGCATAGCCATAAATAGATTAACAATGAAGTAGAGACCACTTGACACCAAAGAAAAAAACGTAAATATAAGACAGATATCAATCAAGTGCAGGGGCAGAAGGTGATCTGTTGGTGGTGAAAAGTGGGAGGTACACATTCATTCTTTTCATAATGAATATAAATTGGAGAATTGAAAATCATTAACCATGTATGCATAAAGAAAAAAAAGGAAAGTTTGAAAACATAACGAAGACCATATAGAAGAATTCCACAATACATGCAACTAAGTCGTAAGAACCAAACAATAGTTAGCATATCAGACTCTTCACTATCTTCATATTAATACAAAGAACAAGCTCGATAAGAAAACTTAGAAACTGCTTATTCAAGAGAGGAACTCCCAGTCGTATGAGTTAGCTTGATGCTATAAACCATTTAATGTGATTCATCATAGGTGGCCTACCTCGATGTCATAAACCATCCAGAATTGGTCACCTCTCATGATGTTGTAATTTGTCATTAGTCACCAGGAGACTAGACCACAGAGGTGGAAAATTTGCAAAACTACATCTCGATTCAGTAAAGTGGCTATGTGCAAAAATGAAATCGTGGGGTGTGTATTGTGACAATGTTTCCTCGATAAAGATGTTAAGAAAGTCCAAAAGAGATCATACTCCATAATTAGGTACCTCAGTGGTTATACAGTAACATGGTCTCTCACCTATGTTTATGAGAACCAATATTCAAATGTTTTCTACTGTGAGTGAGAGAGAATGTACGAATCTGTATGTGATGCATTTATGCTTTAGTCAATACAACTCAGATTCTTCTTTTTCAGTGTATGATTATGTTTTATAATTCTGTGTAAATTTTATAATTGTATACAATGTACATTTTATGGAAAAATATATGATGGCAAAAGAGACCACGATAGAAGCATTAACGTATAAAGCAATCCTGGCAATGCATTCCAATCCATTAAATTCATGTAACACATTACATTCAAAACAACCATTAGACAGTAACCTTCAACTAAGTCCTTCAATGTTTTTAAAATTCCAACTTATCAACCAAGAACAATCCTTGTGTAGTCCCATGTGGTACCTGCTTAACAACCTCCTTTCTAACATGCTTATGATACTCTGGAGAACTGTAAAGCTGATCTGACAAGGCACGAAACTGTTTAACAAAGTACAAGTTCACTAGCATTAGTAAGAATTGAAATATGGTATAAAAAAAATTTAAAGATCTCGAGAAATTATTTGCTCTTACGGTCAATTACATGTCAAAACCAAAGTACATGACTCTTTGGTTTATGAATTTTATCTAATTCCCTGGATAGTAAAACTAAAAGGAAATCACCACGAGTAAACCTACAAACCTGGCAATTGCCATCCCCAGAGACCTTCAGTTCACTTAGCCCATACGTATTTAATCTGTCATGCAAGAAAAGGAAAACTCTCAAGTTTCAACTCTGTAAACTTCCCTAGTAAATATGCATCATCATGGTAAAGGACATGAACAAAGGAAAGAAATCGTTGCTTCTTATTAACAAGCTTACCTAAAATTGAAATTGAAATTTTACTTATTGCCATGAGGTGACCAAAGATGATCATTGGGATAAAAGATGAACTTACCTTCTAAGAACAATGAGAGAGTTCATGCATATCCCTAGTATAATATACAAGGCTAAGTATACTCATCAAAAAATAAAAGAGAAAAGAAGAGAAGAGAGAGTTGTTTAAACTTTAAACTATATTATTACAGCAAGAGCGAAAAAGAGGTTTAATTTTAGGGTGTACTCCATAAAGCCCAACTATGTGGGACCTGGTACTCATGTCTAGCTCCATATTACTAGAAAAAATGAAATGAAATGAGATAGTTAGCCGTCATCTATGACATTGAAGTAATTGAATATCTAGCGAAGAATGTTCTTATAGAATCATTTGTTGCCGAGAAGTTTGGGGTGTTACTATTATTGAAGGTAAAATGTACTCCAACGATAGGTTGCAAGTTTAATGAGGTTGTGGATTTCATGAAGCTATGGGTTAGCAAAGTTGCAATGAAGAAGTTAAGGGAACTACAACGGTAGGTTGCCAACACATAAAATGTTAACTTTCATTTTACTCCAAAAGTGTTTACACCATGTTTGGGGGTGCTTCAGCCCCCCAATGATCCAAAATGGATTGGCACATGGAAGATGGTCCATGATGGATTTGCACATTGGAGATAGTTTGCTCAATGGTCGCTTGACCTTAGTTGGGTGCTTGCTTGACATTCTTCCCTAGGGTGTTGGAGTTCTCTTGACAACTTGGGGACGTCCTTCATGATGGCCACATGGAGAGGTTTGCTTGCTTGGAGAATTCCCTATTGAGAGAAGGAGAGTTGTGCATCTTGGAGGAGGGCATTAGGCCCTAGATAGCATGGGGTAGCTTAGATTCCTACATGGAGGGTTGGAGTTAGCTCAGGGATGCCTCGGTTGCAACAATGTTCATGCAAGGGGAGTGGACCCAGTGGAGCACATGGCTTAGGGGGAGCGATGGAGTCTATATGGACTTGTGATAAGGGTGGTGCAAACAAACCATGTGTATCTACATCATCTTAGAGCCCTTAATGTGTACAACATCAACTTGGAGTTTGACATGTGTATCCTTGAAGGAGTGCTTCACTTGTGTGAGCCTACATGTGTTTATTGTAGGTTGTGTTTATTGGTCATCCTCTATCCCTTATATCTTCATTTGTACTCTCTCTCTCTCTCTCTCTCTCTCTCTCTCTCAGACTCACTAGGGTTTCTTGATCTTAGTGTTGATGTTTTTGGTAGTTGTGGGAGGTATTCACCTCCAAGAGACCCCCTACGAATAATATCATGAGAAGAGAAAACCCCGAACACTAGTGATGAGAGACAAGGGTACAAGTCGGCTCTATTATAAAAGTAATTTATATGTAATATATACAAGTCGGCCCTATTGTGAAGAGACATCTAATATGAAAAGGTGCGACCTTTCATTGTCATGGACTTGTATATATTCAAGTGACTCATCCTCATTTGCATTATCATAACACACTCACATTCACCTTTGTATATTACAGTTTGTCCCTTAATCTAGTGTGCATCTTCCTCAACCTACTATGCGCAAGTTCTAGAGAGCAGTTTCTGTATTGTGGTGGTGTATTTGGTTACACTTCATCCCTCTCTGTATTTGAGTGTCATTCTCTTGGATAACATTCTGTAGCAGGTCTCCTACTATGTTCGTGGGTGGCACTTGAGGATGCCTATGGTTGGGTGGCAATGAAAGAACATTGCCTATGGAAAAACGAGTAAACCCATTTTTTTGTAATTTGTGCTTGGTTAAATCTTCTTGAGATCATGGTCTAGTATTCAAAATTTAACATGGGATCAGAGAGGGTCTTGAAGATGACCAATTGCACAAAAGCTAAGGACTGTTAGAGCCCTGTTGCTGGCAGAAGAGAAGGGTCGAGCCCCTTAACAGTCCTGTGATGAAGTTTAAGGGCTGTCGCAGGCCTCTAAGCCCTGGCCATACCCTTGTCTGGGGTATTAACAGCAAACTGCAGCCAGGAGTAGCCCCACTAGGGCCGCCACAGAAAGAAAGAAACTGACTTTCTTCTGAGATGAATTGTCGGTATCTTTTCTGTGGCAGTTTGAAAAGTTGTAGGATAAATTTATGAGATGAATTACAAGCCTGAGGCCTGATTTCAGAGGCATAATCAAGGCCGAGTTTAATCCTAGTTTGAGGTATATTCCAGCAAATTTGTGGTGGATTTCTGAGGTATATTCCAGCGAATTTATGGCAAACTTCTGAGGAATATTCCAGTGCAAGTTTGGTATAGGCTCGGATTGTTTTTTAAGCGAGCCTAAGATCCATCCTTTATGAGAATTAAGGATCTGTTGTGAAGACTCCAATTGTGATGAATCTGGGAGCATTTTTCCAGTGTATAACTGAAGTTTACAATGAGAAGCATTCAAACATATTCAAGACAGAAATTGTGACATCATTTAATGCCTGCCTCTGAGAGATCTTTTGCTAAATTCTGAGATGAAAAAAGATGAGTTTTGAAGCCTGACCTAAGGCTAATCTGAGGCTACTCATTTGTGGATGAAGTTGCACCAGAACCGGATAATGCTACAATTTCAGAGGTATGCACTTGTATATATTTATATATTAATTTATATCATTATCATGAGGGTGTTTGCAGGAGAAGGATCTTTTGTCCAAGCAGCAACTTAGGATATTTGGGTGTCCAGTTCACATTCACGTACCCAAGGAGAAAAGGACGAAGTTAGACCTTTCAGTCAGGAAGGGTACATTTGTTGGGTACCATGAATTTTCGAAGGCATATTGGATCTACATCCCAGGTCAGAGACAGATTGAGGTGAGCAGGGATGTTTCCTTTGAGGAGGAGGTAGCCTTTAGGAGATCTAGAGGATCTCACATGCAGAATGACAGTGAGACGCATGAGGAGATGGTGTCTTCTCCCCCTCACCCTTTAGTAGTTCAGAGGGAGCCAGTTGAGCCTGTTGATCCAGTACATCATGTTGATGTTCCTAGAGATATTGCAGTAGGCCGGCAGAGGCCTGCCTGGGCTCATCAGACTCTGCAGGAGGCAGAGAGATATGCTTTCCTCGTGGTACTTTCAGAGAAAGTAAGAGACCTCAGAGATTCTTGAGCTATGTTGCAGCTATGAGCCACATCATTGATTCTGAGCCTTCCTGTTATGAGGAAGCATCTAGTCAGCCAATATGGAGAGATGCCATGATGGAGGTGTATCAGTCCATCATGAAGAATGATGTGCGTGATATTGTTTTGAGACCCAAAGGGAAGTCTGTGGTGACTTCCAAGTGAATTTATAAGATAAAATATGCAACTGATGGGAGCATCGAGAAGCACAAAGCGAGATTTGTGGCCAGAGGATTTTCTCAAGTGGAGGGAATAGACTATGAGGAGACCTTTTCTCATGTTGCTCGATATACCTTCATTCAAACGATTATTGCACTTGCTTCAGCCTTGGGTTGGAGATTACATCAGATAGACGTGAAGACAACTTTACTCAAATGGCGAGATTGAGGAAGTGGTGTATATCGAGCAGCCAGAGGGTTTCATGATTCATGGGAAGGAGTCTCATGTGTCCAGGTTGAAGAAGGCTGTGTATGGATTCAAGCAACCACCTCGTGCTTGGTATGCGAGGATTGATGGATACCTGATGAGTTTTGGGTTTCAAAAAGAGTGTTGTTGATGCCAACCTGTACTATAAGATTGTTGATGGTGAGTCCTTGATTTTGATCACGTACATTGATGATTTATTTCTCACCAAAGAAGAGCATCTCATTGCTTGGTGCAAGCATGAATTGGCCTCTGAATTTGATATGAAGGATCTTGGCATGATGCATTACTTCTTGGGACTTGAGGTGTGGCAGAGAATTGATGAGATCTTCCTAAGTCAGGGGAAGCACACACTTGAGATCTTGAGGAGATTTGGGATATTGGACTATAAGTCCATGACCACACCAATGGTGATGAATCTGAAGAAGCTGAGTGAGTCTTCTTCTGATTCAAACTTGATTGATCCGACCATATACTAGTAGCTGATTAGATCATTGATGTATCTGGTTAACACCAGACAGGATATATGCTATGCAGTAAATGCACTTAGCCAATTCATGAGTCAGTCAAGGTAGAGACATTGTGTGGCTGCGAAGCAAGTGTTGAGATTTTGCGAGACACAGTTGGATATGGCCTGAGACATGCTTCCAGTGTTGACATGAGACTACAGGGATATGTTGATTCAGATTGGGCAGGGAGCGCAGTTGACAGGAAGAGCACCTCAGGGTGTTGCTTCAATTTTGGATTTGTCGTGGTTTCCTGGTGTAGCAGGAAACAGACTTATGTGGCTTTGAGTACCACAGAAACCGAGAATATTGTAGTATGTATGGCAGTATGCGAAGCAGTGTGGCTTCGGAAGCTCCTTGCAAGATTATCTGATCAGATATTGGATCCCACCGTGATTCATTACATTCGAGATATGGTGCAGAGGAAGACAGTACAAGTTGAGTACCTTCCCACAGATGAGCAGATTGCAGATGTTCTCACCGAGCCTCTTGCCAAGTTGAAGTTCGAGTACTTTCGTGATAAACTTGGAGAGAAATGTCCCTCTCGTTAAGAGGGAGTATTGATGGTTGCAGCTTCGTGAGACATTCTTCTGTGGTGATACTCCTCGATGGACTGAGTTGAGTATGACACTTACCGATGGACTGATAATTTGTATTGGGTTGGTGCCCAACGACCTTTAGGTTGTAATCCATTTGGTTGAGATATCTCTCTAGGTCTTCTCCCCAAAGTAGTGGGTTGGGTCGATTTGTGAGGACACTCTCCAGATCTTCTCCCCATAGCAGTGGGTTGGGTCGATCTGCAAGTGTGTTGTGCCTTCTCCCCGATGGATTGAGCTGGGTCGACCTGTGATAGGTCTTCTCCTCAGTCGTGTTGGGCTGGTTCAACCTGAGACGGGTCTTCTCCTCGATTGTGTTGGGTTGGGTCAACCTAAGATGGGTCTTCTCCCCAAGTGGATGGGTTGGGTTGATCTGTGGGGACGCCCCTAATCTTCTCCCCATATCAGGCTGGGTTGACTTGGAAAACGCTCCTCTGAGACGGAGTTGAGCATGACACTTGTCAGAGTAGTGACAAGTTGTCTTGGGGTGGCACCCAACGTCCCATGGGAGTAGACCATGAGGACACGTCCCCTGGAAGTTGACCAAGTGGACACGTCATGGGTGAGTAGGTCCTTGACGATGCACTACGGGCGAGTAGGTCCTAGTGCCACACTATCGTAGAGTAGGTCCTAGTGTATTCTAAGTGGTGATGAGGACCTAGAAAAGATCCACATTGGGTGTAGCCATGTGCGACGTGATGATGCTACCAGTAGCATGGTCTGCGTGACCATGGCATTGTTACAGGACCATGGCATAGCCTGTGAGGCTATGATGACCAAAAGAAAACATCACTGAGAATACCTCCCTAGCTAAGAGGGAGTGTTGATGTTTTTGGTAGCTGTGAGAGGTATTCACCTCCAAGAGACACCCTACGAATGATATCATGGGAAGACAAAACCCCAAACACTAGCGATGAGAGACAAGGGTACAAGTCGGCTCTATTATAAAAGTAATTTATATGTAATATATACAAGTCGACCCTATTGTGAAGAGACATCTAATATGAAAAGGTGCGACCTTTCATTGTCATGGACTTGTATATATTCTAGTGACTCATCCGCATTTGCATTATCATAACACACTCACCTTCACCTTTGTATATTACAATTTGTCCCTTGATCTAGTGTGCATCTTCCTCGGCCTACTATGCGCAAGTTCTAGAGAGCAGTTTTTGTATTGTGCTGGTGTATTTGGTTACACTTCATCCCTCTCTGTATTTGGGTGTCTTTCTCTTGGATATCATTCTGTAGCAGGTCTCCTGCTCTACTCGGGGGTGGCACTTGAGGATGCCTATGGTTGGGTGGCAATGAAAGAACATTGCCTATGGAAAAACGAGCAGACCCATTTTTTTGTAATCTGTGTCTGGTTAAATCTTCTTGAGATCCTGGTCTAATATTCAAAAATTTAACACTTAGAGCATCTTGAAGTATAGTGTTAGGGTTTCATCCGTCGAAGATTTGAATATTAGAGTTTTGAGATGAAACCCTTTGTTGTATTTGGTGAAGAAGAAGAGGAGATGTCTTGCCTTGGAGGACTTGCTTGAGCGATTCATGCATGTTGGATCTCCTTAATTGAGCTAGGGTTTCCTTGGTTTTCCCTAGCTAGGATTTTGGAAAGCTAGCGGATTGTACTAATCTTGTGATAAGACCATAGTATGTACATGAACTTCATCGTATGCATATTAATGAAGTTTTTTAGCTGTCCAATACTTTGTGTAAATTGCAGATTTGATTTTCAGTCATCTATGTTCTTCATGGTTTATAATTTCAAGTTGTATATGTCTTTGCTAATTTGACATAAGTAAAGGGTGATTAAGTTAAGTGATTTAACGTTATAATTGAAGAATATAAGAGTTGTTTTACGGCTGTGAATAAGAGTTTTCAGATCTGGTTCATGCATGATAAGATTGCCCCAAAGAGCTAAAACTTATCAGAACACTTCGTTATCTTTTCTCTTGGATTGCCTAGAAGTTTGGGATTGTTAAAGATTGAAATATTGCCCACTTCCACTGTTGTTTTGTATTATATTTCATATCATCCTTGTTACCCACCAAGTTGCACTAGGATGGACTTGTAATTGAGCCACCAAAGTTGAACAAGTAATTGGTCAAATTCAGAGTTCAGAAGTCCAGCCGGCCATCATGGCCCCTCTTTTCTTCTTCTTCATACCACATTTCCATACCCCCCTTGGGGAATTGTAATAAGATGAGCTAGCATGATGAACTTTGTAAAACGCTAAGCTTCCTAAGACTAAATCATGAGTACATTACTCTAGACTATTTTTTTTACTTTTTAATTATATCTTGCAGCCATTGGTAGCGAGTTATAATTACCTCCAAAGTTGGAGTAAGTATTTGTTGTCGTCCTTATACACACCTACAAACGTGGAAAAGTCTCAATCCACTTGGTGTGTCCTTGGAGGCACAATGCCTAAGTCCAAGCCCACTATCACCTCAATTTGGACTTCTTTCGTCTAGGCTTACTCCTAGGGAAGCCAAGGGGGGTAGACCCTATTTACTATGTGAGTTGTTTAGTGAATTCTAGGAGTTGATTTTAGTTTTGTTAAGTTAGGGAGAAATCTAACCTATATGGCAAGCAACAATGCAAATGTACAATTTCAATGACAGTCAAATCCTTTCCCTAAGGTCAACTAAGACTAGTGGCTAAAGGTTGGGAAAGAGGTTAATTAAGTTTATAAGAAAGAATTAGAAAGAATTAAAGGATCTAATTACAAAAGAATAACTCTACACTAAGTTACAAGATGAAATAAAGCAATGACAAATATGCAATGTAAATGTAAACTACAACACTAAAAAGATGAGTTAGATAGATGTACAACAAGAGAGAGCTAAAGCCAATGAACTCAACAACTAACTAACCATTAAACATACAACTTGGAAAGCTGGGAAAAGGAACAAGTGCGCAGCTTCAATAGATAAAAGAGCCAACAAGAGGAAGTGTGCAACTTCTGAAGCAAGGGGGGAAACCACTTACCATGTGCCCCAAAGAGATGGTGCGCAACTTGATAGCAGCTTGCCCTTGGACAGAAAAACCACTTTAACCACAATGACTTTGAAAGTAAATGTTCAACTTGAAATGTAAATGCTCAACTTGGAAGTAAATGCTAGTGAATTTAAACCATAAGCATGTAAATGAAAGCCTTGAACAGCAAGGTCTACACAACTGAAAGATACTGAAAAATAAAGTGCAAGTGTTGTGAAATGTATTAGATAAATTTTAGCAAAGTTTTAAGAGTCTCTCTTTGATTAGGGGGCCTAAGCTAATGTGAAACAAACCTAAGCTATGTGACTACCCCTAGACTCTTACCGCTTTGGCCAAAACGATTGTTGGGTGCTCAAGAAGAAGGGCAAACAAGGCCCTTCCCTAGCTCCACAGGTCAACCCGGAAAACTTGGGCGCTCAAGCAGGGGGGACACCTAATGTCGTGAAGTCATCCCTGACTTAGCACCCCCTGTAGCCTCCTTTTTGGTGGCGAAATTTGTACCAGTCAAAGGTGCCTAATTAGACTAGATAAATTGATCCTCCAAGGTGAATTCTTCAAGTGTTTGATTTTTGTCCTCACCTCCAAAATTAGAAAGCCATCAAATGTAGAGTCGTGGGGATGAGAAAAATGTCTTCAAAATAAAACCCTCATCAAAGAATGTCTTCAGAAAAAATGAACTTTATTCCTGACAGCGGTGCCAAAATGCTACACAAAGATAACACATTGGTGCTTGGGACTTTACACTTTTGTGGGTGCTAGATTTTGTTGTAACACGGCTAGTTTTGACATTTGTGGTTGGTTTTGTGCGGAATTGGCCTTTTTCGGTTTGGAAGCTTCAATCGAACTGATACGGCCCTAGAGCTGGTCAGACCAGCCGATTTTTCCAGGATCAGTCTGGTTCTGATAGCATTCGTTACAACCACTCACTCTTGCCATGTTATCTTATGCCAAATTTTTATAGCACACCCTTAGATACATGCCTCGTAAGCAATGGGATTATTGCACCCACCAAATTCAAACTCATTGTTAGTCAAGTATATTGTATAATAGGTTTGATTGCTCAATCAACCCTTTGTTGATTCAACATCATCCCATCTTCCCATAATTAGCCCCAAGGGAGTTAAACTAATTCAAAACAAATTGGAGTAATCAATTGCCACCCAAATTCACCCCCATGATGTATGCGTCTGAAGATCAAGTTATTTCAAGTCGTTCGTAACAAGGAAGCCGCCCCAAGCCCAAAAGCAGTAAAGGCACTTGGCCTGTTGTCAAACCCCCAACTAGGAGATTATTTGATGGTCAATCAAAGAACTAAAACCCTAGGTGCAAGAAGAACCCACAACCTTCATGTGCTCTCATGGCAATGACCCAAATCAACAACTTGAACCTAACTAGAAATCAACTTCATTCCCATATCTGAATCCAAGAGTTAACAATTGCACCAAGCCTTATTGCCCATTGAATGATGTAGTTGATAATTTGATCATAATATGCTCAACTGCCATGAACATGGTCATTTCCTGAAAATGTCAAGCGCAAATTAAATGGGAAAACTCACTTGTCAATACTCATATAACACCAACATCTACATGATTCAAACCCTTGTGGAACCTCTAAGTTAGTTGCATCCACTAGAGGTATTAGCTCAACTTGACATGAGGTAAGATTCCTAGCATGTTCTCTCCATGAATTCGAAAAGCGTTTAGGTTCTAACTTCTAATCCCATCCACTAAGTGCATCCTCACTTGCCAGATGCATCATGCAATTGGGGCAGCCTAAATTCTATTAGTTAGAATATTGGAGGTGGGTGTTAATCCCTTCAACCAATTATATCAAGAGCCTCCTGCTAGCCCTCGAATAATGACTCTAAGGCCTTGTAAACATTTACAAGTGCAGGCACTCACCCTACTTTACAAAGGACAATTCATAATGCCACTTTAGAGGAACAAATGTCTATTTAATCATCAAACACTAGAGATTGGTGATGCATAGGGTCAACTTAATCTTTTATTATATTAATCTAGATAATTTTGTGGGAGACCCTTCAAAAATTATAAAATTTTCTGAAGATATTTTAGGGCATTGGTTTTTCATTATATTACTCTATGCAGGGTCGGTCAAAGTTGGGATTCATATGACAAGGTTATAAGAAACCCCATATCGACCTATTTTCATAATTCTTCATAAAGCTTTATTGAAGCCTTCTAGCTCTCTTATTTTCTTTCTCCTAGTAGCATCTTTAGAATGGATGTATAGTTACCCTGTGCTAAATTCTATGCTCATGAAAATTTCCTCATTATTTTCAGCAATCTTTATGAATGCTCTACCTTTTACTACCATTAAGCTTAATCCATTTTTGAGATATTGATTATTCAGAAGTAAATATTATTTATAAGAGTGGGTAAAAGCATAAAAAACAGAATCATGAATGACTTTGATAGCAAAGAAGAAAGCACAAAAGATAAATTCCATTGTGAAAACTTTATAAGATGCAATCTCCTACAACAGAATGTCATATTACATGTATCTCTTGATTATAACAAGAAATATATGCTTGTGAACTGTATCTTATATCTTTGTTCCTATGATAAAAAAAGGCAGAGAATATTTCACCTATCTATTAGTCGTTGATGATCTAAACTTGCATCATCTGCACTAGGTATAGCTCCATTGATCCGAGGAACAAGCTGCCAATTGCATACAATTCAAAAATCATTAAGAATTTAAAGATGAAAAGGCAATTTTACTATCTGAAAATAATTAAAACTTCAGACTAGTATTGGAAAAAACAGAAGTTTCCATTTCACATTTCGTATCAATATTGTTCTAACCATCATTTCCGTGCACATTCCTTTATATTTCTATTAGTTGTTGTACATTATCAGAAATATTTGCAAGAATCTAAGAGATGCATTTAACACTCCAGAGTCCAGTCATAGAATGAGAATAAACTACTCTAAAGTCCTACTTATACCTACTCAGATGAAAGATCTATATGTGATTATTGTGGATAGATCCAAGCTTATTGTCATTGGTAGTCAACAGGTTGACAACTATGAGGGAGAAAAATTAAAAACATTTGTTACTGCCATAATAGTATTGACCTTCAGGTCATAGGTATAATAAATATAGATTATGATGCACAAATGCTAAACACAATGAAGAATGAACGAGAGGAAGTCGAAGAAGATACTCAATACTTAGCTTTGGTCCATCATTACAATAGTATTTGTCTCTTTTATAGAGATTGCAAATGGTTATAAGATCTAACTACTTCTTATACAAGAGGAAATGGTTGAGTGATTATCTCAACAATCATCCAACAATAACTTAGTGCCTAACAACTTGACATTATTACATAAGCCTTATAATCTAACACCCCCTCCTAAGGCTTACACCACTGAAAAAACTCACTGAAAGCAAACACACATAACAACCCCTCCTAAGGCTTACACCACTGAAAAAACTCACTGAAAGCAAACACACATTAACACAACTAAAAATAGAACCAGACATTCTTTAGATGCTTCGTCTTTGAAAAAAATGCTTGGACCAATAAGACTCCTTCAAGTTGCTCCCTATTCCACTGAAAGGTATAGCCTCATAGTTGTGATCCAAGTTTCCTAGCATCATTAGACATCATTATCACTTGAAATGTCTCGTAACCCTTGTAAAGGTATGATATCGAACTTCCAGATCTCGGATCTCCTTTGGACAGCAATCCCCGCATACATGTCTCATAACCCCAATGAGGTATAGTTTCTTCGATCGTCAAGCATCTTGGGCTATTGCACAACTATTTGTCTTCCATTGCATCCCTCCCTGTCTTCAAAGTGTAGGCCTTCTTAAAACACGAATTCTTCATGCATTCTGTATTTGTTTACCTTAATTCAAGGAAGTTACAGAATGAAAACCAATATCTAACTATAATATTCAAACAGTAAAGTGAAAATTCCTCTTAGTTCAAGACCAGAAGCCTAATTCTTTTAAATCAGCTACTCTCATCGTTGTGCACATTGTACCCTTGGCCCAGCAAAGCCTTCCTCATTTTTTTCATAAATTTCTTGTTAACTTTGTTTATTCCTAAAAGTTTACATCAAGAAGTGGTGTTTCCTCACACTCGTGTAGCTCCATGTCTGTTAGTTGGCCTACAGTTCGAGGAGGAAAGACTGCTTCCAGCGCCTTGCATAGTTCAGAGTAAAAGAATCTAGGAAATCTATATAGAAATGAATATACAGATTACCCTTCACGAAAGGACATTGGTAAACAGGTATTCCTTCATCATTAATAGCCTTGAACTGACCTGGCTTAACAACTTCACCAGGACTAGATTTAATAAGCAGTTGTCGACCATCCTGATGAGTCAATATAAACTGGAACCTGCATAGTGCCTTTGTCAATAATAAAGTATCCTCAACGAAAAGATCAACTCCCTTTCTCTTGAATTTGGGATGCTCCTTTTGTTGAACCACAAAAACAATGTCACCAGTAACTGTGCCAAACGCTTCAATTGCTTCCCCTTGGAAAGTGATCCTTTGACCATTTTGCATTCCCTTCTCGACTGTGACCTCAATGTTTAGATCTTGCCCCTCTAAATATGGAAATAAGATTCCTTCTGCATGATTTGTTTGAAAACACTAATAATATGGAGGCAGGGTAACTCATATAACTAGATCTACATACCAGTGATCAATTTCATAAAATCGGTGGCTCCTTCGTCATCTTGCACGTGGCTTGAATTCTTGATAGATCTGTTGAGATCTGATAGATCTGGACTCTTTGCACAGATCACAGCACATGGAATTGTTGGCAGATCGCTCATTGACTTGAGCAGATCGTTGGAGCAAGAATGGAATGATAGAAAAATCAAACTATGTGAAGAGCATGAATGCTTGGCAATGACCTCACAAAAGAATTAAATTTCATCAAATCACTTGATGCACTGATTTTTCACGTCACTGGCTTGAATTCGCTTTTGGTTGACAAAACGAACAGGCTAAGACCAAATAACGGGTTATTAAGCAATCAGCACAAGCCAGCTGGTTAGACTTATTCTATTAACAAGATTTGTTACTATTTTATTTATCCACTCAGCCCAAGCCTCCTCTTTTCCACTATGTCAATCAGCCTCCTCAAACTAGCCCCTCCACATCGGCAAGAAAGGCCCAACAGAGCTTTAGTTCTTCTGTATCTACAAATTCCTAAATGAGTCGGAAACTTGGACTTGATCATTCAAGGTGGGGGCTCATCTTCCCTTCCCACATAGCCATTCTGAATCAAAAGATCACTTCACATGAATCACACTCGCTGACTTGCATGCCATTGGAAGAAACAAGTAGATTACACCACTAGATCTGGTGAAACTTTCAAACTGGTCAGCTCCATTGCATTCTCATCTTCTTGGGTTGTCCCTATGCTGCTCTGATACCATATAAGAAATATAGATTATGACACACTAATGATAAACACAATGAAGAATGAACGAGAGGAGCTCGAAGAAGATATTCAATATTAGCTCTGGTTCATCATTACAATAGCATTTGTCTCTTTTATAGAGATTACAAATTGTTATAAGATCTAACTACTTATTCGAGAGGAAGTGGTTGAGTGATTATCTCAACAATCACCCAACAATAACTTAGTGCCTAACAACTCGATATTATTACATAAGTCGTATAATGTAACAATAGGCTTCTAGAAAGCTATAATAATAGCATTGAACTTCAACCCTCGAGTCGTCAGCTTCTAAAACGATACAATAAGACTAGCAAATAGCTAGAAGAAAAGAATTTGATATTTTTTTTGAAAAATACTTCTTATATTTACAGAAAAATATTTACAAAGAGCTGAACAAAAAGTTGTACAAGGAACGAAAGGGTATATACAAGGAACACCATAACCTCTTCCTTAAAGCGACTAATGCTAAAATAAAATCAAAATATGTTGCAGGATCCAAGATTGAGAACCTTTGATCAGTAGAGCACCCTTGGCCAAGAGTTGATGGTGTACCTTATCCTTCCTTATAGAATAGAAAGAAGACAAATGACTGAACTGATGATCAAAAATTGCTTTACACCTAAGCTTCCAAATAATAAAAAGATTTGAGATCTTCAAACACTGCAAATCCCTACAACCGCAGGACATACCTAGGAACAACAATCTCCAGAGTCCAAACAATGAAAAGTGTGGGGTAATCCTGCCTAGATGCAACACATAATACTAATCCACAATGTACTTCAAACACTGCCTGGCAAACAAACACTCCCAAAAAATATGTTTCATTGTCTCCTGCCTATGGAAAATAGGACAAAGGCCATCAAAGAGTCCACTCTTGACCAACCTAGCTTTGGACATAATCCCTTGATATATCACCAACCAAGCAAAAACTCAAAGCTCATAAGAAAGTCACGCTGACCAAACATTGTAAAGTCTTCGAACACATCTATCCTCTAGGACCTTGGAAAGCCAATGAGCATTGAGAACTAGGAATAATGGATGTCGCCGAAGAAGCATGGAATATAGTCAATGAGAGTCATACTGCAGAAGAGGACAACCAAAGCACCAACCCCACTCTCTCCAAAACATTTATGGCATCCCAATGTTCATTTTAAACAACTTAATTTCCAAAATAAGGCCTCGCAACTCCAAAATTGAAAGATGGTCTAAAGCAAGAAGACTATACTCCTAAGCAAGAGCACGCTAATCCTTCTATGTATGAGATGTAGAGTCCCACAAATCACCCCAAAAGAAGATGCCCTTTCAACATATGCGACGAGCCAGAAACTAAGGCAACTCAGCAACACGTGAACCTTGAGTATGTCAATTCCAAATGGGCCAATAGGCTAGATCCTACCCTACTCGACTACCTTCCCAATGCCAACAAACCAATCCTATGACACCACGCTATCTAAATGCTCCTGAAGATGAGAGAGCTTCACCCCTAAATAAGTGTGGTCCAGAGATGATATCACAAAGACTAAAAGCCCCTCGAACTCAACCAGTATTTTGCGTAGTGCTCACCCAATGTTGAAACAGAACATGCCAAGGCACTGAACTCTCAAGACAGCAAACCACCCATTTATCCTCTTGAATGCTACCTTACATGGCAACATGGCTTAAAAATACACAACAATTGAACTTTGTTGTGATTTACTACCGCTTTTTGACCATCTCTCTAAGGATGGAAAGAAGTGATGCTCTTCATCTTGGTGTCTATCAATCCCTAGAACACCTAACAAAAGTAGCTAAGAAATCTACTGTCACAGTCGAGGATGATCAATGATGGAAAACCAAATTGCACCCAAACTTCTTCAAAGAACAATTGTAGGGAATGTTATCCCCTATCCTAGGGATAACTAAGGAGATCATGTCTCGAGGCCCACAAGTCCTAGACATGGAGTACTGAGAGTCAGATGACTTGAGCATGGCCCCAGAGGGCCCCTCTTTTCTTCAGTGCAGACCACCTATCAACAGCAGTAGTATCCATCCCACAAGCCTGGTCCTAAAGTGGCAGTAAAACTTGCTCCATGAGGTAATGAGTCCGGGTATCATGGTATGTGTCACTCTGATTATTGAAGCACTTGAATATGTTGCACTGAATTCTCCTTCATTTCATAACGTTTGCTTGGAAATGATGCTCTTTAACTTGTTCATACCTGGAAGGGTGACATGATTCCCTAGTAAGTTGATTTCTCTTTAGGATGGGTTGCCACTGGGTAGGTCTATGAAAATTCATCGTCCATTCCCTCCATACTTACCACTTTCCATCTTTATTCCTCTCACTTTCCCCCTACTCTTGTTCGGGCATTGGAATTTGCCACACTAGGAAGGGTTGTACCTTGCCTTGTGGGAAGAAGGGGCTAAAGGCCCAGAGGGTAAAAGTAGCTGGCAAGAGTTAAAATCCAAAATGAAACCTTTGAGATGCTTCACCCAGGGATTCTCGAGAAAGCAGTAAAAAGCTTCTCAGTAAGAAAAGGGGACCCATAAGATAAACAAACACTCAAGGTATTAGTTGGTGGATGGGAGGTCTCATCATGAGCCAGCCTATTATGACCATGGGAATGTAGCAGTATGACACTACCATCTATCTGGTCACCAAACCAGGGTAGTGGCTCTTGGTGGCATAGTCAAGAGAAAGAGAGTCTCATCACGAGCCAGCCTTCTCATCTCCGTTAAATGCTTGTGGGTAACGTTGTCACCTCTGGTCACCAAGCCAGGACAGTGTCCCTCAACTCTTCCCTTGAAGCATAAGAGAAAAAGATCAAAAGAAATGAAGCTAAGAATAAAAGGCATTGAATGGGCTAGGAAAAACAATGGCATCCATGATAAGGTGCAGCGTGACCTCTACAAAGGCACCCACAGGTAACACTTACATTTCCCTGTTATCACTACACTCATACCCAAACACTTACCCCACATCACCTAATACACTTACATGACCTAGATTGGTTCTCACCCGGGAAACACCCCAAACTTAAGGAGGATTAGCCCAATAGGAGACCCTGAGACCTTCTCCAAACCATAACGTCTTTGAGCATTTGTCTAGGTAAAGCGGTGTTTTATGCACATGTTTGGGTAATTTGATTATTGGATGTGATTTACATGTTATGGTCCATGTGACTTATAAACCCCCGGAGGGCGTACTTGTTGTTGTTGCAGGACCTTGCCCGGTGGACAGGTACACATGGGGGAATGATTAGCTCGGACCTTCATGGGGCTAAAATCCCACAGATGGATTGATCCAGATGGATATCGGTGGCCACCCACCTTTCCAACTGGCTCAAAACAGTTTTCTGACATTTTTGGCAATTTACTATTTTTAGCAGTTTTTCGGGTCTTGAACTTCTGGAGCCGTTTTGAGGCCCTAAACGACGCT
>ML789955.1:321687-342980 GCA_009831015.1 Picea engelmannii
AAGCTTGTTTCCGCTGCATTTTACAGTTTCAGCTTATTTCATTATTTAATAGAAAACCAGTTTTACTGTATCTCTGTTATTTTTGTGTTAAGCACCTGTTAATAATCTGTATTCATTTCGTTCTGCTCATAAAATCCGGATCATGGATGTTGTAACCCCAGCCAGGGACAAGAAAATGTCAGAGACTTGCACCAGGAAGAAAGAAGGACGTTGCACTGGAGACACCCTGGCAGACCTAGACCCAGGGGGATCTTGCTCTTCCACCTGGACGTTGACCTTTGGGAGCCCATGACATCACCTTTGTGACCCTAGACGTCATCCAAAGTTAGGGTTTGCACCTTGAGGTCAGTTGTGAGCTGATTGGAACGTGTGGGCATCATCCAGGGCCTTTGGAGGCAAAACGTCCTTCTTCTGGAGCCCAACGTTTCACCTTAGGGGCTCAACGTCACCCTAGAAGTGCATGACGTCACCCTTGAAGATGATTTTAGGGGTTAATTACTTTTATTTATGTAAAAACTAGATTTTTGATGTATTTTGGCTAGGTCGGCCTTTTTATGACCTAAAATTAATTAAAGGTCGTTGATATTGTATAAAATTTAAATAGAGAGAGTACTCATTTTTCATCATCACTCGTCACACACTAAGTGTGGTCTGAAATTTGCGCCCTTTTTTGGGAGTTATTGGCTGAAATAGGGAGGTGCACTTGTCTTGGAGGCTAAATTTTGCAATTTGGATCATTTCTTGGTGAAGTTACTTGGCAATCTAGGGTTTTATTACTTGATTATTCTTGGTAAAGTAAGTAAATATGCAATTCTTCATTTCATTTGAATGGTTATGGTATATTTGCTTATTCATGTTAAAGATTATGAAATTGCTTGCTTGACAAACCCCGGGAGTAAAGAACTTAAGTTACTACTTCTTTGCTCTTCATTTGCTAGACTTTGCTAATGTCATTTAACTTAGACAAACTTCTAAAGCCCTAAATGCTAGCTCTTTAGAAACCATTGTCTAGTTATTGTTGCCCTCAATACTTTTCATTAAGTCCAAGGAAGGAAGATTCGCTAGGGCCTAAAATTGCTTACTCTCTAGTGAATTTGTCTTTAGGATCTGGATGTTCGAGGCCTTGAAGTGCCAACACCTCCTCCATCCATCTCTTCACCTTAGACAAGTATAATCATTTTGTTATTGCTTCCAAGAGAAAACCGTCACCTATAGACTCCATTACCCCTTATTAAAGGCACTAGTCCACTTGCGTTTGTGAATGATTGATCAAACAAACACTCAAACCTTCTACCTTAAAGCTTTTGCTAACTTTTACTAACCCTAAGCTAAACTAATTCACTAGTTAACTTGCTTCTGTTGCAAATCTTTGCTACAGCCATACTAATATACATTAATTTGCTGCATACATCTACATAACTTGCACTAAACTCATTCAGAAATTGCTTGTAAGAATTGCCAAACAATCCACTAGATTTATGCTAAGTTTACACAGTGTTTTCTTGCAATTCTGAGCACTAGAACTTGTTGGTGTTACAAAAGATTGCTACAGCCATCTAACTACAGCAAATTCTCTACAAAATCAACATTTAATGCTAGCTAGACATTGTTAAATTTGCTTGTGACAATTGATTATCATTTTGCCTAGTTAAAACTACCTTTTCATTGTCTTTTCAAGCAATTCCAAAGCATATATATTGCAGCTGTTACAAAATACTTATTGTTGTTGTAAACTATTACATTGCTGCAAATTTATATCAGCTGGCTTATTTTTCAAAGGTTCATGGTCTTATGAAGCACTAACATCATTTGGTACTTGAAAGCTGCTATATTTTTCCTTTGTTGTCTTGTTCTGGGCAGGTACACTATATATTCACTTTGCTTCATCTCTTAAAGACCTAGAGAACTTTTTGACTTGAGTGACCAGTGAGAGGGGGGAATTTCTTGCATCTTTGCCTTAGTCTTATCATCCCTTTAGGTCACTGGGGACGTCTCCCATGGGGTAACTTTGATATACTCCTAAACAGAAAGAGGTTTCCTATTAAGGTGACAGTGATAGGTCACCCCCTGTTATGCCAATCTTGCATCCACTTGCCTTGGGCTTTGGGCAAGTACAGATTGTGCGATAACAGGGACTATTGCATAGTATCATCACAACAATTTGTTGAAACAAACTGCAACTACCATCAAATAGTCATCGCCCCTACTTGTAGTTGGTAAACCTCCGAGGAAGTTCACTGAAATCAATACCCATGGTCTACTTGAGACTGGAAGTGGAATATATTTTTGCAACTATGGATTTGTTGGCTTCGATATGCTATAAAGGGAGCAAGTTCTCATGAGCTTTGCCACCATATGCACCATCTTCAACCAATAGAAATACCTCTACAAATTTGTGGTCATCTTCTCCACTCAAAAATATCCTAAAATCTTTTAATGTTGTGCTTCTTGCAATAGTTGCAATCGGTGATCTCCCAAAGGAACACAAATAGCTCGAAGTGTGAAATTTCATCCTTCAACAGGTAGTGATATAACTCTTCATCCAGCAAGGTTATCATGGAGGACTACAAGATCGCATATATGTACGCAAAGTCTAGACATTGTGTGTAAGTTTCCTCGAAATCATTGAAATCAAACTATTGAAACTATGTGAATATTGTAAATCCTATTGTTGGTGATCATGATAGGTAATCTGCAATTTCATTTCTACTTCCTTTTTGATACTAAATCACATTATTGAACTCTAGCAAATAAGTAATCCATTTCACGTTGAGTGCACTCTTGAGTTTTCCCTATGTTTAGAGAGACTAGAGAGGCTTATGCTCACTATGAACGACAATCCCTTTACCAAGAAAATATGTCGGTATCATTTCATGGATTAGTCCAACACATACATCTCTCAATCATACACTTAGTAATTTAGAACAATGCCTTAAAAAGTTTCAAAGTGTATGCAACAAGTTTTGGTGATACATTAATATCTCATTAATGGCATGCCTAAAGGCATCCACCTTAATCTTGAAGGCTTTTTGAATGTTAGATAATGAAAGAATAGGAGAAATCACAACTCAACACTTGATCTCATAGAACACTTCCTATTGCATGACATACCAACTAAAATAGACTTGGTCACAGTTCAGTGCAGTCAAAGGGTGTGTAACATGGGAAAACTATGCAATGAATTTATTGAGATAATTTGCCATTTCCATCAAGCTTTGCACGGCATTAATGTTATTCAATGGTGACCAATTGACAATGTCTGAAATCTTCACCAAATTAACATTGCATCCATATTGATTCACACATAATCTAATATAAACAAGTTCTATCTTCCTGAATGTACACTTCTTCATGTTCAAAGCAGTTTTTCTCATCACAATGTTGTAAACACTTTGTCCAAATTGTCGATGTTTTACATGATTCTCGGATCTGATAGTTATTGCCTTATGATTAATAACAAGATTCACTTTCATACAACAATTATCATAGAATAACTATACGCTGAAAATCTCAACTATAACAATGTAGAGGAAATAACAAGATCTAGAAATATTAACCATGCATAGTAGACACAAGAACACAAGAGTTTCTCTTGGGAAACCAAACTTGGGAGAAAACCCAGCAACCTTTCTCTAGAATAATTCAGTTCAATATATTACCAGTACATCACCATCAATATCAAAAATACCATACAGAAAAGATCCTCCCCAAGGCTAGCATCACCAAGACCTAGCTCCTCAATAATATGACCAAGAATAACCAAGCAAGAGCTTCTCCAAGTGTGGCACACTCTTCAAGATAACCAGTGACCCAGAAATAGCGAAACTGCCAAAACTGCAGTTGCAACTGCCTTGTGCGCACTGCAGAAGGAGTTCTCTGACTGTCAAAATGAAATGAGTTAGTCATGTATTTATACTAATCTGGGCTCCTGTCTGGGGCCGACTTCTTACTTCTGGGTCTTCAATTTTATTATTATTTTTCCTGTGGGGCCGACTTCTCTTCCTGGGTCTTCAATTTCCTCCTGGGGCTTCTGTAATGGTGTAGATGGGTCTTCTTGTACTTTCTTGAGGATAATGATTGCCCGAAGTTGCAAATCTCCAACACTCCCTCTCAAAGAGGGAGGCATTATCCATACTTGGATTTCTTCTGTCATAAAAAGGTTGTCTTCATGAGCCATGTTGATGTGCTATCTCCCCACATGCATTCCATCCTGGAATATGCATGTGATATCATCTCGAGTCCATCCACTCCTTGACAAGAGAAGGACTACACCTAGGCCATTCACTACTAGCAGAGCCCCGTGAGTGAATGAATCATTACCCTTGGTCATATTAGCACTAGCATAGCCCCGTGCATGACCAATCTGAGATAATGTGTGCCTGATGCTTATTTGGGCCACTCGCCACTAGTAAAGCCCCGTGGATGAGCGAATCATTCTCCTTTGGTCATATCAGCACTAGCATAGCCCCGTGCATGACCAATCTAGGAAGAATGTCTACCCAAACCTGGAGAACATCAACATACCTGGGCCATTCACCATTAGCAAAGCCCCGTGGGTGAATGAGTCATTCTCCCCTTGTTCATATCAACACTAGCATAGCCTCGTGCATGACCAATCTGGGGGAATGTCTGCCCTATGCTATCAACATACCTAGGCCATTCACCACTAGCAAAGCCCTGTGA
The DNA here is from genome assembly GCA_009831015.1 of Picea engelmannii. Lineage (NCBI taxonomy): Eukaryota > Viridiplantae > Streptophyta > Pinopsida > Pinales > Pinaceae > Picea > Picea engelmannii. The sequence goes on from ML789955.1 coordinate 326,371, forward strand.
GTGAATGAATCATTCTCCCTTGTTCATATCAGCACTAGCATAGCCCCGTGCATGACCAATCTGGGAGAATGTATGCCCGAGGTTGAAACATCAACGCTCATCACTAGCCAAATCAGCATGGCTAATCATGTGTATCATCCTCCTCAGCCAAATCAGCATGGCCACTCTGGGAGGATATTTGCAATCTACTCATTTGTGGATAAGTATTGGAGCTTCACTTCTCCTTTCTGTACCATGTCTCGGATGAAGTCATGCAAGAAGCTTTTGAAGCCACATTGCTTCACAACTTGCGATACTGGTTGCGATATACTCTGTCTCTGTTGTATTGAGTGCTACAGAAGCCTGCTTCCAGCTTATCTCGGAAATCATCACTAATTCCAAGCTGAAGCAACACCCTGAGGTGCTCAATCTGTCTATTGCACTCCCTTCTCAATCGAAATCTGTATATCTCTGCAGCCTCACTTCATCACCTGAGACAAACCGTATCCAATGGTACCATGCTTCGTTGCCACCCACTGGAACTGCCTTGGCTTCAACCAAATACTGGCTCAGGGTGCTCACTACATAGAAAATATCTGGTCTGGCATTAACCAGGTACATCAAGGATCTGATCTATTGCCTGTACATTGTGGGATCCACCAAATCTGAATCTAAAGTAGAATCACTCAACTTCTTCATATTTGTCATCATAGGTGTAGTCATGGACTTGCAATCCATCATATCGAATCTCATCAATATCCCCTGAATGAGGAAGATCTCATATGATCTCGTCACACCTCTAATCCCAAGAATACATCTGGCCAAGATCCTCCATCTCGAACTCTGAGGCCAACTCCCTCTGTCATTGGAGTAAGTTTTGATGTCCAGTCTGCCTCACTGGTTGTTCCCTCTGTGACTGAGACAAAATCCATACCCAGTCCTCCTGATTTCCACTTCGAGTGAGGAACCTAGATTAGACAATGAACCTCCTCCACTACCACTCAATTTGGGTTTGGGTTCCCCCCAAAGGGTTGCTAGAGGATAGCAACCTACAATGTTGGGACAAAGAGTGTTAATTTCTATAGTAAATTGGCAATATTGGTCGATTGTCCATCCATAGACCTGACCTTCTATTAAGACTAGCAACTCATGCCTTTAGTTCAATGTGATTTTGCATTTCTCCTCCATTTCTTTCTTCATATGAGAGTGAGTATTTACCATTGTCATGGTGGGCTTTTCAAGTTCGTGAAAGCAAGGTGTTGTTATTGCCCCTGCCATGGTTCAAGTCCCTCAAGAAGTGGCATGTTTGTCCCTTGTGGGTCGATGTGCCTCTCTAAGGGGCTAGTTGAATAGCGAAAGTCACCATGGTCCTTAAGTCAATTTAGGTGGTCACATGCCATAAAGTGCGACAAGGTGTCCCACCTCTTGATAGGTGGTGGATGCTCAAGACTTAAGAATATTGAGAAGCATATTGTCAAGATTTTTTTTTGTTGGAGAGTGAGTCTTTACCATAAATTGTGTATAAAATCCACCAACTTCGTGTGAAATGATGCTCTCATACCAACTTGATCAGGATGGGCAATAGCAAAACGACAGCAATCATAACAACCACTATGACAAGTTCAATTATTTTTTTCTTTTTTTCCATGTAATGCATTTCTCATGGAAATCCATTGGGCATTTCCCCTTATTCCAAGGATGGTACCCAGGGTAAATTGGATTTCGTAGAAGCTCGAAGCTTTGTCATGTCACTTATGAGAACAAAACCTGGGTGGGAAGTATAACACTCCATCATACAACCACTCGGGCTCAACCCAATTGACTTACAAGCTCAATTTACATGCACAATCACTAGATTATGGCACAAAAAGTTAAGAAATTCAAATAGAACAGAAATAAATTACAAAATCAAGCATACACATAAGCATGATAGTGTCGGCAGTACTGAATTCTAAACTTTCATTAAAAAGAAATAAAATGTACAATATGATGAACAGCGTGAAATAAAATGTACAATGTCAATATGATATGAACAACATGAAGCTTACAATGCAACTATCAATCCACTACAACCAACTATGACCAACTGAACCCCTCTACACCTTGGAGATAGGTATAAATAACATAGGCAAGGGAATACAAAGTGTTTCTTTTCCCCTCTACTCATATCTAAAACCACATAAACCACATAAGTGTACAAGTTTGGCAAGATGAAGAAATAGAGAGAGAAGATGATTGTTATGACTGTGGGGGCTTTCGCGCATAATCATTAGTTGAGTTTTACATTCAAGTCAGCGCATCCATGCCAAGCTATGTTGCATTAGTTTGCAACAAAAAGCATGTGCCCTATTAGCACAATAGGATTAGCGTGACCAAACTTGAGAATAGCGTGACTAAGTCGCAACAGCAGATCTGTACAACTAAGATATAAGTGCATCTGCATCATAGCATCAAATCGCCACTCCAACAACTGCAATGTAAATCCCGAGCAAATAATTATGTACGACTTGTGCTTCTAATACAACAGCCAAATCTATGTGCCCATACTTGGACAAATGTCTGGAATGAACCTCTCTTTGTCTCTAAGATCCTCAGAAATCAATTACAATGAACCTATCAAGTATGGTATGAGCACAACTATTCAATTTTATGCTCATTCCTATGTCTCCATGATTTGGTGCAGGTAAAGATTCAAATTTTCAAAAATGGATGATGTAATGTTATCTCTTTCTACAAGTAAAAGACAAGAAAGGTAAAAATAAGTGACAACATTTTTTAACCTTTCTTGTCTTTTAGTTGTAGAAAAGTATAAAAAGTGACATACCGTCTGCCAAGGCCTTTTTGACAATGGTTTCAAGCTGAATTTAACTTTTTCTCACTGCCAACTTTCTTGGAAAGGTCCTGTCGTTGGCAACAGTTGGATGATTAGGTATAGCTGCAAATTTTGATGGCACACAGTTCAGCTGTCTGCTATCAGATTTCTAAGGAAATCCATGTGTAGAGCTACTTTTCATGAGGAACCATCCCCTCTTAGCTTATGGGAATTGAGGAGGGTTTTTAAGAACGAATTATCTTTGCTTGTAGAATTCAAATTAAGTGTTTTTAGTAAAGATGTTGAATCCTTACCTATTGGGGCACAGGCTCAAATGTTAGCATTTCTGGCTTTTTAAGGGAACTTCCTTGTAATCCTGTTCTTTGATTAATGTAACTCATTGTTCCATGAAGTAATATATATGATGCATTCTCAGAAAAAAAGTGACAATATTACAATGAAAATCTTACCGGCATTGAATTTAGATGTTGTAGGCGCCTACCGACAGCAGCATTTGAATTTGAGTATTCTTCAGATAGTACTTCGGCTATCATCCTGTCATCTCCAACTTCTTGTTGACTGCTCATGGAACTTGAGCTAGAGCTTTCTCGAAAACTCTCTTTATTTTCCCCCATATTCCCCAATTTATGACAGTAAAATGTTTCCTTCTGTGGGCCAAGAAAATAAGGTACTAGAGAACTCGCCTATGTCTCTACGAAAACAAACCGGTAGATAATCTCTGATTACTGGTGACAAAATATTTTCCTCTCCTGTGGACCAATCAAAGGTGATGCTAGAGCATTCCCCTACATAAACAACCCACTAAATTGCTTGAATAGTTTCAAAATGAGAGAAATGATATTATACAGAATTTTGGTATACAGGCCAGTACTGCCTTGTAACTTCGCTCATGCTCCTTAGACTAGCATCAAGGGTCAGGAAACACCCAAGAAATAAATGAGCTTGTTGTAGATTCCAATGTTCAGCTCCTAGAAGTTTCACAAGCCATCTCTTCTGCAATGATCAACATTAGATAACAAAATTGTCAAATCTCAGGACATCGGAATTAATATGCCAATTGGTTGAAAGAGAAATAAAATGACTACAATTGTGAAAATATGTAACTTAAATCAGTGAAATAATATTTAAGGAAAACATGACAGAAGATACAAAAAGAATTTCCAAGATCCTAGGTAAAGAGATACGTAATCCACCCTAAAGAACTCAGACAGTTCCACTGTTTTTCAAATGCATATTTTAGGGTGATCAGCCTGGATCAGAGATGAATTTACAAAGGCTGAATTGAATAAGGAATATTAATGTCAGTTTGCTTGCATACAAATAAAATGGAAAGCAGTAATGAAGTTTCTTTTATGCTCTTTCTTCAAAACAAGCTCATATAATTTCAAGCAGTCATCCAACCCACATCTGTAGGAAAGTGAGGTTGATAATAAGACCTCTCTCTGTTGAGAACAAGGTACGATCAACTGATTTCAAGATATTCGGAAATGTACGATCAGCTTAAGCTGTGACCACTAAATTACAAAAATTGGCAAATCCATAATTTGAGTTTAGTGTTATGAAAGTCCCATGGCTATGATGACCAGACTCCATACCCCATTACTATTCTACAAGTCTTTATGGCAGCAACATAAATAATTTGAGGGTTCTTTGAAAGCAAAAAACACAAATGGAGCAAGGACTCGTGGCATATACACCGAGTTCCAACTTCCAACCATCAAAGGACATTAACAAAGCTAAAATGTGCATAAACTTCATATAAATTGCATCCAGTGACTTATGGGCACATCTACAGTATAAGTTATTCCATGTCCAAGGGTTGATCACTAGAGTCGTGCAAAATATGAACATCGCTAAAATGGCAATGCATTGATGGTAAAAGTAGCATGTACAACAAATGCTCAAGGGCCAATCATTAAACGTGGTGATAATATTCTATATTTTGAAGCGGTCCCTTTACATCAAGAGGGAATTGTTTTCTAGCTAGAAATGACAGTCAATGGCAATCCTTGAGCCTAACAAGTTTATAAATTATTTTCAATAATACACATGAAAAAAGGGATATCTCACGATTAAGCTCATATACCCAGAGGATAGCATGTAGCCCTATCCCCGCTTTTTTCTTGAGCATCATTGCCTGCATTGTTTTTGCAAAGGCTAAAGCTAATGTCAAGGGCACTTTCTGAGTCAGCATCACTGATCCCTAGGATGTACTCTACAGCTAGACAAAAAGATTAAGATTATCATCTTGAGCTAATCTTTCTTACCTATAGGTTACAACCACTTAGTCCCCTACTTCTTTCTCTAGGCTAACTTTTCATCAAAATTTGAAGTTTTCTACAATCATCTTTTTCCTCTGAAGTTCCTAAAGTTGTTCCTATCACTTTATTTTCCCTTTAAGCTTCCTTAAACTTCCGCCCTACATCCTTGAACTCCTACGATGCTCTTTCCCAATTTGCTCACTGGCATTAAAATTCTTCCTCGTCCGTCATTAATCTCTCTCCAAACCATTTCCTCCTTGTTTTGTTCCTTCTCCTAAACTTCAAACTATTGTGAAACTCGTTCTTTGAAAAATCTCTATTCCTTGGGAAGTCAATTGATCTCATCCCATGATGCTAACCACAAATCATCATCAATATGAAACATCTCACATTTTCCATTTCTTATTTAATTCACTCATCAACAGAACAAGTCTTTAAAATCGTCATTCTTTCATTATCTTCCTACTTAATGTTTCTATTGAACTAGTGCTTGGCACTCTCCATTTCGCTCCTACTACCTCCAACTGATCTTGGCAATCTCCATGAACAATTTAGTTTCCTTTCGTAGGGACCATGTGTCAAAGGAAAATTCCCAACCATTCTAACCGTAAAAAAATGTAAAGAATTAATCACCTCATGAACTTTTCTCTCTATAGAAGTGCACATACGCAATAGGCCACAAAAGTGAAGAAGGTGGTCACACAAAAAATGCAGACGATACAAGTTCTTTTAAGAAGAATGCATAGGTATTCAATAATAAACTCTAGGAAGGCTCTGTTGAGGCTAAAGGATATGTCAAAATTGGAGTCAATGGAATCGCAAAGTTACTAGTCACCACCATAAAATAGAAACTGGAGATGCTCACATACTCACTAGAATAGTATTAGCCATGATTGAAACAAATCAAGTAGGTGGGCTACCAAGAGAACACATGTAAACACTCATGATTCCAAAAGAAGTTGCCATGTGGATAAAAGAACGAGAAGAATCAAGAAACTCAAGGCATTGGAACTATCCATATCCTTCTGCCCAAGATAACTGCCAAGTAAGCCACTTTCTCCTTGGGCCTTTTAGTGAAAATATTTATCTCTAAATGTAGTTGAGGCTCTAGCTAAGGTTATGAATGTGTCTCCAAGTATCCATGCACTTCCATGTTTGGGTGATTTAGTTGGTCCTATGTGAGGGACTTTAATAAAAAAATCTTAGGTTCCTTCACCTTGGGATTGTTTCCTTGTTATTAAACGTCTTCTCCTTGTAATAAATATCCTTTGAGGCCTTATCATCGACATTGTAAAGAACCGATCTGGTTCTTGCCATGGACATCCATCATAAATGGAATAAATAACTGTAATTTATACTGGACAATAAATATATTGAATAAGAATGTATAAAAAAATGTATATTGAATGATAAATGAATACAATGAAAGGGCTCATATATATATATATATATATATATATATATATATATATAAGGGGCACCTTGATGACCAATGATGAAAGGTCGCGACCTTTATCTAACCATATTAATTATTTATATTATGATTATTATTTCTTATATTTTATATATGTTGCATTGCATTCCCCTTAAAAATGCTTTGTCCTCAAAGCATGATTAGAGAAAAACCTATCTCTTGTTCTAGCTCGAACTGTCTTCTCATGATCTTTTGTTTTTGTAGTTGCAACACTTGACGAAACAAAACGATATAATCTTTGAATTCTTGAAGTAATATGTTGCATCTTCTCGGGAGTGATCCATCCTAAATCTACTTTCATAGAAACTAGTTTATATTTCTCTTGATCTTGTTGTTGGTTGTAACGATTCTTGTGATTTGGATGACAATAAGGCACCTGAATCTCCTCTGGATCTTGTTTGTTGGATCTCTCTTCAACTTTTGATGTTTCTGGTAATTCAATTGGATCAGCATTTGTTCCCTTCTCTGAGGGGTTTGGACAGTATTTGGTATCTTCTTTACGAGATCAATCATAGTTCCCTTGTTGTACTGACAGTTTTATGCAACAACAAAAAAAATGCAACTCTTTTTCATCTTCGAATTTCTTAATTTGTTTGATTAATTCTTGATGATAACTTTTAAGGTGACAAATTTCATCATCCTTTTCGAATAATTTATTCCTCTTTATTAACAACAACTTTGTCAAATTTTGACACCAATGTAAAGAACCAATCTAGTTCTTACCACAGACATCATCATAAATGGAATAAATAACTATAATCCATACTGGACAATAAATATATCGAATAAGAATGTATATAAAAATGTATATTGAATGATGAATGATGAATGAATACAATGAAAGGGCCCATATATATAAACCTAAGGGGCACCTTGATGACCATTGATGAAAGGTCACGATCTTTATCTAACCATATTAATTATTAATACTATGATTATTCATTATGATTACTATTTATTATATTTTATATATGTTACAGACATCCTAACCAATCTCACTCTGATCACCCTCACAATTAACATCATTAACATCAGCATAATCTGCCTTTTCATCATCTACATCCTCACCATCTTCCTCATCCTCCTCATATCCCTTCATCATTGTCTATTTTGATGATGGTCTCTAAATTTTTCATCACAAAGATGATCCTTTGGTGATCAAACAAGGTAGATTTGGCTAGTACTCAAACAAGCCTAGAACCCTAGCAATTAAAGGAAAAATGGCTCTATCTAATGGCTTAGGAGTCTTTCCTTCCCTGCCCTAAAATTCAACCAAGTAAAACCAAACGTCAGAGGAGTCGTTATTTTGTACACATGCCTTTCCTTGGTATACCACCAATGAGGGAGACACTCTTTGTCCTCCTCAAACTATCATGTTGAAGTTTCCACAAACTAACTAATTGGCCTCTGGAAGCCCATCGGCCATCTAGTGCCAAAATGTTACGCACTCCAAAGCATATCATCCAATGCATAGATATTCCCTCGGAGTATGGCCATCGAAGTTCAACAATATCCACACTAGTTTGTCAAATTTACACCCCACACAAAAACACAAGTAGCAATCTTGGGTGATAAAAGCATTGCCTTGCCACCTTTTCGTTCATAATGTAGCATTGAAAAAATACCAAAACTAGGCCATATAAAATTGAGGGTCTCTAGGAAAAAACCTATAATCTTAACTATTTGCAAGCAAACTAAATCTAAACTTTGAAGAAACCAAAGGGATTGTTGAATCATGCCCTTTCCACAAGGTTCAAAGAGACTCCTAACTTTCCATGAGAAAACATTCATTCGGAGGGAGGGAAGTTCCTACTCCGCCGCTACCACCATCACCCCTCCACTGCTACCACCATCACCTGTATCTGTCATGTGTATCTTTTTCGAAATTCCAAAAAAAATGAAGGTCGAAATTTGCATGGGTAGTACAAGTTCATGCAAAGTCCTAGGTTTCTTGGGTGGCCCTTCACCTTCTTGTGTTTGTGCGACTCCATGTAGATTCAAAAGAGGCGGAAGTGATCTAGGTTGCCTAATAGCATTTGGACAAGATTGTACTCCATGAACTAGAGGCCGCACCCGTTTAGGCCACACCCTTTTATGAAACTTGATCAACTTGTATGTGCCTTTTGGGCTTTCCTAAGCTAGTCTTGGGTTGAGAAGCAGCATGGACCTTGGTCCATGAGGGAGTATTCGCATCATATACTTTCCTTGTCAGCAAGGTCCCATCATCCAGTTAGCTTTTATGATCAAGGGAGCCTAAGTTTCTTGGCTAGCATATGGTTGGGCAGGGCTCAACAAGCTTTTGGCCATATGGGGATAGCCTTTGATATGATAAGCAATTCTTTGACAGTGGAAGCATGCACTTGGGATGTTAATGCAATGCACTCAATGATGGATATCTTATCCCATGCCTATCAAAAAGACTAAAGTTCTTTCAAGCCATTTGACAAGTTAACTTGCACACAGATTTGTCAATTTTCCCTTGGCTAAAACAGCCTTTGAGGCTCATGGTAAATGAACTTTGCTGTGGTCTAGGCTAACCTATCCAAAAAGCATCAAAATCTAGACTAGTAAACCAGGGAACTCCAACCAAGCAAGGAAATGGGGCTCAGCAGATTTTTCTATTGTGAATTTCTTTATCAAGTGAGAAAACAACACAAGCGTATTGCAGCATACACATGCACCACACTGCATAACAGTCTATTGTGAATTTCGTTATCAAGTGAGAAAACAAGACAAGCGTATTGCGCCATACACACACCCCACACTGCATAACAGCCTTGCAGCTTGCAACATCCTTAAAAATAAATACGAAAATCCCTTCCCTCGTGTTAAGGATGATTTTGACATGGCAGCCATAAGGCTCCCACGACTTTCTATCCCAAGCCCTAATGATGTTCTCGGAAGGAATTTTACCCGCAAAATAGCCCACTAAAGCATGTTGACTCTATTCAGGAATCCGAACAAGCATTATTATATAATATATTCATTAACAGAAATTTTAACTGGAGGATCAGATTCAGCTTCAGAAAAATTACCTCGTGATAAACTTTTGGGACAAACTTCCTCAACTTCTTCGGTGTCATTCTACTTAGTGATGGCTGCAGAATGAGCAGCAGCCTAAGTCTGGGCCATTTTAAGGCCCTCACCTAAATAGTGGAAAAGGCAAAAGGCACAGGACATGAAACTAAATGCAAACTAAAACAGGAGATCTAAAGCATACAACATCTTACATTGATTAATGGTGCATTGACTGGATGACATTCAAACATTTTAGAGATACAAGACCCTTGTGTTACCAACACTAGCTTTCAATATGCTTATAAAGCTGCTAAGGTCATGGATCGTGAACCTATTTAGTTTCGTATTAATTTCGACTTTTGATTGGCTTCTCGGTCTTTCCAATTGGTCTAGAGGGTAGCATGATCAATTCTAACACCGAGTTACATGCTTTTGAACTTACAATGACAGATTTCGTTTCCCTTAATAGCAATTTATCTCGGTTTCCTAAGCTGTAACAATTTTATCCAGGATATAATTCCTTAATTACAGTTTAAGCCCTCCAGTATGCAATTTGTTTCCACCGTATACCATCTACCATGCAGACTAGTGAATGATCAAATCTTATGTCAGAACAACCCAAATTTTGGCTGGAGCATGATCGAAGCTACAATATCCAAATTGTTTCGATTACATAAAATCCACCATGTAGAGTAGTGAATGACCCAGCACTTTTTCAGAAACAATCCAATTTTTGGCTGGAGAAGGATCGAAACTCCAATATCCAAATTGGTTACATTGTATACCATTCACCCTTTAGACGTATGATCCAACTCTTATGTCAGAAACCACCCAATGTTTGGCTGGAGCGAGATCGAAACTCCAATATCCAAAAAAAATTCTATTGTATACCATCCACCCTAGGCTAGTTAATGATCCAACTCTTATATCATAAACCATCCAATTTTTGTCTGAGCGGGATTGAAACTCCTGAGACGTGTCGCTTTGGAGGTTCTCAAATCAAGCCCTTAGTGAAAATTGCTGAGAATTAAACCTGGACTAATTGTCATAAACTCCCACCAGTCTACCACTAGATCACGGTCCACAACCCAACGAGATAGCTCTTAATCAAATATTAATCAGCTACATAGATGTTTGGTTGAATAATTCGGTCTTATTGGCAATCAAAGAGAAAAAAAAAATGTGCTATCTTTTTCCATGGGCTATTTTCAACAAGATTTTCAAAAATCAAAACCATGGAAAGCTAATTAAGAAAACCCCTTATGTTCAGAATATATTGTCAATCTAAAGGAGCCAAACTTACCATTCAACAAGAGTAAATAATTCCATCGTCTGCCTCCTGCGCCATGAATCTACAACAAAGGTGCCCGAGTTTTCGATCGAAATTATATGAAATGAAGAAGGTTCTGAATACCCGTACCCAAGTAAACCGAAACAGGGAAAGTCGGTCCAGAGAGCACAAGTTGCGTAAAATGATTAACTTTCAAGTCACGAATATCAGGCCTGGAATCATAAGCGCGGCCGTCGATAATGCCACGTAGGATATGTTTAATGATCATAGATTTTCTGCCACGTGTATAGTCAACGGGATTAGTTAGGTTTTTTCTATCTTCGCAGCAAAGCGATCACGGGGGTATTCGACGGCGTCAGCACGGTAGTTGTTAGTTGTACTCACAATTGGCATTCCCCGGCTGACGACCTCTTCCTATGAATGGAGAAACATGTTTTCCCATGCGGGCAAGATCTATGGTGAATTGCCAATTCAACCTAGATTAGGACAAACCATGAGAGAGACCTGAGTAGGCGGTAAGTGCAAAAATATTGTTGTACGGGTGTGGGGTTTATAGCTCTGCATTAAAAAACAAAAAAGAATCCTTTAACAAATCCAAAAAGGGATTTTTGACTAGGGCATCATTTAAACACATTATGACATTGTGGATGATAGTAGGAGAATGGTTTTTTCAAGAAAACGATATATATCCTATTCTAGATTAAAGGCATATTCTTTTAAGAACATATGGTTGGATTTAAATAGTATTAAGTTGTTACACATTATTTGTGTGGGGTTAGTAAGGTTAGAATGGCCTTAGGTTGATGTACACTTGCAAATGCATAAATAAGTTGTGCAGCATGTTGAAGGAGTAATTGATGAGGAGTCATAGTCACTTATTGTGAAATTGTGTTTTAAAGGTTTATTTGTGGTGTAGGGGTAATAGGTAGTTGATAAGATTGTGTGGTTGCTGGGCTTGGTTGAATTGGGAAGAATTATAAAGCCCTTCAAGAGTGGGGAAGTTTCTGCATAAAACGTCTATAATAGATTTAAGATATGAAATAATTAAAGATAGGGCAATCCACATTGATACAATGACAAAAAGGGACTTGCCACAGTGACAAAACAACCTCAGGTGGTTGGGTAGCATGCTTGTTATCCTCCCCGCCTAGGTTTAATTCCCTCAAAGTGGACATGTTGGCATTTTGTGATAAGGCTAGAAGGGTAGACATCCCTTGGGGTAGAGGTCCACTCTAGTGGGCTTCGGGATGCCTCAACCCTTGCTAAGTCACAAGTTATTGGTATAGTTGACTTGCAGGTTGTTGGATATACTCTTGGGTTATAATACCAACCAGTAGACTTGATCTCAGGCCTAGCCCAAATCAAACCTACCAATTATCGATGCCCATCGTTAAAAAAAACTTATGTTGTCTATAAACTTGTTTAGGTATACAAAGTATAGATAAATGCTAAGATGAAGTTAATTAAGGTGAAATTAATAATTGTTGAAAAGTTACTCGTGGGGGTGAAGGTTAAGGTTGTAGAGAGGCTTGTAAAGGTTGAGGTTGCAAAGAGGCCTATGAATGTCAAAATGAATGTCCATGGTTATGATGGACTATAGAAAACCAGAATTTGGGGAGGCGGGGGGGGGTTGCTTTGAGAAACACACCTCATGCTTGGGAGTTGAACTGCGTAAAACATGCTTACTTTAGCACCTAAACTCATCCCTTTTTGAAACATGGCATTCATGTGGGACAAATCATGGTGATAATCAAGCCTGATGGACCACTTAATACTTTGTCAATCTCACTAGTGAACCAAGGTCCTGTTGGAAAAATTGGACTTATTTAAGACTAAATCACCAAGATAGGTTTATGGGATTATTTGTTTATTTACACATTTTTGGTCCACCATAGAGCCCTCTCATTAGACCTAAAAGAGAAAGCACTCAATTTTCTTTAGGTCATTGTACATGAACTATACTTGTCCCTCAACCTGCTTGTCCTTGCTTGCGCACACACAACCAATGCTCACGTAATAGCATGCCATTGATCATGCATTAGCATATGATCTATGTGGTGCCAACTCCAATTATAAATCAATATCCAATCACATGCACCTCTTCAACTCCAACTTATACAAACACATCAACAATATCTTATAATTGGGAGGATTGGCTTGCCCACCAGTAACTGGGGGATCAAAGTTAACAAGGTTTGCACCAATGATCAAATTAGACTAAGTCAACACATGCCCAGTTGGCCTACTTTCGAGATTCACAGTATTGCTTACCCTCATTTGTTGTGTTCAAGGTCCATTGTTAACATCTATTTCATTTATTGCATTTGATCACTCTAGCTTCTATAAATATGTATCTATGTTTTTATAAATGGTTCCACGATATTTTATCACTATAATCTTATGTGAGATCGAGCTCCACATATTCTCTATCTCAACTTGGGCTACAATAATATGGCATATCTCTTTGATCTCCACGGTTCTTTGTAGCTAATTTTTTTGCTCACAACCAATGTACAATTGAGCAATTTGGTGTTCTAGTTTGTTTTTTGAATGGGGATTGTTTTATAGTTTATTATTGTTATGATTATGTGTTGATGGTCACAAACTTAAATCCTTTAGTCACCCACTATATAATAGGGTCAATTATCTATAATACATCGATGCATCCTTGCACACTCATAAACTTCTCCTGCGGTCTCAACTAATAAACCATAATAAGCTTTTGATAGGTTACATCACTACTCACAATAGTCGTGCCTTTTTCATGCTCCTTCATCACTACTTTTGTGGCTCCCTTGGCTTAGCGCATCCAAGTCACACAATTTCATTGCAATACCCCTTTTGTCTTGTATCTAATAAATGGCACTATGATATGCATTTAGTGTTTAATGTTTGTATTTTAGATATTAGGTACTTGTTATCGCACAGTTTGTAGCTTAGGTCAAAGGCTAGAGGATAGAGGCGAAACTGGCGTAACAAGAACCTTCCCCACCCAATGTCACCTCAATGGGGAGGTTCTTTCTGTTTAGGGAGGTTAGCCCAAGGGAGACGTCCCCGGTAACCTAGGGTTTGAAGAGGTTAAAGTATAACAGTCAAAGGAAAAGTTCCTCCTCACAGGTTACCACCAAGATCAGAAGGTCTGGCTAATCAGCCAATAAAGAAGTGTATGCCCAAAGAGAACACCTGCCCAGAACAAGACAACAATAAAGAATATATGCAGGCTATAATTTAGTGGGTTAGTACTTCATATGACTATCTGATATCAATTAATAAGCAATGCAAAACAATAGATATCAATGAGGTCAACGTCTTATCAATTAGCTATGAAAAAACATCAATTCATCAATAACTATCAAGATGATTAAGCCAACAATGTATCCAACCAACACTTTACTCAATAAATGCTTTAGATCATCATCCAATTGCTTATAGAAGACAAATGTTGCATCAAGATGAGATAACCAACTGTGACATCAACCTTAATTAGGGTTAGTTTGTTAGTTAGGGTTTCAAGAATTAAAGTTTTAAGAGTTTGTTTTGGACACTATGACCTCAACATTGTGTGTCTAAGATCAGTGCCTAAGGGTAGATGGAGTCAAATAAGAAGAGGGCACAAAGTTTTGGAAGGATAAAGACCAAAGACAAGAGGGAAGGGTTCTAGAGTGTTGCAATGGCAGGGCCCTAGAATCAAAACCCTAGGGGAAAGAGGCTCACTCTGGTGTTGCTTAAGCAAGGCCTTGTGCTCTCTCCTCCTTCTTTAGATCAATTTGGCAAAACGACTAGCATAAATAATAATTCTAACTAGAGGATGAGGTGAGAGAAAGTGTTGCAATGGCAAGGCTTTCAAACCCTAGAAGATGGCGGCCCTAGGTGTAGATAACCTAGGCCTAGGACGTCACCCCCTTTTCAGCCTTTAAAATCAAGCTAGATTAAGGGAAAAGGCAAGAGGAGTGTAGAAAAGGCTAGGCTCAATCTTTCTTCTTCAATTGCTTAAAAATTTCTCTCTAAGGGGACATGAAACAAGGACCTACTTGTGTGCTTGTTACCTAGGATTTCAAAATCAACAATTTTATAAGTAAATGCAAGAATTTAAACCTACAACCATTCAATTAAGAAGTTTTGCAAGAAAAACACTTACATATCATGAAGAAAAGCATGTGCAAACCCTAGTCGTAAACCTTCCTTGAAGGGAAATGCCAAAAGATGCCAAAAAATCCTTCCTTCAACAAGTGTGCCTCACTTAGAAGACAAAATTACCCTAGTAGGGCGCAAAAATCAGACCTCACAATTGTGAGTTGTTGTTTGTTCAAATGAGGGGAAAACATCCTCAATATATAGTGTATCATGACCTTTTAATTAATTTTAGGTCATTAAAAATAGTCGACAAGGCTACAAACCAAAAATTATATTGTTTTACATTAAACTGTTAAATGAAACCCTAAATGAGCAATAAACAGGACGTCAAGCCCCTCTAAGGGAGACGTTGTCCCTTTTTAGGGAAAAATGCAACACAAGATGACAAACATTGGCCCTCCTTGGGCCTCCAAACTCTGCCACACGTGCCAAACTTGCTCTGTCAAGATGCCACACACTGGAGGTGACATCATGGCTCCTAGATGACGTCCTGGGGCATCAAAAGGGGCACGTTCCACCTGCAGTGGGTCAACCCCCCTAGGTTGGGCTCAGCCAAGGCATCCTGGATGAAAACGTTCTCCTTCTTCTCTTGTGCAAAGGCTCGATCAATCATTGTCCTACCTCTGCCCCTGATGGGGTCCCAACAACCATCTGATGGGCTCTTCAGCCCCATGGAGGTCCGAACTAATCATCTCCCCATGTGTATCGGTCCAACTGGTACCTGTTCGTCGGGCATGGTCCTGTACATCAAAAAATTCTCCCTCCATGGGCTCATTAGTCACAGGGATCATAGCAATGGCAATCACATTTCATCATTAATTTTATCAAATGCATGCATAAAAACCCCTGATATATCATCCAATAGCTCAAAGACATTACAATGACCTACTATACAAAGCCAAAGAAAAAGACAAAATGCCCTATTGGGCCAGCATCCATAAGAGAAGGAAAGTTTCCAGAGGATATCATCCAAGCCATGTAACACGAGGTGATGTGGTCAAAGGATGTCCAAACATATAGGTAGAGTGAAAGACAGGGGTGATATTACCTATGGGTGCCTTTGTAGAAGGTGAGTTGTACCTGTCATGGATGCAATTCTTTTCAAGCCCTTTATTGCCTTTATTCTTTCTTTTCTTTATTATTTCTTTCCTTTTTTTATTTCAAGGTCTAACTAGAGGACACTGCCTTGGCATGGTGACCAGAGCTGACAGTGTTACCCACAAGTACTTTCACAGAGATGATAAGGCTGGCTTGTGATGAGACCCCCTATCCTCTTGGCTTGGTCTTGTCTTGTTATTTTTCTTTGGGTTCCTCTTCTTTCTTACAAAGAGGATTTTTATTGCCTTCTCAGGGATCCCTGGGTGAGGCATCTCTAGGTTTCATTTTCTATGGCTTTTATCTTTTACCAACTTCTTTTACCTTCTAGGCCTTTAGCCCCTTCTTCCCACGAGATAAGGAGTAACCCCACAAACAGATCATCCTAATGTCCAGACTAGGGGAATGGGGCAGATGAGCGAGAGATAAGATGTAAGAGTGATGATATGATGGGAGCGGATGATGGCCCTTCAAAATCCCCCAGTGGAAAACCAAAACCTATGGGTACAAACTTGCTAGGGTACC
>ML789955.1:358226-381628 GCA_009831015.1 Picea engelmannii
TGTCTGTCAGCAAAAGTATGCAGCAGACATCATCAAACGGTTTCACATGGAAGGATGCAATCCAGCAGAAACCCCCATACCTTTAGGCACAAAATTAAGCAAGAATGATGAAGGTCCCACAGTGGATTCTACTTTATACAAAAGTTTAGTAGGCAATTTGTTGTATCTTACAACAACTAGGCCTGACATCATGTATGCAGCTAGCATTGTTTCCAGATTCATGGAATCACCAAAAGATTCTCATTGGAGAATGACAAAACAAATTTTGAGATATGTTGCAGGAACTCTCAATTTCGGTTTATGGTACACTAAATCTGATTGTAATCAACTTTCTGGTTACACAGATAGTGATTTTGCAGGCAGCCTAGATGACAGGAAAAGCACATCAGGATATGTTTTTCAACTGGGCACAAACATGATTTCATGGGCATCAAAGAAGCAGCCAATTGTATCCATATCTTCTGCAGAGGCAGAGTATGTAGCTGCTACCTCAGCTTCATGTCAAGCTGTATGGCTGAGAAGATTATTGAAAGACATGTCACAAACAGAAAATGATCCAACTCCTATTTTATATGACAATACATCAACAATTGCATTATCTAAGAACCATGTGTTTCACAAGAAAAGTAAATACATTGACACTCGGTTTCATTTCATACGCGATCTAGTCAATAATGGTGACATTGCACTACAATTTTGTGGTTCTAGAGATCAACTTGCTGATATCTTCACAAAGCCACTAGGAAAGTCAATTTTTGATTTTCAGAGACAACACTTAGGCATAGTCAGTGCTGATGATTGTAACAGTTGAGTTTAAGAGGGAGTGTTAAATATAATGTAACCTCAACAGTCTAACTGTACACTGCCAGCTGTACTAGACATTTGTACTTTCTATTTTTGTCTTGCTTGAGCATACTTAGCTCAACCATCTCCCATTGCATTGTACTTCAGCTAGTGCTATACTTCTTCATACATTTTCAATATACTGTTCTATTCTTTCTCTCTGCACTTCTCTTTTGCTTCACAATTTATCAATTTCTGGGTAAGTAGTTGTTGGCTAGAAACTACAAGAAGGTTGAGCATCCAAATTGCCTGGGAAATGAACCAAGTGACCACAATGGGAGACGAGTGTACAATTGCAATTTCCTCTCTTCAAGTTCATCTCCGTGTCGAGTGATCAACAGAAGACCGTTGGCATTCTTGGATCATTGGCATATTTTAAAGAGAGTTGTTCTCGACATATTTCCAAGACTACTGGCATAACCTTTCAAGATCGTTGGGCAAACAAGACAGTTGAGATTCAAATCAACCTCGAGTTTCTTCGGAGATGAAGTTGTTTGTTGGGAATTTTCCATGGCACGTTGATGATAATTGCTTATTGCCATTATTCAACGGAGATGGAAAGGTTTTATAAGAGAAAGTGGGTGGTCACGACGCTTTGGATTCGTTACTCACGGTGGGTGAGAAATATGATCTTCATTGTGTGCGTTGTGGCAATAATGTACATGGATCAAAGACATGTAGGATCTAGTGGAAGAAGATAAAAAAAAAACAACATAAAGAAAAGAAATATAAAAGTAAACCCCTGAACCCACTCAATTTATTATTGCTCATCATAGTACTAGTATAAATGAAGAATTGTTGATACAGGTGCAACCTGCCACACACTTTCACTTTTTTGGAGAGACTTCTTTGAAAAATTGAATAAAAATGTTGATGGTAGAATTGCATATGGATTCAATCTCAAACCTACCAGAATTGCCACCATTATGCCCAAATTACTTGGAATTCTGGAATTTCTTTTGCATGATGTTCTCTATCTTCCTAAGTTGTAGAGGAACTTGCTCTCTCTTGTCCATATTTGACATCAAGGTCATTCTATTCACATGTTTGATGGACAAGTTGAAATAAGAAATTACTTGAAATTCTGGAATTTCTTTTTCATGATGTTCTCTATCTTCCTAAGTTGCAGAGGAACTTGCTCTCTCTTGTCCATATTTGACATCAAGGTCATTCTATTCACATGTTTGATGGACAAGTTGAAATAAGGAGGTCTTCCCAAAACATGGTCATCATGACAGGATGGGAGGATGGCAAATTGTTGACTAGACAAAATTATGCATACCTTTCTCATTGTGATGAAGGTACATTGTCTTCTAGTCTCTTGTGGCATGCTAGATTTGGGCACATAAATTTTGATAGTCTTCATATGCATAAGAAAAATGGTGTTTTTGGTCTGCCTACCATTCCAAGGAATTTGCAACAATGTGAGGCTTGTATCCTTGGTAAACACAACAAGCAACCTTTTCACGATTCCACTTCGAGAGCAGTAGAAAGCTAGAGAATAGATATGTCATTACTTTTATTTATGACTACACTAGGATGTGTTGGGTTTATCTGTTGAAATACAAATCTCAAGCATTTGAAACTTTTAAAAAATTTCATCTATGGATTGAAAATGAAGCTCAATCTCGTATTGGCACTCTTTGTACTAATAATGGAGGGGAATATACTTCAAATGACTTTGAAATCTATCTTTTCCAACATGGGATCAAGCATGAGACCATGTTCCATACAATTCTTAACATAATGGTGTAGTAGAAAGAATGAACATGACACTCTTGAATATGGTACTTTCAATGCTATTTTTCAAGAATGTGATGTTGATGTTTTGGGCTAATGCGGTTCTATGTGTAGTGTATGTGAAAAATAGGAACCCATCTCATGCTCTTGGGAACAACACTCCTTCTGAAATGTGGAATGGCCACATTCCTTTGGTAAGGCATCTCAGGGTTTTGGGTTCCATCTACTATGCCTTAATTCCTAAGGAGAAGAGAAACAAGCTTGGTGAAAGGAGTCGGAAGTGCATCTTCTTGGGGTAATCAAATACCACCAAGGCATATTGTCTTTATGATGAGGTAACCAAGAAGTTCATTCTTTCCAAAGATGTGATTTTTCTTGAATCTACCGAGAATGACAAGACTGTTGAATAGCTTGGCCATTTGGATAAATTCACCCATGTAAAGACATCATGAGTTTGATAATGAGATTCCACATCTTGAAGGGGGATCCCTATCTTGGATCAATCTTTGTAATCTCCTTTTGAATTTTAAAAAGACGATGTGATTGAGAGGATTGAAAGGAGGAATCTTGATGGGAACACAACGCCATCTCAATTAGTGGAGCAACCTGAACCATCACAAAAAGGTCCACCAAAGTGACTCGTAAAGACACTTGAAAGTATTAATCCTAATGAAGCTGGAAAGATATGAAACAAAAGTTCTACAAGACAAGATGGAGGTGATGTAGATAATTCAGATTCTAGTGATGTAGATAATTCGGATTCAGGTGATGTAAATGAGATGAATGTTTCATTTGATTGTGAATTGAATTTATCTACTAACATTGAACCAACTTCCTTTCAAGAAGTTGCTTATCACGATGAATGGAAAGAAGCCATGCACGAGTATGATTATGTCATCAAGAAGGGGAAATGGACATTGGTGGATCCTCCATTTGGAACCAAACCTATTGGCTGCAAGTGGGTTTACAAGAACAAGTACAAATTAGATGGCTCACTTGACAAGCATAAGGCGAGGTTTGTGGAAAAAGGATGTGCACAAAAATAAGGCATCTAGAATATGATGAGACTTTTACCCCCACAACAAAATAAGCTATATTTCATGCAATGTTAGCTTTGACAACATAGAATAGGTGGAATATTCATCACATGGATGTGAATATAACCTTCTTGAATGGAGACTTGAAGGAGAATGTTTACATGTCTCAACAAGTAAGATGTGAAGGGTCAAGAACATAAGGTATCCAAGGTCATCAAGTCTTTCTATGGCCTAAAACAAGAACTTCACACCTGGTATGGAAATCTAACTAAGCATCTTTTGAAGATCAATTTCAAACATTTTAATCTTGATGATGCAACTTTATTTTTCAAGAGATTTAGCAAAATTGTTGTATATCTTGTGGTGTATGTATATGATTTTCTGATAACATGGAACAATCATGGGACAATGAAGCATATATTGCATCCATAAAGAAAGAATTGAAGAAGGGTTTTGAGATGACAAACGTGTGATATCTTCACTACTACTTGGGTATTGAAGTAACTCATAATCCAAAACATGTATTCATCTCCCAAAAGAAGTACATTGGAAAACTATTGAACAAATTTGTCATGGTTGATTGTAATCCTCTCTCTAGTCCAATGGAACAAAATCTAAAGCTAACATCAAAAGAAGGGAATGGATTTGAGGATGCAACTAAATATAGACATATTATGGGGAGTCTTATCTACCCTATTACTATCAGACCAAGCATTTCATTTATAGTTGAGATCCTTTCTAGGTTCATGAGAAAACCTTGTGAAGGACATTGGTGGGTTGCAAAGAGAGTTCTAATTAGTACTTGAAGGGAACTCAAGACTTTGGGCTAAAATAATCTAAGTTGGATGACTTCAAACTAGTTGGACATACATATTCAGACTTTGATGGGGATAAAAGAATGTAGTTTCTACTTCATGATACCTAGTGAGTCTTGGATCGATTGTTCTCTCTTTGAGATCATGCAAACACTCTGCTCCAACAAAATGCACTACAGAGGTAGAACATGTGGTTGTTACAGAGGCAACAAAGGAGATTGTCTCGCTAAGGAAGATACTAGAGGATTTGCAAGAGAAACATGTGAACATTACTCCACTTTTGATTGATAACACTTATGTAATCAAGTTGGCCAAGAATCCTAGATTCCATGATTGAAACAAGCACATAAACATGAAGTACCATCTTATTCGACATCATGTATAGGCCAAGACCATTCAATTGATACATTGTTCCACAAGTTATAAAACTACATACATCTTCACCAAAGCGCTTGGAAGAGAAAAGTTCGAAAAGTTCTGAAAGATGCTTGGACTTACAAACACCCCTTTGGAATAAGGGAGGGAATGTCAGTTACCTAATCTTTGGGATTATGGTACTGTAAAATTATTTTAAATATTTAATCTAAGAGAAAATGAAGAGTCGTAGGTGATTAGGAACAACCTTCTGACCTTTGGGAAGATGAAACCAAAGGAAGATGATCAATGTGCAGAGTTATTCATGTTTGGCCTATCATAAACACCTAGAACATTTGTTGCCTAAATTCAACCTCCATAAATCAAAACCCCTAGAAGATCACATAAATAAATTTATTTTGGTTGTTTGATTAATGAATGTGCAACATGAAGATGCACTATGCCATCTTTTTCCTTATGCATTTGAAAATAAAGCTTCTACTTAGTACTTCAATCTACCTATTGGGTCCATAATGAATTGGAATGCTTTGGAAAGAGGATTTGTAACTAAATTTGGTGATGAAAGAACCCTAACATTGTTAGTATTGGAACTGTCAAAGATGAAAATGGATAATAAAGAATGAGTTAAAGATTTTAATAAAAGATTTATTACCATTCTTAATAAAATTCCCATTGAATATAATCCTTCTCAAGATGTACATGTGTTTTATACAACATCTTTACCATTGCCCATTGTAATGCTTGTTAAAAGTCTCGATAAAGGTACTCTAGTTAAAACTTTCGAAAAGGTTAGGAAGGTAGAAAAGGAAATGGTAAGCCTAAAAAGAAACCCTAGGGTTAAAGGAAAAAATAACTTGCCCAATACCAAGAAACCATTGGTTATAACCAAACCTACTTTAGGATGAAAAGACTAATATGCTATATCCATGGAAAGTCTGCAACAAATTGTTAAGAAGTTGTCTAATGAAATTATAGAATTAAAGAAGAATTCTAGGGAGGGAATCTCAACTCAGAAACCTTTAAAACCTTTTTCATAAAGTCATAATGCCTATGAAACCATCTAAAACATCCATAGAAAATATAAATTTGAATTTAGAAGAGGTAGCTATGGATATTTCTTGTAGAGCACATCAACATAAGCATTTGAAAATAAACCTATCCACAATTCATCAACATGATGGAGGTATTTTATTAACAAATGTAATCAGTGTGATGTTCTTCCCAAGGGGTTGAATGTTGGGAATGTGTTCTATTCTTTGCATGGTTAGTTCCAAACACTATACATTGTGCTACCCTTTCCTAGGGGGTGGAGCCCCTCGGAAAAAAAATAAAATTGGGGTGTTTTTTGCCAATGGCTTTTGGCCTTTCACCAATGTTTTTGGCCAATGATTTTTCACCCCATTGTAATCTAATTCCAGTAAAGGAATTAAGGTTGTAATGTAATATGGGTTAACATATTATGGTTTTTTATATGTTGTAGAGTCATATATATTTTATTGTAAATGGTGAAGTTAATACGATGAGAAAATATAGGTGCGACTCTATGGTTTGTTGGTTTTCCCAATTAAGGGTTTCCGGGGTAAATATATGAACTGTGTGTGAATGTTGTTATTTTTATTTCTTTTTTTTATAAATAATTTGCGTCATTGCTTTACTTTAAAGGTTTAAAAATTACACTAAAATGGAAGACGTTGATGAGGATGTCACATAGCAAGAAGAGGTAGTCATGGTTTTGTGGGATGTGTTACTTGGCTTCAAAGATGAGGATAAGGAAGTGGTGGAAGAAGTGAATGCTACCCAAACAATCACAAATGATTATAATATTAGAAGTAAGGGATAATCCGATTCAACTACTCATTTTTCTCCTTACCCACATCCGCTAAAAAAAACTACAATTGTTATTGTTTTTGCAAAGCCTTCAGTAATTCACTTGATGTCATAATGGAATATAACATAGTAGCTGATATGAAGAAAAAAACGGATAATGTCTCTATTATGTTTGATTTGTGTAGTATTGCTTAATAGAGGGAATTATTATTGAAAGATCTTAATGGATCTACTAAACTTGGACATAAATCAACAACCAATGTTGATTCAAAATATAAATTAGTAATGAATCCAACCATTATAAAAAAGAAATCAAAATCAAAATTCCCCCTTTTTTATGACCTTTGAAATTTTCAATCACAATGTACATAAACAATAGTTGATTTAGGGGTGTCATCTAATGTCATGCCATATCATGTACGTTAGAAGCTAAATGCTAAACCTACCAAATGTACTACACATATCATTCCACTTGACAGATTGGAAGTAAAATTAATCGGTGAATTGAAAGGTGTGTTAACTCGAGTTACTTCTAATCCCAAAGTTCATCAAATTATTGATATCATTATGGTTGATGTTCTGAAAGCTCGTGGTTTTCTATCAAGCAAGGATTGGTAAAAAAAGTTACAAGGTTATTTTTCTACTAATTGGTCTCACTTGTCATTGTCAGGGAGTGGTTAGCCAAATAATATTCGAATTAATCGAGAGAAACACATGAGACACATAGTTACTAAACTTGAGGGAATCAATGAACCCATTATGCTTTTATACTCTATCCTTGCAAATGATTTCTTAGAAACTGATTTTGGAAATTATCTAGTTGAAATTTTCCCTTGTGAATTTGATAAACAGTCTAAAAATCTTCATTGCAATCAAACTTATGCTTCTCGGTGTAATATAGCAGATTAATGAAGTGCTAGTAATGCTAACCTAGATGTCATAACTAACATTTGATATATGTATTTTGAGGGATCTAAGTTCGAGGAAGGTGTTGGAGTCTTATTCATATTGATTGGTATGAATGGAAAGCACACTCTTATTTCCTGTAGGCTTGAGTTTGATTTCACCAACAACACAACTGAATATGAGGCTTTGGTTCAAGGACTAAAAAAGGCCCCTGATTTAAATGTTAATTGTATTAAAGTTCTTGGTGATTATGAAATAATTTCTACACACTATCATTCACCTCACTTGAAGAATTATAATTGGAGGCATGAAATTTGATTAATAAATTTGAAGCATTTAATATTGAATCCATTCCTCAAACTAAGAATGTAGATGATGATGTCATGCCATAGATGAGTAACTCCACAGATCTGTGTATTTCATCAATGTTAGTCATACATGAATACATTGAGGAGATGACTCTTGGTTTCATCTTTCAATACCTTTGATGACTCTTGACGTTCCCCTATGACTCTTCATATTTATCCTAGCTTAATATTACAAAGATATTTACAAAGTACCTCAATCCCTGAGGATTAGGTATCTAACACCCCCCCCCTTAATCTGAAAGGGTGTTTGTGAGTCCAAACATCATTTTGAACTTTTCAAAATTTTCTCTTCCAAATGCTTTAGTGAATATGTTTGCAATTTGGTCATTTGAGGAACAATATCTTGAAAGTGAATAGTCTTAGCCTCTACATGATATTGAATAAGATGGTACTTTGTGTTGATGTGCTTGGTTTGATCATGGAATTATCTAGATTATTTTGAGAATGAAATGAAGGCGGAAATATAATAAGTAAATACATAGATATATTTCCAGAAATAAAGAGATACAATAATGCACAATTTTCATTAAAGACAGAAATGTATAAAAACAGTGAATGGTGGCAGCTTATCTCTGAGAAGAG
This sequence comes from Picea engelmannii, assembly GCA_009831015.1. Taxonomy (NCBI): domain Eukaryota; kingdom Viridiplantae; phylum Streptophyta; class Pinopsida; order Pinales; family Pinaceae; genus Picea; species Picea engelmannii. The sequence goes on from ML789955.1 coordinate 366,720, forward strand.
ATGTGATGGCTATTCTCATTTACAAGAAGATGATGATGTTTACAATGAGGATCTATAGGCATTTTTAACATAAATAAAATCCAAAACCCTAACCCCGGAAGATGAAACGCCAAAAGGTTTGTGGGCCCCAATAAGGGTAGTTGATATGTCAACTTCACAAGGGTGTAACTTTTGCATACGATCTTCGTTTGGGGAGCACGATAGCTCATTGGAAAGGTATATCTGAGGACTGCACATTTTTCCTTCACACTATAGATAAATCCTCAATGTGACTGTGTCGGGCCTAAAAAACATTGTTTAGGGCCTCAAAACGACCCAAAAAGTTTAGGACACGAAAAGTTGTAGAAAAGCTGCCAAGGTGGAAACCCCTATTTTGAGCCAACGAAATAGGTGGGTGGCCACTAATTTCTGCCTGGATCATGGAATATTGGATTCTTGGCCAACTTGATTGCAAAAGTATTGTCAACCAGAAGAGGAGTAGAATTCACTTATTTCTCTTGCAAATTCTTCAATTATTTTCTTGAGCTACACAATCTCCTTTATTGCTTCTGCAACTGCCACATATTCTGTCTCTGTCATGGAATCTGTTGGAACTGAATGTTTGCATGATATCTAGGAGACAACTAATGATCCAAGACTAATGAGATAGCTCGAACTTGACACTCCATTTTCTTTATCCCCATCAAAGTCTAAATCAAAATATACAATCAGGTTGAAGTTATCCACCTTAAAATACTTGAGTTCCCTTCAAGTATTGTAGAACTCGTTTTGTAGCAGACCAAGTTATTTGTACTTGGTTGCATCCTCAAATTCATTCCCTTCTTTTGATGTAAACTTCAAATTATGTTCCATTGGACCAAAGAGAGAGAGAGAGTTACACTCAACCATGTCAAACTTGTTCAACAATTCTCCAATGTATTTTTTTTGGGAGATGAATATGTACTTCAGATTTTGAGTCACTTCAATGCCCAAGTAGTAGTGAAGATGTCCCAAATCTGTCATCTCAAATCCTTTCTTCAATTTTTGTCTTTATGGATGCAATATAACTTTCATTGTTCCCTATTATCAATAGATCATCTATGTACACTACAAGATAGACAATAGTTTTTCCAACTTTCTTGGCAAACAAAGTTTCATCATCAAGATTAAAGTGCTTGAAATTCAATTTCAGAAGATGCTCAATTAGCTTTTCATACCAGGCTCATGGTGCTTGTTTCAGGCCATATAAGGATTTGATGAGTTTACATACTTTTTTTTATTGTCCCTTCACAATAAAACCATCTGGTTGAGACATGAAGACATTGTCTTTCAAGTCTCCATTCAAGAAAGTGGTCTTCACATCCATTTGATGAACTTTCCATCCATTCTTTGCTGCCAAGGAAAATAGAGTACTAATGGTAGACCATTTTGTTGTGGGGGAAAAAGTATCCTAATAATAAATGCCTTCTTTATGTGCAAATCCTTCTGACACGAATCTTGCTTTGTGTTTTTCAAGTGAGCCATCTAATTTGTACTTGTTCTTGAAGACCCACGTGGGACCATTTGGTTTGGTTCCGAAAAGAGGGTCCACCAATGACCATGTCCCATTCTTGATGAGAGAATCATACTCCTTCTGCATGGATTCTTTCCACTCATCATGAGAAGCAACTTCTTCAAATGAAGTTGGTTCAAATTTAGTAGATAAATTTAATTCACAATCATATGAAACATCCATATCATATACATCACCCGAATATGCATTATCTATATCACCTCCATCTTGTCTTGTAGAACTTCAGGTTCATGTCTTTCCAACCTCATTAGGACGAACATTTTCAAGTGTGTTTATGAGCCACTTTGGTGTACCTTTCTGAGATGGTCCAGGTTGCTCCATTGATTGAGATGTTGCTACATTTCCATCAAGGTTCAACCTTTCAATCCTCTCAATCACATCATCCAATTTAACTTCTTGTTATGATGAAGTGGTTGGAACTTCTTCATGAGGGGGAGATGGTGCTTCAAAAGGAGATTCCAGATATTGATCCAAGATAGGGATCCCCGCTTCAAAAGGTGGAATCTCATCATCAAAATCGTGATATGTCTTTACATGGGTGAATTTAACTAGATGATTAAGCTACTACTCAATAGTTTTTTCATTCTTGGTGGATTCAAGAAAAACCACATATATAGAAAGAATGAAATCTTTGTTTACCTCATCGTAAACATGATATGCCTTGGCGGTATTTGAGCACTTCAAGAATATGCACTTCCAACTCCTTGCATCAAGCTTGTTTATTTGATCCTTAATAATTAAGGGATAATAGGTGGTGTTGATTTTCCTGCAAACCTAACACTCGACAATTATTCCTAATAAAATCGCTTTATTAAACAACTACACAACTAGGTTATCAACGACACATTAGTAGAAGAATTAAAACATAAACCATAACACATTGCACATTGCACACAATATATCCAGGTAAACAACCCCTGGAAAAACCCTTGCGGGAAAACCATATATGTGATAATTTTATTGCTATAAAATCGGGGCTCCCTCCTGGGATAATGGCCCTTCAGAGAATTACAATGCAGTGATAGCCTAGCCCACATGGCTACTATCTCCTTCGTTGCCTCTTTGAACCTTTCCTCAACCCTTCCCACTCACACTTGGATGAACTCTCTTCTCCCGCTCAATGAGATCTCCTCACTCTCTATTCAGTGTCTCATCCTCTCACCTAGGCTTCCTTTTATTACATTGATTTAAGCCTAAACACAAAACCCTAGATCTCCTAAAGTGATCAACTATTGAGATCTAATCTCACATTCACTTCACGTTTAACGGCTAGGATTTAATCAACTCACTTAATTTACTAATGCCAAATAAACTTAGGCATTTAAATTAATTAATCTCGCATTAATCTAAAAGTTCATTCACTTTAATAATTAACCCATAAAGTAATTTTCCTAAGGTTTTGAGAGGTTACAAGGATGAATTCCACATGCTAGAAATCGAGCCTATTTGGAAGTACATGTCTGATGCTAAATGCATCAACAATCCCTCTTAGCGAGGAAGGTACTTCTACCACCTAGAGGCGGCTCTATGTTTTCTATCAGAACTGCTACCACCACTTCTCTCCAATCCACCTGATTGGTTTCTCCCTTTGATATGAAACCTATCCCTGTCATCTCTCTAGGACCCGACTACAAAGACTTGTTGCCTATGCTCCTAGAAGCCTCCTGCTTATGAGAATCCTAGATGGTCATCTCATACCATGATTTCTTATGGAAAGTCTTAGTAGGCTACTCCTTCCCACTTGAACCTAAAGGATGACTCCCTCTGACCTGCTCAACCTTGAGAGCTACCTACTCCTTTTCCTCTATCACTCTATTATTTCTTACCATAGCTCACATAGGCTGACCCTTTATCATATATAGGTTGCTCTCTTTAACTCCAAATACAACTGCTTTGTCGGAGCTAGATCCTTTGGGCATGATGAGCACCTATCCATCTTGGAATAAGACCTCATAACCCTTCTTTTCAGTCTTTGAGACTGAGAGCACACTCCTCCTGAGTTTTGACACCCATAGCACATTCGTCACTCTCACCATGCCACATGAATCCATTGGGAATGACGTTGTTCCAGATCCCTACACTACATGCTTGGTCCCCATACCAAGTTCCACATACAAATATGAGTCATAATATGTAAATCTCTTGAACACCTCTCCTGCTCTTGTCATATGACACGTGGCTCCACTATCTATCAACCATGCATCAACTGATATGGTTCCCAAGGTAGTCTTGGAGACAAGTAAGAGCTTCGACTTATCAAACTTCTTGGAAAACTCATGTCAATTTGAGCCTTTTCCAACATAGCTACATTTGGTTGTGTCTCATTTACCCTCTTTTTCTTGTTCATACATTGACCTACATAGTGAAAAAACTTGCGACATTCATAGAACTTAACCTTGCTCATGTCCTTCTTGTTGTCTTGAGAGGTAGACTCTCCACTAGAAAACTTCTTGAACTTTCCCTTCTTTACCTGGATGAGAAGAGCAACATTATCATCATCAACTTTGGACCTACCTCCATTCAGTTCTTCATCCCAAAGTTCCTCCTAAATGAATTCATCCCACAACCTTGACCAATCAGGGAGGGTCTCTTGGGCCATGATTCCTTTGATGAATGATGTCCACTCCTTCATGAATCTTTTGAGTGTCATCCTCACCAACTCTGAATCAACCACTGTCTCCCCAACTGCAGCCAGCTCATCTCGAACCCGTTGGATTTGGGTGAGATAACTTGTCATTGTATCTTATCCTTTCATCTTTGTGTCTCCGAGCTTCTCTCTCAACACCATCTTGTGATTCTCATTATTTCTGTTAAATAAACTCTTCATAGCCTCCCACATGCCCCTAGCTATTTTATTTCCTGATAAATGAGGGATCAAGTGATCCTTCACTCCATCTAGAATGATGCACCTAAATTTCACATCTCGTTGATTATGGATGACCAATGCTACCACATCCATTGGTGGAGTTATATGGGTATGAGAAAGTTCCCAGATCTTGTTCTGCATCAACACCAACATAATCCTCTCCTTTGCAGACCTTGCGGTTTTTGTTTACCTCTACCACCCCTCTACCCTTACGCAACCCTACACTCCTTACTATCGATCATCCACTTCCACAGTGGCTCCTTTTCCTAATTCCTCAGCGACTGCTACCATTATCAGTGTTCGATCCACCCTTAGACCCTTTGTTGCAGTGGACGCCTAACTCGTATTTACTTCCTTTTGTTTTTTGGGGGGTGGTGGATCTACTTCTGGTTATTGGATCCATGCACAGTTCTCTGTCGGATTCTACACAACCACTCACATCTCATTCTGCAACACATGTTGACTACAACAATCGACCCCATCTAACTCTGTCTTCTTTAATCCTGATTCACTACTACACTGCCAAATCTCTCATATTTATCTTTGATCGATCTTAGAATCGACACTCAGCTCGATGCTATCTCTCTCGAACCATATGAGTGTTCTCAACAACCTATCCTTCTGTCGGTCGTATGATCCAAAACTATCTCAACCGATTTTTTTCTTCTGCATTAGTAATTCGTAAAATGTACATATTGTATGGATGTCATATCGTACGATTCTCCTGCCCCTCTATTTTTTTTTATTTGATAAGCTCGCAGCTTCCGCAAAAATAAAAATAAAAAAATTATCACCGCAAAAATGATCTCAGTGCAACTTGGATTCCTTTTGAGTCTAGGCTCTGATACCATGTTGATTTTCCTGCAAACCTAGCACCCGAAAGTGATTCCTAATAAAATTTCTTTATTAAACTTTCACAACTAGGTTATGAACGACACATTAGCAAAAGCATTAAAACATAAACCATAACACATTGCAGAAAAGATGTTTGGGTAAACAACCCATGGAAAAACCCTTGTGGGAAAACCATATATGTGATGATTTTATTGCTATAAAATCAAGGCTCCCTTCCTGGGATAATGGCCCTTTAAAGGATTACAATGCAATGATAGCCTAGCCCACTTGGCCATTATCTCCCTCACTGCCTCTTTGCACCTTTCCTCGGCCCTGACCAGTCACACTTGTATGACCTCTCTTCACCCGCTCAATGAGATCTCCTCACTCTCTATTTAGTGTGTCTCATCCTCTCACCTATGATTCCTTTTATTACATTGAGTGAACCCTAAATCCAAAACCCTAGATCTCTTAAAGTGATCAACTATGGAGATATAATCTCACGTTCACTTTAGATCTAATGACTAGGATTTAATCAACTCACTTAAGTTACTAATGCCAAATAAACTTAGGCATTTAACTTAATTAATCTCACATTAATATAAAATGTCATTTACTTTAATAATTAACCCATAAAGTGAATTTCCTAAGGTTCTGAGAGGTTACAAGGATGACTTCCACATGCTAGACACTGAGCCTATGTGGAAGTACCTGTCCGATGCTAAATACATCAACAGGTGGAACCAAATACTTTGAGATCACTCATTGAAGGAATGCAACCATAACACATTTCATAAGGAGTCTTATTCCCAAGAGCATGATATGGACTCATGTTTTTCACATATACTGCACATAGCGTTGCATCAACCCAAAACATCAATTTCACATTTTTGAAAAACATCATGGAACGAACCATATTTAAGAGAGTCTTGTTCATTCTTTTAGCTACACCATTATGTTGAGGATTGTATGGAAATGTGGTTTGATGTTGAATCCCCCGTTGGGTGAAGATAATTTTCAAATTCATTAGATGTATATTCTCCTCTATTATCAGTACAAAGAGTGACAATATGTGATTGTGCTTCATTTTGGATCCATAAATGAAAATTTTTGAAAGTTTCAAAAGCCTATTTTTTATCTTTCAACAAGTACACCCGACACATCTTGGTGCAATCGTCAATAAAAGACGTGATAATTTTTTTTTCCAGTAGCAGATGGAATAGGCACGGGGCCACACAAATTAGAATACATCAATCCAAGTTTTCTACATGCTCTAGAAGTGGAATCATGTAAATGTTGTTTTCTATGTTTTCTAAGGATACAAGCATCATATTTCTTCAATTTCCTAGGGATAATAGGTAAATAAAAAACACTATTCTTTTTCGACAAATGAAGGATGCCATAATTAATGTGTCCAAATCTAGCATTCCATAAGAGACTAGATGGAAATGTACCTTCATCGTGGTGAGAGAGGTATGCAAAATTTTGTGCATGAATAAATGTCCCTTTCAACTTCAACAATCTTTCATCCTCCACTCCAACATTAATGACCATGTTGTTGGAATAATTCCTTATTTGAACTTTTCCATTGAAGATATGAATAGAGTGGCCATGTTGTCGAACGTGCACATGATACAACAAGTTCCTTTGTAGCTCAGGAAGATAGAGCACATCATGTAGATGAAAACTTGAAAATCTAGGCAATTTAAGCCTAATGGTGCCAATTCCTAAAGGTTTGAGACTTGATTTATCTACAAAATAGACTATACCATCTACATTTTCATTGAAATCTTCAAAGAAGTCTCCTTGGAAGGTCATGTGGCATGTTGCACCAGTGTCAAGTAGCCAGGCATATCTCCAAGAAGTAAATGAAGTGTTAAATAAATATTCATTTACTCCAATATTTCCATGGGAAACAATATAATGAGCAGATTCATGTGTGTTGGCCCTTGACCAAGTTTTGAGGAAACCTTGGTTGAGTTAGGACCACTTTTGGACTTCGACAGGCTAGTTGAAGATGAAGTGCCCAGGCGGAGTTGAGATTGCGGATCTCATTTATTTGGCAGGCTATGTGGACCCATCAAGGGGTTCCTTAGGGTTTTTGTAATGGGTTATGGGATGTCATCCCATGGGTTTACCCATGTTTAGGCCTTTTTATAAGGAATTGTAAAAGTATAAATAGATAAGAATGTATGATAGGAATATAGAGACTTAGAGAGCGAAGTCTAAGTATCTAAGTGCAAGAAGATATGAGTGCTTTTGTGCTACAGAACATGTCTGTAAGGTTTTGTGCTTGATAGAGGAGTTGGCTCTGTGCCTTGACCTAATTTTGGGAAGGAGGATCTGGTGCTCAGTGCATAGATCTCCTGTCCTCTGCGAAGCTTGGCTCTGTGGCTTAGTGCACATAAGCGGATGAATGTAAGAGAATTGAAGAATAATAAAGAAGACGAAGTAGTTGGTGGACGTAGCCCCACACTAGGGTGAACCACATATATCTTGTGTCTTTGGTGTGCTTTGTGCTATGTTGTGTTTTTCATTTATCTGCTTAATGATTTTGTTATTATGTACGATGAATAGATCTGATGTTGCTTAGTGCTTTACTTAAAGATGAATGAATATTAGATCTAACTCATTGGTATGTGTTAAGTGGTTGAAGTACTTAATCTTTATTGTTATTGCGCTGATCTATCTTAGGGTTTGTTCTGTGATGTTAATGAAGCTAATGAGTTAACGAATATCATCTTGTAGTGTTAATAGAATACTCTGTGAAGTGTTGCTATCACAGATCTGTGTCCCAACTTGGTTACAGACACCTGCATCCTGTAAACCCCCTTTCCTCTACCTTGGGTGAGACCTCACCTACTTCGTAGGTGTTGCCGAAAGGGCTGGTAGTTAGGGTTTTGTTGGTGCATCGTTGAAGCGTTGAACCATGGGTCTGTCCTTGTGCCAACAAATGGTTCCGTTGCCGGGACTTGAAACTATGATTGTTGAGAACTGAAGTAAAGAAAAGATAATCTATGTGCATAGATCTGTTATTGTAGTGTGCAGTACTCTACTTGACTTACGAAGCTTTGTGCCAAGAAATAAATCTGATCTGAAGAAAATAGGTAAGTTCTTAAAAGAGGTAAAGATTTTTGCTTTGATAAGAGTAAGATAAGTGGAAACTTTTGTTTCGAAAGCATGAAATTAAGTATGTTTAATAGATTCTATCCTAGTCTAAAAGCTAGGGCGCAGTTGGAAGAAAGAGTTGATCTAAGTAAAGCTAATAAAAATGAAGAAAGATATGTTATTCCTATGCATAGAAAAGGTTTTTAGACTAATAAGTGGATACAGTAACCTAGAAAGAATTTTTGCAGATTGTAGGTCCAGCACTGTGATCCCAGTGCGCAGTGCAGGAGAGGTTGGGGAACATACAAGAGAAAGAGAGGATTGACACTATGTTATAACTGCAGAAGATCGAGACATCTTGCTAAGGAATGCCCTGGTACAAGTTCTATTTGTCTTTGTTGTTAAATTGTTGGTCATGAGGTTGAGGATTGTCCAAAGATGATTGCTAAAGTTGAACGAATGAACACGAGACAAGAAAACTATGAAGGAAGTCAAGAGACTAAGAGCATGTTAGAGAATCATAAAGAGAAAGAATCAGAGAAAGCTCAGACTATGTTATTACAGTTGAAAGAAACAATGAATGATCACAAATATGTCAGTTTACTAGAGATCCTGAAAGTAAAACAACGCATAAGTGCAAGAATACGAGACTTCGACATAGACTGTGTCTTGGATGAGGAAACACAAGTGAATATTATGACATAAGACACTTGGAAAATTTTGGGAAAGCCTACAGTGATACCTTCATTAGGAAGGATAGGCTTGTTTAAAGGTAATATGATAATGTTATGTGGAAGAGTTACTGAAGTACCTATCATTATCCATGGAACATCGACTGAAGAGGAATTTGAAGTCATTAATTTTGTTGAGAACAACACCCCTTTTCCACTTTTATTAGGAAAAACTTGGATTGAGAATGATCAGATTAGAAGGAAAGTAGATGAAGAAGCTACAAAAAAGAAAAAGCAAGAACTAAGGGACTTCATAACTAGAAAAATAGACTGACTAATAGAAGAACGAGAAGGTAAGTTGAAGAAACAGAAAGAAACATAATTAGTTGTCGAGGTTGAAAGAACGTAAGAAGGTTTGAAGGACCTATCTATGCAAGAAAGAAGTATATCCACCCAGGAAGTAGTAAGAGAAGGGATATTAACTTCAGAACCTGTGAGGGCACATCAACAGTGCGAAGTCACTATGATAGGAGAAGATAAGAATAAGAATGGAAAGATGAATCTAGAAACTATTAGAGAAACTCAGATCACGGGAAAGAAGGCAAGGAAGCTCAATAAAAAGAAGTCTAAGTTAGAAAAACTACAAGAAGAGAGCAGATGGAAAAATTCACATACTGGAACTTCATAGGAGGCAGGATTGCAGGATTTGAACTTGGCCAGAACAACAGAACCACACAGAATGGGACTTCACCCTTGCGAAGCTATATGACTGTTGGAGGCGCCTCACCCATTAGAATGACGCTCCAGAACGGCTAGAAAATGCATTTATGGGTGGATGGACCGCTTTTGGGACATTGATACTGTGCCATAACAGACAGATTCACATTGATGGAAGCATTCCTGCCCATTGGACGAATCTGTTACGACGCTCATTTATTTAACCCGTTGGTCGCTGCGTCGAGACCACTTTTTGCCACCCATGATTAACTGAGTTAACAAAGAACTGATTGTGTGTCGAGTTGTGTTATCATAAAATAAAATGTCGCTATCCGTTTATCTACCCCGCTTATCTGTTCACCTACCCCAACCTATTTGTTAACAATGAGAATGTTGGTTGAATGCACTGAATTAGCACTACTACATATGGGTGGATTATTCCACGAAAATTTTCCACGCTTCCACTCGTTTCATCTTTTTTTTTAAACAGGGCAAGATTTTCGTCGATATTGCCACGAAAGTTCGTCGCAATATCCACGATTTTTTTTTTAAATCTAGTCTGGATTTTTGTCACAATAGCGACGAACTTTGGTGGCAAAATTGACGAATATTTTGCCTATCTCATTAGTCGGTGTTAACATCTAGTTGACTATTTGATCTATATATACGTGACTTGAAGAGACTTTGCGACACAATTGCTATAGTTGTGACACTGTTCTTGGCTTTTGTTTGAGTTGTTTATTTTTTCTGTCACCCACCGGTTGAACAAATCCAATTCTCAATCTACACAGCTCAGATTTTGAACTTGCAAGGTTAGTATGTTATTTTTTATTGATGTACTCATTTAACTTGTAAATTTTTGTTCAAATGTCGAAATTTCATTTAGCTTGTTTTTTCCTTGATAATATATTATAATATGTGTAGTACCATATTTCATGTCTTTGGTTTTTGGATCTAGTTAATATATTCTATGGAAAAGGGTATATGGATTCCATAATATTCTAGGTTTATGGAATCCACATACCTTTTCTCTTCAATTGTGGCTATAATCTCTCTCTCTTTTCCTTGATAAAGATATGGAATTGCTCTTGAAACTCAACTTTGATCGGTGAAACCCGAGGCTAAATGTTGTGGTTGACGTGATCGAGTGTGTACATCTGGACGGTGGAGAAAGTGCAGTCATCAACTCATTAGGAGATGAAACAAAGTTTCAAAATCCAAAGTTTATTCTTATATTTACTACACATAGAATGCCGGTAACATCAATCATTATTTGTACTTCTAATTAATACGTGGCTATTTGTGGATTTTTTAAAAAACAAATATTTTTTTTTTTTTTAGTTTTGTGGTTAATTGTCACCTCCAACCAGGGGAAATTAGTCACTTCAAAGTTTTTGACCAATCAAAAAATAGAATTTTGAATTTTGAATATTTAAAAATAAAAAAATATTTTTATTTATATATAAAATTCTCATTAATAAATATTTATTGAAAAACATTATAAAACATTGTTAAAATTTTTGTAAATTTACAAAAGTCAAAATGATTTTGACTTGCAATCGATTGCTATATTCCCTGCTTTAGCAGGGACTAATAAGATACATAAACACTAACCCTAAACTTATGTTAGGTATATATGTCGTTATTATACAAAGAAAACATTTGTACACACATGACCTTATTATAAATATGTTATCTATGTCGTCGTGATGTTGATCCTCTACACATATGATCACCTTATTATAAAGATGTTGACCTTATTTTAAAGATGTAGGTCACTGTAAATAAACATTTCGTAATCGAAAGGAGTAGCTAAAATATAAAAATTGACAACTTAATGTTTGGTATGGTGTAGGTAAGACAATTACTTGTCAGGACAAGGATTTGTCACAATGAATGAAAATGACAAGAAGCTTGCTCGGTTAAGAGCGACATTAGAGGCGAGGGGCGATGGAAAATGTTATTTCCCTTGCTATGATTGCAGAGGCTTGAAAAATAGAAGACTTTTAATAACAACAGCCCAAAAACATTGTAGGGAGAAGGGGCACGCCGAAGGGGGTTATGAATATCGTCCCTTGGTAAGAGGATTCAATATTTAATGTATTCTCTGTAATAATCGGTATGTCATGAATTTTAGTAATATTTCTTATCGAGATTTTTATATTTTATATACAAACTAACTTTTCTATGTTTTTTTTAAATATATAGACGATGCCCCCAAAGTGTCGACCTCCAAAGAGTTATTTTCCAAGTACTAGCAGAAATACTGCTTTACAGGGAGATGAACTTCGAGATCAGAATATTGAAGCCATTGATCAAGTTATTAATGATGATATGGATGGAGATAATGTTAGTGATTCAAATTAGGAAGATGAGATACATAGATTGATCCAAGACACATTTACTCCAATGGATGAGGACAACCAAGATGATAGTCATGATGTTGATCCTCTAGTTAAGAAGTCATGTCAACCTCTTTATGAAGGCTCAACAACAAATCTTTTATCTGCTATATTGTTGTTGGTGAACCTGAAGGTTTTGGATGGTTTATCAAACACATGTCTCACACAGATATTAAGGTATTTAATTTGTTAATTATTTATGCCTACATGTTCACAAATACTTAAAAGGTTCAATTTTTTCCTATATTGCTATTGTTTTCTAATTTGTAAATTAGTATATTGGATGATAAATTGATGATTAATATTGTTTACATTGACTTATTGTTTAGAATTTTGTAGATTGTTAGGTGATGTTTTGTTACCGATGTCAAATATTTTGCCACACACACATCGAGAAATATCCATGATTATGAAAGAAATTGGAATGGACTATCAGGCTATTGATGCACGTTCTAATGATAATATCATATATTATGGATAATATGCATTAGAAAATGAATGCCCACAATGTCAAATAAGTAGATATCAAACCAATAAAGCGTCAAAGAAGGTGCCTCACAAAGTTCTTCGTTATATTCCGATAATTCCACGTTTCCAGTGGTTGTTCAGGTGCAAAAGTATAGCACAGTTTATGGATTTCCATGCAAAGAACAGAAGTCGAGACAATGTTTTTCGAATGCTTGCAGATGGTTCTGCATTGAACTACATCGAATAAAAGTGCCAATTTTTAAAGAAGAACCTCGTAATGTTAGACTTTCGTTGGCAGTTGATGGTGTCAATCCATTTGGAGAGCTTCGTTCTACATACTCAATGTGGCCTGTTTTTGTTATAAACAATAACCTCCCTCCTTGGATGTCGATCAAGCGAGAGCATACAATGTTGGCAATGATTGATCCAGGTATTTAATTATCTTTTATTTTCTTTAAAGTATGACAAAATATTTCATTTCTTTGTTTCGTGCATGGTAATTATTTCTTTTATATATCACGCCATCTAGATAAGTATAATTAATCATGCAGTATGTTGAACCAATTAGGTAGGTACCAGGTTAAAGATATGAACGTATATATTGAGCCTCTCATCGATGAATTGTTGAAGTTATGGGTCAGCATCACTATGTATGACATCTCTAGACCAATAAGGCAAAAACGATTTCAATTCCATGGAATACTGTCATGGACAATTCATGATGCCCCCGGGTTAACACATTTTTGTGGTATATTGTTACTTTATTTTGTGATTTAATATTATATATATATTTATTGAAAAAATCATGCATTGTTTTAAATTGTAACTCTAATTTGACGCTACATTTATTCATATATCTTGTAGGTCTTCAAACAAAGGGCAAATTTGCATGCCCAGTTTGTGGTCCGAGGATAAAATCCCGTCGTTCAAGGATTTTAGCAAAGGAAGTGTTTGATGAGTATAGGCACTTTCTACCTAAGAACCATAGTTATCGAACTACAGACAAATCAAAGTTCAATGGTAAAGAAGAAAACAGAAAAAAACCACGAAGAATGACACCTCGCCTATGGAAGTTGGAATATATTAGAAATTGTCAAGGTACGCAAATTATTTATGTATGACCTATTATATAAATCTTAGGTTAATTTCATTATTATTAATTTCAATTTGTTGAAGTTTCATGAATGTCGTTAGGGCACGAATGGGCTTCCACGAGAAATGAAAAGTTACCCGATGCAATTTAGTAGATTGCCATACTACGAGCACCTACAAATAGTTCATTTGTTTGATACGATGCATATCGGGAAGAACATAACAAAATTGTTATGGCGAATATTAGATGGAAGGACTGACAAAGAGAGAATTGGAAAGATTTGTTGTGACATCCGAGAGGCTAATCACGCCTTGCAAAGTGTTATTATTAATTCTAATGGCGATGGTCATGAACAAAATACTAGTCTTCCTTGGTTATTGATGGAGCAATAGAGAAATATTGTAAAAGAGGTCATTCGAAAAATTAGGTTTCCGACGGGGTTTTCGTCGAACATACAAAATACCTTAACTAAAAAAGGTGATTTTGGTGGGGTTAAAACACATGACTGACATACATTCATTAAGGTAATTAGTAGGTTATAATATATTTCCTTATTGGTACACATTTTTTGGAAACAAATAATAATTATTTGTTTTTTGTTACAATATGTTCTACCTTTATCTCTCCCAGACGACTTTGACAACACCATAAAACAAATTATTTATGTACTTGGCAAATACATGAGGTAAGTATTGTTTAATAAGGAAAATGTATTTCTTATGTGATTTGTAGCGGAACTTATTGACATATTATCTTTTATCTGCAAATTTATGTATGCCTTGATATTATTTTATTGCATCAACATTTGTAGGTGGCTATCATCAAAAGAAATCCATAAAGAAGATATAAGGTATTGGAAGAGAGAAATTCCCCGACTAATGTGTCAAATGCAACAATATCTACCTCCAACATTTTTCAATGCACAAGAACACTACCTCATACACCAAGTAGAGGAGATTGAATTATGTGGACCAGTACACACAAGGTCGATGTGGATGGTGGAGAGGCAGTTGAAGTCACTAAAGGATTTTGTTAGACAAACAACACGTCCGGACGGTTCTATGGTTGAGGGATATATGGTATATCAATGCATGGTGTATATTAGTCAATATCTACCTAAATTAGCAGAAAATATGAATGTGCCTTGCATTTGGCATCTCGACTCCATCAACAAATTTGAAGGGGAGGTCCTATTGGG
>ML789955.1:424174-447495 GCA_009831015.1 Picea engelmannii
TTCTCTTTTCCTTATCTTTCTATTAGTTGTCAAAATCAACATTTGCTAACATTAAAAAGGTCCCATGTCTTAACACACTTTTATCAAGTTGAATGAAGCCTTGTTCCTATTGAGAGTTTTTTTGGGCTAGCTTAGACTTCCCATTATCAACTCTAGCCACTTCTTACCTGGTAGCAACCAATATTACCTAGTTCTCCCCTTGTCTCTTCCTCTCCTAGTGTTCCATGCTCTCATACATACTCTTCCTCTTTTCCTAGTCCTTCAAATGCTTGGGGAAAGTATTGCCTCTCCTCCCTAGCTTTTCTTCCTTACACCCCTTTTTCTACATTTTTATTTGGTCATAATATCGATGGGTCCCTTATAGGTCATTATCTCAAGAAAGACCCTACTTGAGATAACCTCTACCTAGTTAGGATCAACTATCACTTCTTTGGTCAGTTTTCCAAGATGTCCCCCTTAATGGTCACATTCCATAGCTTGCAACTGTGGAGCCCCTCCTAATAGTGACATCATATCTTCCTTTGATCCTCTCTCCTCCACTAGTACCATTGGTATTTTTCACCTCTACGCTTGAATTGAACTTAGGTTGATGCATGTCTCCTCCTACGCTTGCATAAAATATCCCATTGATGTATGCCACCTTTCATTCTTGCACTAAATATAGGCTATCATGTGTTGTTTTTGTGCTTTTGATGAATCTATATTACTAGTTTATGATGCCTATTATGCTCACACTCTCCAGATTATCATATGTCACAGGGGACTCATGCTATGTCCTTGACTAGTGTATGGCGCCTTAATGATTACATAAATCCTAGAACAATGAATGTCATTTGTTACACTCACCTTAACTCCAAGTTGCCATATGTTACATTTATTCTTGTGATAACCCTATATTAGAGTGTGTTTCCTCTCTCTCTCATGTTCACTCTTAGTTGATTTATGTCAGCTCACGCCTTTTTCCAATGTCATGCCATTGTCATCAACTTCTTTCTCTTGCCTTTGTTAGAACTAC
The DNA here is from genome assembly GCA_009831015.1 of Picea engelmannii. Classification (NCBI taxonomy): domain Eukaryota; kingdom Viridiplantae; phylum Streptophyta; class Pinopsida; order Pinales; family Pinaceae; genus Picea; species Picea engelmannii. Next base: position 425,190 of record ML789955.1, read on the forward strand.
CATAACACCACAACCTCCCATATTTACCTTTTCATCTATCCTCCATTCTTTCCATAAGAGATAATATTGCTAATCCTACCTCACTTGTGGTAAGATGCCAGCCTCTGTGATGTAGGTATCTAGCTAAACATGTTCCTACACCATCCTACCTCACGTATAAGTAAGTGCAAGTATCTCCTTGTCACTCTTAATCTTATCGATGATTTTATAGTTGAGATATTATTATTGTTATACTCACTCATGGTTTACTTACATGTTCTAGTTATTGTCCCATTAATATAGCAATTAGAAATTGCTCATCTCTAATATCCTAATTTAGCCATTGCATCATTTACATGATAGTTATGATTGTTTCTTTTTATTTCATTATTTACATTTCATAGTTGGTTTCTATCATTCTTATGAAGTGATTAAATTCACTTGTTCCCCCATGTCAAAATTGTGTGTTTAACATGCAATGTTTGTCTACCAATATTTCTTTCTCATTTGTCTTCTACTTGCCTAACATTACACTAATCCACATGGCACACCTTGTAGTTTTACATTACACTAATTCTCAAGGAATAGGGGTCTTCACATGTACATCATGGGATATATAGGCCTAGTTGATGGAGGATTCCCTCACAACAACAACGTATCTCGTGTACATTGCAAATACCCTCATATTACCCCTATATAATTTCTTGCATTGCTCATTGTTTGCATCTTGCTATTATTCGCATCTTATGGATAGAAGTTCCTATAAGGCGAGGTAAAATGTATAGAATCTCATATGTTCATAAATTATCTAGCATTCATTCTTTGGTTACTAATGCCCTTCAATCCTCCCTAGCACTTTATGAAGAGGAAGTTAAGTGTGACCTAGAAGGAAGATTGAAAACATTATGGGTTAAAAAAATTTGATCAATGTATTGTCATATAAGCTGCATATTAATAAAAATTTAGCTGATTTACCAAAAGAATGAATTTATGTATTTGCAAAAACTTTTTTATAAATATTTTTATTCACCAAATTTCATCTCATTTTTAAAATATCTCTGCCTTTCATTAATAAAGGAAATATGGAGATTCCATGTGCCTGTTCTAGCACCTTGAAGGTACAAGGTTTAGGGGATAGATAAAAGTGGTTTATATTTTGTCATCTTTGATGAATGACAAGTTTATGGGTGTCGAGTATTTTGTCATATTTTATCATAAACATGTTCATACAAAACATGTGTTTTTTTGGCTCCACAATATGCTCACAGGAAATGCATCAAGCGTTGGTCCCATAAAAAAGGAGGAGCTTCCAAATGTGAATTGTGCTGTCAGGTTTCATGACTTTTTATTTGGCCATGTTTTTATTCTTACTATCAACAATTTCATATATATATATATATATATTCTTACTATCATTATTATCCTCCACTAATATTCTGAACTGGAAATGCATTCATAATTATTTTTTCTGAACTGAAATGATGTGAATTTGAAATCACAGGAATATAAGGCGAGAAGGGTTGACCGAATGTCGAGAGGAGATCCGGACATCCAGATGAGTCAGGTAAGTACCAAAATTATGACTCTATCCATGCTCAGGCCACCTATGTTTTGGCCCCTGTTCCCACTGATATAATGATAATAGGGAATAATTTAGACTTAATATCTTCACACTATAGTTTATTCTCGAAAGGAAGTCTCTGAAATTTATTGACTAAGATTACCATTGTTAATTTATGGAGAGATGTTTATTTGTTTAATTAGGATTACCCATCAAATGGAGAGACATTTATTTGTTATATTTAGGTCACTTTGTCAAAGACAGGAACAGTTATAGCGAGCATCGCTCTTGCAACGAAAACACAAGTCAATTGTGAGCGTTTCTCTTGCGAAGAAAACACAGAAGAAAATTTTCTTCCATCGCGAGAGCGATGAATACGGGGTGTATTTAGATCAAAATTGAAAAATTGAACTTTTTCTCTTGAGGTTTGCGATGAAAGAGTACTTTCGTCGCAAGTAGTCGTCACAATTTTTCTCATAATTTCTTGCATTGCTCATTCTTTGCATCTTGCTATTATTCACATCTTATGGATAGAAGTTCCTATAAGGCGAGGTAAAATGTATAGAATCTCATATGGTCATAAATTATCTATCATTCATTCTTTGGCTACTAATGCCCTTCAATCCTCGCTATCTCATTATAAATCCCTCTAGGATCACCATCAAGGCTTTGTCTAGTTTCAAATTGGTGACTGACTTTGGTTGTATATGGAAAAAAAATGTTTTAAGGGGTAGCATCATAAAAAAATCAAGCCTATTTTCTATTGTCCCTATATTGTTCTTCAATATATTAATGACAATGGTTGTCATTACTATTTCCCTTCCTTGCTAGACATCCATAATATCATTTATGTCAATCATCTCAAGCTATATGAGCCATCTATTCTGGAAGAGGAAGTTCAAGTCTACCACTTAGCAGATAATATCCATACACCAGTGGACCTGCACACCTGCTACACTTGTCATCAATGAATTACTTCCTATCTTTTTGAATGCCAAGGTCACCATCCCACTCAGGACAAATTGCTATCCTAAGTTGTTTTTAAAAAGAACTTCTATCCCACTCAGGACAAATGCATTACCATATTACAATGAAATATGGTAATCCCATATTACAATGTAATATGGTAAAAAATCCCATATTACATTGTAATATGACATTACCATATTACAATGTAATATGGAATTGCCATATTACAATGTAATATGGAATTACCATATTACATTGTAATATGGCATTACCATATTACAATGTAATATGACATTACCATATTACAATGTAATATGGCATTACCATATTGCAATGTAATATGGCATTACCATATTACATGTAATATGTCATTACCATATTACAATGTAATATGGTAATGCCATATTACATTGTGATATGGTAATGACATTACCATATTACAATGTAATATGGAATTACCATATTACATTGTAATATGTAATATGGCATTACCATATTACATTGTAATATGGTATACCATATTACAATGTAATATGTAATATGGCATTACCATATTACATATCTCGTGTAATTTTTTTTTATTTTTAAACTTAAAGGACGCGTCGCAATATCGACGATAGTTCCTCGGAAGACAATTTTTTATTTTGAACAACCGTCGTAATAGCCATGAAAGTTCCTCGCAATTTGCCACAGATTTGCATCGCACATATAACATTTGCGTCATAAGTTTTTGTCTTGGCATAAATTTGCGTCGCTATTGCAACACATTTTCGTCGCAACGTTGCACAAACGTTTTTACATTGCCACGTTTGTTTGTCGTAATTTCCACAAAGTTTCGTCGTAATTATGACGATGCATAAGCTTAACCTATGAGCCATCTATTCTGGAAGAGGAAGTTCAAGTCTGCCACTTAGCAGATAATATCCATACACTAGTGGACCTGCACACCTGCTACACTTTTCATCAATGAATTACTTCCTATCTTTTTGAATGCCATGGTCACCATCCCACTCAGGACAAATTGCTATCCTAAGTTGTTTTTAAAAAGAACTTCTATCCCACTCAGGACAAATGCATTACCATATTACAATGAAATATGGTAATCCCATATTACAATGTAATATGGTAAAAAATCCCATATTACATTGTAATATGGCATTACCATATTACAATGTAATATGGAATTTCCATATTACAATGTAATATGACATTACCATATTTCATTGTAATATGGCATTACCATATTACAATGTAATATGGCATTACCATATTACAATGTAATATGGCATTACCATATTACAATGTAATATGGTAAAAAATCCCATATTACATTGTAATATGGCATTACCATATTACAATGTAATATGGAATTGCCATATTACAATGTAATATGACATTACCATATTTCATTGTAATATGGCATTACCATATTACAATGTAATATGGCATTACCATATTACATTGTCATTACCATATTACAATGTAATATGGCATTACCATATTACATTGTAATATGTAATATGGCATTACCATATTACATTGTAATATGGCATTACCATATTACAATGTAATATGGTATACCATATTACATATCTCGTGTAATTTTTTTTTTTTAAACTTAAAGGACGTGTCGCAATATCGACGATAGTTCGTCGGAAGACAATTTTTTATTTTGAACAACCGTCGCAATAGCCATGAAAGTTCCTCGCAATTTGCCACGGATTTGCATCGCACATATAACATCTGCGTCGTAAGTTTTTGTCTTGGCATAAATTTGCATCACTATTGCAACACATTTTCGTCGCAACATTCCACAAACGTTTTTACATTGCCACGTTTGTTCGTTGTAATTTCCACAAAGTTTCGTCGTAATTGTGACGATGCATAAGCTTAACCTATCTTGATGACGATGACACGTGGCGAGCTAATTTCATTGCTGTTTCCATGAAAACCTGGTTCGTGGATATAGTGACAAAAAAAATTCCTGGCTTTCGTGGAAATTGAGACAGATAAGTGTGGCAATAGAAACGAAAAACCGTCGCAAATTTGGTCATATGTACTAGTGTAGAGAAGTCCGTCGAGGAGGTTCTTAACAAGTTTATGGCTAATAGAGATTTGTATGAAGGTGTCCAGGCATCATCGACCAGGAGACTGCATGCTGCCCCTTCGACTGGACAACGTTCGGGCCATGCTAACTCTGGGATAGAGCAACGGAGTAAGAATCACAATGATTTGGCTAATGAGAAACAGATCCTATCGATATTACCAAACTATATTCCACCTTTGGTTGGTGTGGTTAACTGCGACAAAGTTCCATGAGACTACGAGTACACTCAGATCACTGCGTACATCCCGAAGGGAATACATGTACTTGGGAGCCAGTTGGGACAGATCCCACTATTGAAGAACAATGACTTCAACCTTGGAGATAGAAAGAACTACGCTATGCTCGCACCCCATAGATACTTGATGAAGAAAATTGGGCAGAAGCCTCACATTGTCTCCCATCCTTGGATTAAGGAGCTTGCGTAGTCCACTATACTAAATGTGATGAGTATTCCCCATTTTGTCCGACACCAAGAGGTTAACGCTTGTGTTAAACTCCTCTTGTCATTCTACCATGGAGGATACCTGTGGCTCGACCGACGGATTACTGTGGACCCAACGCTGATCCACTTGATTTTAGGATTAAGCATGAAGGGACCTGACCCTCAACAATTTTACCTAGGGAAGGCCTCAGACCGCTCCCTGGTACAACGCACCAAGGAGGCTTATGACGAAGTAGAAAAGGGAAAGCGAGGCTACAAGGTAGGCTCTATCTAGGATGGCGCAACGCGCCTCACTTGCCAACTCATAGCTGGCAAGATCATAAGAAAGAATTGCCCCACACGGGTCACCGGGTTTGTGGTGGACCTCGCAGGAAAATGTGTGGAGGGCATGCAGATGAATTGGGAAAGTAACCTCGTCAATGAACTTGAGAAATACTACTGTGAAGCTCGGGATCAGGGATACAAGTTCCACTTCAGCTCACTGATCGTGTTGATCGCGCTTGTTTCTTGGAAAATAACGAAAGGGGCCACCTTTCCAGAGATAGAACCATCGGAGCTGTTGGCCACTAGGTTTTCTACATTGTGGTACACCAATGAGATGTCAAAGAAATGGCAGTCGAACGCTGTGTTCCCTGCCTATTATCAACAAATGAAGGTTGCCATTGAAGCATTTCCACACATGACACCATGCACCCTGCACCTGTACAGAACACTAGCTAAGTTCCGCGTAGATCGACATTTTATCTATATCATTGCGTGCATAGATTAGAGCAAGGAAGAGTTACAGTCCTATTGCAAGCGGACATATGAAGACATGGAGAATATTACGAAGGAATGGCTTGAGGAGTTCCTTGTACCGGTCGATGATGTAAAACTCTCTGACGCTGACATCATAGGAAGCCCCTTGGTCATCCGGGTCGAGCATGTTGGATAGTCCAACAGGACGAAGAAGAAGAAAAAGGAGAAATTCCAGAATATAGAGACGGATGAGGAGGACAATGCCTCTGAAGAAAATGGATCTGGCTCGTCAGGAGGAGGAGGAGAAGACCAAGAAGATGGACATGGAGGAGGGGATAAAGGAGAAAAGCAAGGAGAAGGTGAAGCTACACCACCAAAGGGACCCCTACTGAGACAGAAACATCGAAGAAGTGGAAGGTTTCATCGTAGAAACCCTCAACAAGAAAGAAAACGTGCGCTAGTAAGCCCCAGTGGGAGGCCACGCTCAAGAAGATGATATAAGTTTAGTCCACAGAGCCATGGAGGATGCTTTAGAGGATATCTTATAGAGATATGGAGCGAATCAGGAGGAGTTGTATGAAACAGTTGAGAAGGAACTGAAGGAAATACAACAAGCCATTCATTTGAGCTGCGCAGTACCTATTGCGCCTTCCTAGCCGGAGACTGGAGAACTAGGGGATGAACCAACCCAACTAAGAAGACTTGTAGATGCGACAGAGGATTGATTTTAGAAGGTCCAAGAAGAGAAGGAGAAGGCTACAGAAGCCTTGAAACAAGATAAAGAGGAGGTCTTAGAGCAATTACGCGTAGCGCGGTACTGTGTGACCACATATGAAAATGAAAAAGATGAGTTTCAGGCGATGGTCCAGGAGGAAAAAGCACAACTACAACAAGGAAAGGAGCAGTTTCTTGCAGAACGAGCCATGGTTAAGGAAGCTGTGAGAAAATCATGTCACTCTGTGTTGGGCTTGGCACAGGAGGAACATGAGTCCGTCAAGGCTCAAGTGGCAAAGCTCACTGAGACCATCCAACAGCGTCAAGCGAGGATAACAGAGCTAGAGGTCCAAGCAGTGCCGAGCACTCTGCAAGAAGTGCACAACTAGAGGGAGGAAGCCACCAAAAACACAGTAGGAAGGATCAGGTCCCTAGCCTCAGAGTGCCAACAACTGAGCGATAGAAGTGTGAAGACTTATGAATTCCTCTCAGAATATCTAGAGCTAAGGAAGTTGGAAGCCCAGCTATAAGAGGTGCAACAACAGGCATTCACCGTGCAGGCACATATGACGTTACTCATTGCATTCGAGAGAATGAAAAGATCAAAATAGTAGCACGTAGTCCAACAACATATTACTTCCATCTAGGGCAGAGTAATGGAAGTCACACAGAAGCTGCAACCAGTGCAAGATGAATCCTACAAAGTGTTTGAAGAAATTGAAGGAAAAGGCTCGCAACTGGACCAAGTGGTTGCAACAGTGGAACAATGCCTAGAAGGGCCTGTTACATCATAGACGATCCAGGAGCTTGCTGAGCAAGAAGCTCAAGTGAAGTGGAAAGTCCAGACATCTCAAGAGAAGCTTGAGGCCTTCGAAGCGACATTGCCAAGAACTGAGTGACTCAGGATGAGTCACATGTGAGTGTTGGGGGCCTGTTGTCCCTTGACCAAGTTTTGAGGAAACCTTGGTTGGGTTAGGACTAGTTTTGGGCTTTGACATGCTGGTCAAAGATGAAGCGCCCATGTGGAGTTGAGATCGCAGATCTCACTTATTTTCTGGGCTATGTGGACCCAACAAGGGGTTACTTAGGGTTTTTGTAATGGGTTATGGGATGTTGGCCCATGGGTTTACCCATGTTCAGGCCTTTTTGTAAGGAATTGTAAAAGTATAAATACATAAGAATGTATGATAAGAATATAGAGACTTAGAGAGAGAATTCTAATTTGCTATGTGCAAGAAGCTATGAGTGATTTTGTGCAACAAAATGTGTTTGTAAGGTTTTGTGCTTGATAGAGGAGTTGGCTCTGTGCCTTGACCTAATTTTGGGAAGGAGGATCTGGTGCTCAATGCACAAATCTCTGTCCTCTGCAAATCTTGGCTCTGTGGCTTAGTGCACATGACTGGATGAATGTAAGAGAATTGAAGAATAATAAAGAAGACGAAGGAGTTGGTGGACGTAGCCCCACACTGGGGTGAACCACCTATATCTTGTGTCTTTGGTGTGATTTGTGCTATGTTGTGTTTGTCATTTATTTTCTTAAAGATTTTGTTATTATGTATGATGAATAGATTTGATGTTTCTTAATTCTTTACTTAAAGATGAATGAATGTTAGATCTAACTCATTGCCATGTGCTAAGTGGTTGAAGTACTTAATATTTACTGTTACTACGCCGATCTATCTTAGGGTTTGTTCTACAATGTTAATGAAGCTAATGAGTTAATGAATATCATCTTGTAGTGTTAATAGAATACTCTACAAAGTGTTGCTATCACAGATATGTGTCCCCGCTTGGTTACAAACACCTGCATCCTGTAACCCCCCCTGCCTCTACCTCGGGTGATGCCTTGCATGTTTCGTAGGTGCTGCCGAAAGGACCGGTAGTTAGGGTTTTGTTGGTGCATTATTGAAGCGTTGAACCCTGGGTCTGCCCCTGTGCCAAAAATGTGCTTTAACTTTCACGAGATATGATACTTTATCTTTGTCTTTTTTTTTTTATCTTGCTTGTCTTTGATCTTCTCCCAAGGGATTATGCATGTCTTTGCCTCATGTCCATTATTACTGCAATGAACACAATGAAGATCATATATCTCACCATGATGGGTTGAAGGTTGGCTTTGATGTTGTTTCTGTGTGGCCCTATTATTTTGACTCATCAGAGACACTTCTGAGCACAAAGGATTTAAACCTTGATGCAAGACATGAAAAAATCATTGTCATCTGTCATAGCTACAAAATCATTGTCTTTAGCCACATGTATTATAACAAAATCTGCATATGGATTGAATTGGAAAAGTTTACAAATTTTAGATCTCAACCCAACCAAGGAGAGGTAAATATTGCAATCTTCCCTTGCATACACACTGAATCTCCTCAAAGTAGAGTTAAATTTACCTTCACAACCAAAGCCATGACTGCTCCCAACAAATGTGAAAGCTAACACAAATTCAACAACAACAACGTGTTGACGATAAAAATCGCAGCGAGGAATTTCGCTCACAAAGTATTGCTAAAGCCTATTATTTAAACTATGCTAATAAGATATAATACTAGTAGGTGGGATCCCCTTGTATTACTGGAGGCTCGAAGATGGTCATATCACACTTTTATGCTGTTGTTTCGATACTGCTTACAAGGTATTATATGGATGATGATGCAGTCTTGGTTTTGTTTTGACATAATGGCAGGTGGATAATACATTTTATGTGATGTTTTGTTATTCTAAGCTCTAATCCTATGTTATGAGTGGCATATACTATAGTTGTTACATTTGATTATATCACCATGATTATTACTTGGCTACACCTGCACAAGACATATGCTAGTAACAACATAAAACAAAAGAAATGGAAAGAGACTTATGAAAAAATCCAAAGAAAGGGACTATACTTTACTATGTAATAAGTGATGTGCGATTTAAATGGGACAAGTTAGTGTTAATCCTAACTAAAAATGGTTAGTGGCTATGTGAATTGTATTTGAATTATATAGGGCGCATTTGATATATGGTATGGTATGGTTTTGGAAATGGTTAATATGGATTTTGGGTGGCGCATTTTGCAAGCAATATGGTCGCAAGTTTCAATGTTTGGAATTAATGGCATGGTTAATGGTGTTGGTGATCGCTGGCTGTCGTGTACTTCGAAATTGAATATAGAGGAAGATGGAAGCGACGTGCAGTAAATGCACGTCACTCCATACTTCTCCCATCGGGCCGTCACCCTAGCATGGCTATTGTTTCATTTGGTTTTATTGGTGGTTAAGCTCCGAGATTAAATCCTGGAAGGAACTGCTCGACCAACTCTCCCTTTTTAAAGCTATTGGTTATAGATATGGTTCTTTTCTCCCATCCACGAATTTCACTTTGCGTATGAAACGAATGATGGCTCAATGATGTGTTGGTTTGTGTTTTCCTGAGATTGGAGACTTTGTAAATGCATGGGTCTTCTCTCTAGAATGAATGTGTGGTTATTCGTTTTGCAAATGAAATAATTGGCTGGTTGAAGTTATGCATTCGTTAGCTATTTTGTGTGGTGAAAACTGTGATGGCCCTGTTGTTTTAAGTAGTTGTGGGTATTTTGTTGGATGGTTTTTCTCTGTTTAGCCTTGCTGACCGCTTCCTCATGGTTATGGTAACCATGTCTGGTTGTATTCGGGTTGCTGTATATGTTTTCGAACTACCTTTTGGTCACTGTGTATCTTACAGAGCCATGGTCAAGTGTTATCCACCTAGTTATGGGCTTATTTTGTGGTATTGGTGTCAACGTAGCCCAAGAGTTGGTTATACGGTGGCCATTATGCCAAGATATATACTTTATGATGGTTTGGTGATATAAGTTATGCTTCGAGCCATCATTCCCACGAGCATTGTTGTTCATTGATTCATTATTTGAATTGCAAGAGGGTTATGCCTCTGTGTGTTCTTGGTACTTGTTATTGTCCAATGAGCAATTATTGCTCCTCTGCATCGTTTCCTACCCTACTCGGTGTTGAACTGTTACACTATTACATAAACCGAGAGTTATAAAAAGCCCTGTGGTTCCATCGTGCTTGTTTTGAAGGGTCTCTACCTATTGCTGATATGTTTGACCTCCAGTCTCTCTGTTCTGTGATGACCGAGCGAACTCTTGATCACTTCTTGTATTCATTGTTACATAACCTGATTTTAATAATCCCAATTGTTCACACTCTGGTCGAGCATCTTGTTGATTGTCACAGATTGGTTGAGTGGTTATGATAGTTGTTTTGAGTACTTATATTGAATTCGTTTGATTGAGTTGGTTGGAAGGTTGTGATGGGCGATGAGAATTGATATACAGTCAAGGGGCTGCCTCATTTTGTTATGACAATTGCATCGATAACCTAGCTCATTTTATTTGATTAAATTGGTTGATTGGGTTAGTGATAATGTACAGTCAGAGGGTTGCCTATTTTTTGTTATACGTTGGATCGTTGTGTTCTTACAACTTGGTGTCAATTGTGAAGTGATGATTGTTGTGTGTTATTAGCCCGATCGAGATCATTCCAAGTTAGTGAATTTGATGATTGTGGTTTCATTGTTTCACTGTGTATCTATTAGGAAGGTATAGTGCATGTTTGATTTAAATTGCACCACCAGTGATGAAACTCAGGTTTTGTATTATGGTTTCATTGCAACGTTTTATTCGTTGATATAATAAAAGGCATGGAATCGGGCAAGTTTAAAAGGTCTGTTCAATTTGGAAAAAAGACCCGTGTATATGTTTTATTTGGGCAAATTGTGAATTATGGACAGTGGTTGATATTTTATAGTGACATATGATGGATAGCGATGGAGCAATGTGACTGTGTGTTTCTTTTGATTTTGTTTAAATGAAAGGAAAAGAAATGAAAAAAGCCAACTATTCTCTTAACATGACTGTTGAAAGGCATAGTGATTCTGAGTATGATTATAGACTGTGTTAATTGAGAATTTTGGAGGAAATTGGATGTGGGACAATGAACAATTTTGACACATAGTAATTGTTTAATTGGTATTAGAATTATTTGTATTGAGTACATATTTGATTTATGGATTACTTGATTTTTTTTATGAACAATATCCTCTTTTTCCCTACCATTCTCTCACTGTTTCACACATTACAAGTCCCCTCGCCTTCCCATATTCACTATCCACTCCCCATTCTTAACATTAAATTATAGTTAAGTTAAAATCTATATTATGACAACTAAGGGATGGCACAAGGATGAATTACAATGATTTATTCTTTGATTTACAATGCGGTTGATTGTTTGAATTTGTCGAGTAGTAATCATGATCTATTCCCCCTCATTTTATCACTTTTCTCTCAATATAATCCCTCACATATCCCAGAACCCTTATTCTCCCCCTGCTCATTGACAAGTGTTTAACAATTGTATGGATTGGATTGCATGAGTCTGATGTGTTGCTGAGCCAAACTTCGTTTCATATTTAAAAGAGATGTCATGTATGGTTGTTGAAGAAACTATTTTCTAATCAATAATACATACATGAATGGGATTTTTCAGTAGAGGTATCCATGGCCCGACTAACAGAGGAAGAGGAAATTGGAACAGGGTCCCTAGAAGGCCAAGGTTCTCTATACATTTTGATGCAGACTCGCAAGAGTTGGGCCAACTATTTCAAGCTAGATTTTTTAACTCGATTGGGAAAGGAGTGGTCCAACCTAGGCCAAAAAGGCCTCCCTTCCAATCCCTACATGTCCCTTGTATCCCAGTGCCCCTCATGTCTCGTTAACAACCGTAAGTCCCCGAAAACAATGGATGGAAAGAGATTGTCCACCGAGCAGTCTCCCAACATTGTGGTTGGCCTAACTTGTCTCTTCCTGCTCCTCCACCTGTTAATCAAATTGTCCAAACTGCCCTTGTTCCCTCACCAGTACAGTCTTCCCATGCAAGAAAAAGGTTAAAAACCGAGGCCCACCATGCTCTTGAAAAAGGAAAAGCTGTTGCTGTCCCCTCCTAACCCTCAAATGACTCTACCAAGTCCGTGTCCTCCCGCATGCATTTGAGAGATGATTGCTCTCATGTGATCAGTGAGATTAGGCCTAAAGGTTCTACACAACCTAAGGCAAATTCAAAGAGATCAAAGGGTGACAACAACATCAAGGGAAATATTGCCTCCCATAGTGGAAAATATGGGTTCGAAGTATTTTTATTTATTGATTGTTGAGAATAGTTGACTTCCGAAATTTTGGACAACACACTATTTTTGGATATATGGATAATATATTTTTGGAAATAATTTCAATTATCATTGATATAAATTGTCAAATTATGAGAGTGATGATGGGAGTCACAAGGAGGGATGTGTTTGATTGATTAACTAGTTGTGTTATGTTTGTTAAAGAACTAAAKGGAGTCACAAGGGGTCCCACCTACTAGTTATTATTTATTAAAAACCCTTATTATGACTTTATTACTTTTCCCCCTTAACTGAAAAGTTGGTTGAGTTTTAGTTAACTTAAATAAAGAAGTAGTTCAACTACTTCAACTAATTCTATTTGCTTAAAGGCAAAAGGAAAAGGAGGAACACGAGGAGAATAGAAGGAGAAACATACTAAGGTCTACTCTTTGAGTTTTATTGAGATAATTCAGTTTTCATTCATTCTTTAATTCATTGGAAACCTAATTTTCTTTTATGATAGCAGGGTCCTATTGTAGACAACAAGATTTAGGGTTGAATTACATCATTCAGACACTTCTTTTTCAAAGGTGTTGATCTATCTTTGATAATCTGTGTAGACTTGTTTGTTTGTGAATTAAATTTCATGACTGATAAAGGCTATTGTGCAGAGTCGAGTGGGCAACAATCTGTGGCAAGCTGATCCATTTTTAAAGTTCAGCTTTTTACTTTCTATTAGAAGTCCTTTTGTATGGTTTTCATCGGGGACATCTAAGTTTGACTTTGGTCCAAACTTCCTCAGGGAATTTTGTAAAGAGAACGATTCTTTTGATAAATTGGAATGGAATAAATGATTTATTTATTTCTCATTGGTTTTGATTATTGAATTGGTGTTTTCACTCCCGTCTCTATATTTATTTCAACATCTATCATATTCACAAAATTACATACATATTGAATTTTTCAGGAACTCTCATTTATAAAAAAGATCAGCCTAAACACTTGTAATCAATAATTTTGAATTAGGAAACAAATTTTGATGGCTATAAACATAGGGTGATATTCCCGTATATCTTGCTTTAGCCAAGTAAGATATGAAAATGCTTGAGTAAGATCATTTCATATCTTTTCCTCAACATTTATTTGGAAACCATACTGGGGAGATCTTCAATATCTCTCTGGTTGATTTTTATGCTTGATTATCATCAAATACATCTATTTTTCCGATATTGTTTCTTTCACTGTTTCATTTCTTAATGATTGTACCTGTTGCAAGATAGCCCAATATTGAGCCCGGTCTTCAAGATCATACCAACATTGCTTTGAATTTGTTTAACACCATTTTAGACATTGCTAATACTCGGGCTGAGCTTAATCATTCATGGGAAAAAATTGAACAAGATATAAGTGCATAAGAACGCTGGGAAGCTAGACATAGACAACCTAGAAATCAACAATAACCTTCTTTTTCCTTAAGCTTTGACCTTATTTTCATTTTCTTAGACCCTCGTGTTTCTAGGAGAAGAAGAGACTTATCACCTGAAATTAATCCTATTGCTGAGATAGGAAGAAGGAGTGTTGTGTTATCGACCCAACAAAGTGCTCTAAGAAGAACCTTGTCTGATTCATCCAGTTCGTCTTTATCTCCCTTACCTATCATCCCTAAGATGGCATCTAGTGGTGGATCTGGTGGTACTAGAAGTGATTCCTCCTCTCAGTATTCATCTTCATTGGTGATTGGTAGCTTATATAGTTACCATGTACCTGTCCAATCTACCACAAAACCTACCAAAGTCATTAAAAAGTATGGGCTTTTTCAATTTGAAGAATATGCTACAACCACACTGTGGCATGTTTCCTCTCCTCTTAACCTAGCACCCGCTACTTGTCCACTCCCTAAATTCAAAGAGAATCTTCCTAGATTTTCAGGGAATAACATTGTCACTACAAATGAACACCTGGTGGCATTTTATAATGCCTGTCACAACATAGGAGAAAATGACACCGATACTTGCATGCACTTATTTGTCAATTCCCTGGAAGGAAAGGCTGTGGCCGATTTCTTTGACCTTCCTCCTAAGATTCTGTCTACTTGGGAGGAATTATTCTATTGGTTCAAATCCACCTATGAGCAATCTAAAAGATCAACTGAGTAGTTATGAGAGTACAATAACATCGCCTATAAGGACGGTGAGACCATCAAGTCCTTCAACTTACGTTTCACCAAGTTATACAATCAATTCCCTGAACTCATTCGACCTCAGAACCAAGCCACTTTCATGCATTATTATAATGCATTACCTCCCCCCTATCGACATAGGCTTGAGGAAAAATCCATTGATAACCTCGGTTCCACTCTGCATACTTGATTAGAGTATGAAGAACATCTTGAAAGAACCGATCTTCCTCACAGAGAATCAATTAAACAAAAAAACATGTCCTCCCTCTTACAGCTTGTACAAGACACGAATAATCATATGATAGCGTATGAGCGAAAGGGAAATGTATCCCCTCTCACCCCTGGAGATCCATCCTCTTCTGCACCCCCCTTTAGAAATCTAATTGAAAATAATTTTCAACCTAAATCTATCATGCCTCAGAGTTGGTGTAACTTTTGCGAGGAACACCATGAGGAAACCACGTGTGAGGTAAAGAAGAGTGCCAGAGATAAGATCTTTGGTAAGAGACCAGAAACTACAACTGTTGTCCTAGATTTTACAGAGCCAGGAGATGTCATGATCATCAATACTAGGAACAAATCCTACACTCCCAAGGGAAAATATGATCCTCCCTGCAATTCTTCTAGCTCGAGCTAATCCTCACTAGCTACTACTATTTAGGTTCCCAAGATTCCTGGCAGTTAAGGAACTACCTCCCCTCTCCCCTCTTCCAAATACAATATCCTAAATCAGTTCGTCAACATCAAAGCAGATGCAACCCTTCTGGACATGGTTGTTGTCCTTGAACAATAGAGGCATCTAAAACAATTCATGGAAGGAAAATATTTCGTTGTAGGAAACCTATCTGAAGAGGTAAATGAAGAAGATTCGTCTGTAAATAAAGTAGATGTACATAACTTTAGATACCCTGTAAAAAATCCCCCTTTTATATTTCTGCAAAAATTATGGATAAAATCGCCCATTGTTGCCTCATTGACGATGGTTCGGGCCCAAGTGTAATGTCGAATATTATTATGGAAGAACTAGGCTTGTCTTGTACAAATGAAAATGCCAGAAGCATGCTCTCTTATAATAGTCTACAAAAAATGACCATAGGTGAGATTAAAGATGTGACCTTAGTTTTGTGCGCACACCATGAAATAAGGACAACCCTTAGTATTCAGGTAATTGATATTCCAGTAAGCAATTACTCAATCATCTTAGGAAGATATTGGCACGGTTTGACGAGTGGATACCTCTCACTCGATGGGACACACTTATCCATTCCTCAGAATGGTAAAAACATCATAGTCCTTAGAGAGGGAAAGATTTCACCTTACATAGAGAGTGTCCCACAACCTAATGTGAATTATATCGAAGAGGACCTAGGGGTGTATTCCATCTTTGTCGAGGAGGATAACATTCCCTTGGAACAAATTGACTTAGACAATGGTATGTGGCACATGCAATTTGATGGTTCACGCTCTAATGAAGGTAACAGAGATGGCATTATCTTGATTTCTCCTGTAGGGGAAATCCATAATTTTTCTTATAGGTTGGAGTTTGCTTGCACAAACAATGCCACTGAATTCAAAGCTTTATTATTAGGCATTGAAAATGCCTATAATCTAGATTGTGGTCACCTTACAGTTTTTGGAGATTTCGAGCTTGTTGTGAACCTTGTATGTAAAATATACTCTCCTAGCAACAAGTAGATGAAGTGATACAACCAAACTTTTTGGGCACTTATCTTGAACCTTTTATCTTTCAACATTACTCATGTTAAGAGGGAGTTGAACTCAATGGTTGATCGGTTAGTTGTTTTTGCATCCTCTCCTAATTGGTAACTTCTGCCACACATACCTGATTGTAATTTTCAATCTCTATATCATCCACATATATCATGGCAGGTCTTCCCTAGCGATGCGATCATCTGTGCTTTCATTCAAAATGAACCTTATAGGCCTAAGGAAATTATATCCGTGGAAGATAACAAAATTCCTAAAGGCTTGACTCCTCTAGAGAGTTCAGTTTCATCGAGTGATGTAGGAAATAAAGAGAAACATAAAGAAGAGGAGTCAAAAAGGAAGGTGGGTGAAACCATCTCCTTGAACATTGGGATTCCCGAGTCTCCAAAGAATGTTAAAATAGGTGCCCAATGTTTTGATGAAGAGAAAATGAAGTTTACCAAGATGCTTGGAGAATTTCAAGATGTTTTTGCTTGGTCTTATGAGGATCTTCGTGGTTTTGATCCCACTGTTATACATCATGCCATTTCCATCAAGGAAGGCATAATACCAGTTAGGCAAAAACAAAGACCTATTAACCCTGCATTGGAAGCAACTATTCGAAAGGAGTTGGGAAAACGTTTGAAAGATGGAATAATCTTTTCGGTCAAATATTCTGAATGGGTTTCAAATTTGGTTCCCGTTCAGAAAGCAACCAGTCAGATCAGATTATGCATTGATTTTCATGCGTTAAATTGAGCTAGTATAAAAGACCACTCTTGTCTCCCTAACATGGAAATGATTTTGCAGCAAGTTGCAGGGTCACAAATTATGTCTTTACCTGATGATTTTTCTGGTTACAATCAAATCAAGGTAAAAGTGGCAGATAAATGTAAAACCACCTATATTACTCATTAGGTCACCTTGACTTATGAATGTATGCCTTCTGGCTTATCTAATGCAGGTGTCACTTTTGGAAGACCTATGCAAGTATCCTTTGACGATTTGATCGACAATATTATTTATATCTATCTTGATGATCTAATCATGTACTCTAAAGGACTATCAATTGTCTCAAAGTTTCAAGAATTATGGCTGGTTCCTTTCAAAATCGCTTTTGTCCCAGGTACAAAATCTTACATTCTAAAAGATTTACAAGAGCAATTGTTTTCCTACAACACTAACGGTTCTCACTTAAAACATTATGTGGAACCAACTTGAAAAGTTTTAACGTTGTTTGGATTTTCTGTATATTAGTAGTTTAGTTCTGTTTTCATTTTCACTACTGATTTTCAATTTTGCTTTTACAATAGTTTAAATTTTGCTTTCGTTTAATAGTTTTCCTTCCGCTTTTTGCAATTCTGTCATTTTATTGCTGTTGTTTTAAATTTTGTAGTTCCATTTCTGTTATGACTTTTTATTGCTTTTTCAACTTTGGTCAAGAATAAAGTGTTGGATCAGTTCTGCCACAGTGACACTCCTGCAAGGTATTGTTAGTCAATAACAATCAATCTTACACAACTGTTATGATGTTCCCCCTAAAAGCATAATTGAATTTGTTATCTGCTTTCACTGATGTCTTATGAAGAAATTGGTTACCTCCCGCTTCTACTCTCCATTTCTTCATCCATTTGAGAGTTAAAAGAGCAAGTCCATAAATATTTTTCTCCTTGAAGTCAAGAGAAAATTCTGGTTGAATGATTATGCATACAGGGATAAACCCCCTCATACTTAACATTTTTCGTGAGTTATTCCCAAATTCCCGGTCATTTTTCCATTAAATCCACTCACTTCCCCCTGTTGCATGATCATTCTGGTTATATCTTCTCGATCTACTGTTCTCGGTCTGCGAAACCATATATTCTGAGTTCTTAATCTGTTGGAAACAGATTTCCCTGTGGAGTCATCAGTTTGTTGACGATAAAAATTGCAACGAGGAATTTCGCCCGCAAAGTATTGCTAAAGCATATTATTTAAAATATGCTAATAAGATATAATACTAGTAGGCAGGATCCCCTTGTATTACTAGAGGCTCGAAGATGGTCATATCACACTTTTATGCTGTTGTTTCAATACTACTTACAGGGTCTTATATGGTTGATGATGCAGTCTTGGTTTTGTTTTGACATAATGGCAGGTAGATAATACATTTTATGTGATGTTCTATTATTCTAAGCTCTAATCCTATGTTATGAGTGGCATATACTACATTTGTTACATTTGATTATATCACCATGATTATTACCTGGATACACCTGCACAAGACATATGTTAGTAACAACATAAAACAAAAGAAAATGAAAGAGACTTATGAAAAAATCCAAAGAAAGGGACTATACTTTACTATGTTAGAAGTCATGTGCAATTTAAATGGGACAAGTTAGTGTTAATCCTAACTAGCAATGGTTAGTGGCTATGATAATTGTATTTGAATTATATTGGGCGCATTTGATATATGGTATGGTATGGTTTTGGCAATGGTTAATATGGATTTTGGGTGGCACATTTGGCAAGCAACATGGTCGCAAGTTTCAATGTTTGGAATTAATGGCATTATTAATGGTATTGGAGATCACTGGCTGTTATGTACTTCGAAATTGAATATAGAGGAAGATGGAAACGATGTGTAGTAAATGCACGTCACTCCATACTTCTCCCATCGGGCCGTCACCCTAGCATGGTTATTGTTTCATTTGGTTTTGTTGGTGGTTAAGATCCAAGATTCAAGCCTGGAAGGAACTACTCAGCTAACTCTTTAAAGTTATTGGTTACATGTATTGTTCTTTTCTCCCATCCATGAATTTCGCTCTGTGTATGAAACGAACGATGGCTCAATGATGTGTTGGTTTGTGTTTTCCTAAGATTGGCAACTATGTAAACATGTGGGTTTTCTCTCTGGAATGACTGTGTGGTTATTTATTTTGCAAATGAAAGAATTTGTGGGTTGAAGTTATGCATTTTTTAGTTGTTCTATGTGGTGAAAACCATGATGGCCCTATTGTTTTAAGTAGTTATGGGTATTTTGTTGGAGGGTTTTGCTCTGTTTAGCCTTGCTGGCCGCTTCCTCACAGTTATGGTAACCATGTCTGATTGTATTCAGGTTGTTGTATATGTTTTCGAGCTACCTTTTGGTAACTATGTATATTTCATAGCCATGGTCAAGGGTTATCCACCTAGTTATGGGCTTATTTTGTGGTATTGGCGTCAACATAGCCCAGGAGTTGGTTATACGGTGGCCATTACGCCAAGGTGTATACTTTATGATGGTTTGGTGATATAAGTTATGATTTAGGCCAACATTCCCACAAGAATTATTGTTCATTGATTTGGTCTTTGAATTGCAAAAGGGTTATGCCTCTATGTGTTCTTGGTACTTGTTACTGTCCAGTGAGCAATTATTACTCCTCTGCATCGTTGCCTACCCTACTCGGTGTTGAACTGTTACACTATTACATAAACCGAGAGTTATAAAATCCCTATGTTTCCACCGTACTTGTTTCGAAGGGTCTCTGCTTATTGCTGATATGTTCAACCTCCATTCTCTCTATGTTGTGATGACCGAGCGAACTCTTGATCACTTCTTGTATTCATTGTTACATAACCCGATTTTGATAACCCCAATTGTTCGTACTCTGGTTGTTAAGCCCTAAATAGTGGCTCATTACCCCTTAATTAGGGCATATTATATTAGTAATGTTATTTTATTTATGTCGCATTTAGTCCATTAGTTGTAATTATACCTCCTAGTCTCCTATATATACCAAGGAGACATTTTCATTTTGAATCATCTTGTAATTGTACATTTATGTGGGAATAAGGAGGTTTCCTCCTCGAAGAGGCTTATTATATGATTTTCTCTCTTTTTCAAGGTGCTGAGTACTTATTCCAAGGTTTTTCTATGCTATATTGATATTTGGTTCTTAACATATGGTATCAGAGCTCAAGGTCTTGGGGTTTCGCTGCTACATCTACAACAACTTGGAATTTTCATTATAACTTTTTTTATACAAGGTTTCAGAAGGAACGGATTGGAGGATATTTAGTAGACAGATCAAGCTATGTTGGGTAAAAATTTCATCTCTTGAGGCCTTATAATTTTGGAGATACAGCCTGTGCAAGATAGGGTTCTGGAATCATCCGAAACTGAATCATTGCAAAATTTTCGCTATAAAATTGTTTTTGTAACGTTTCAGACCCTGAAATCTGGAAGGCTATTCATAGAAATTAGTAAGGTATCTGTGGTAAAACATTCAGCTTCTGGGTCATCGTAAATTTGTATATACACCCTGTGGAAGATAGGGTATCTGTCTAGTCCTATTGACTAGTCTCGAGAAGGTGTTCCAGGTAAAACAATCATAACTTCTTCCTAGAGTATCCAAATTGAGTGAGACTAGTTTCATTAGATAGTGGACAGTCTGTAGTATTTTAGGTACAAGGTTCAGAATTTTATATCATTTATTTTGTGCGGGGAACGTTGTACAAGTGAGATCTCCTGGAAAGGCCAAAAATCAACAATCTGTGGGGAAGTTACCTTAAATTCCACTTGGCACATCCAATTTTGATCAGACCTATGGCATTGCAGAGAAGAAATATTAGAGAACTACAAAAAATAAAGTTTCATACCCAGAAGGGTAGAAACTTTGGAGATACAACAGAAGAAAGATTGTCTAGCAGAACCACCTCAAAAACAAGGTTCAAAAGTGATACTTGGCCAACATTCCATCCAAAAAGGGAACTTCTACACCAAATAAGCCTCCATAATATCCTAATTGGACTCTTGATGAAGGTGAATAAATGTGTAGGGACATAAATGATTTACAAAAGAAGACAATAACAAAAGATGAACTACAAGAGATGGAAGCTAAGTTGGAGGCAATAAATACTAAGATGGACGGTTTAAAAGAGGAGATCATGGAAGGATTGAAACATTTCGTAATAGAGAGGACACCTGAAAGTGAAAATGTATCCCATGAAATTCATGATGAGGACACAAGGAAGGTGAATCAAGAATGGAGAAAATCGAACTTTGGGTTGAAGACCAACCACGTTCCTAAGATCGATATGCGGAAGTTTGATGGAAAGGAACCTATCACATGGATACTTCAAATGGAGCAATTCTTTGATCTACATAATGTTACACATACACAAAAGGTATGAATTGCTTCTTTATATTTATAACCCAATCAATTTGTATGGTATAGATGGCTTTGTTCTCGTAAATCACTCGTCACTTGGACAATTTTCACAGAAGAAATGATAGCACACTATGCAGATACAAGGAGCAATACCTTCTTTAGCCAATTGATAAATCTCAAGCAAAAGGGTTCAGTTACAAAGCACATTTAGAACTTCCAAAGATTGAATATAAAGGTAACAGATATTTCAGATGAGCACTTGATTTATGTATTCATAGGAACTTTAAGAGATAACATTCAACATGAGGTTCGCCTTTGGGAACCCAAATCATTGGATAATGCATTTAGGGTGGCAAGAAATGTTGAAAGTAAAAATATGGCTATGGCTACTAGAAGGACCAATCCTAACATCTATAGAGAGAATAATGCTCCTTCTTCTAAAACACCTCAACCTACAAGGTTGACACCTCAACAATTGGAGGAAATACAAGCAAAAGGTTTATGCTTTAATTGTGAAAACAAGTACAGTAAGGGACATAAGTGTGGTGAGAAGAAATTATTCTACATAGATTGTGAAGAGGAAGAAGAACAAGAACATGAACAATAACCATCTCAAGATGAAAATGTAGAA
>ML789955.1:457344-475309 GCA_009831015.1 Picea engelmannii
TTCATAACTTTTGACAGGGTTCTTAGATTTCTACCAAACCACTTCCATTAGATAGAATATTTTCAGGGGTTTCATTTGATATATTATATGTGGTGCTTCCAATGGACATTACATGCACTATAATCACTGAAACATTTCACTCTCAAATCCTCATGGGCATGAAGAATGAAGATATGATCATGTTCTTAAAATATCTCCAAGATATTAAAGAGACACTCGCTAAATATCAGAAGAACTGTATTATTGTGACCACATACCCTTGCATCGAGGAAGAATATAATTGAGAAAGATATGTGTAGTATGATTTAGAAAACGACTGTGATGATTGGTATATGGATAGTTCTCATTTCTAAGATGCCAACTACTTTCATATTCTATACAATGACTCTACTCAACCTTATGTAGAGAACATCATTTAGGGAAATTAGCATCATGTTATGAGTACTAGTGTTTAGCTTGCATATTCTACAGTGATATTGTTCCTTCTAGATTCAACCTCGACCCTTTACAACTATGTGGATGATCTTTTTGAGGATTATATTTATTTGAATCCCCATGTCATTGGTGGGTATTTGGAGCACATTAATTGGTCATCGATGGAGCTTAAGAGTCATCAGTTGGGTGTCATATTCAACACTCGTACATAGGACCCAGATTGAAGGTGGAGCTTGGAATACTTCAACGTGGTTGCTAGCACTTGTACATGGGACTTTGGTTCTCTAGCCTACTTTAGCATTACAATCCACACTCATCCGTTGGACCCTAGTATATGGTTGTATATCCTCACAACAAGCATTGAGGACAATTCTTTTCTAAGGGAGGTGGAATGTAGTATATACCTAGGAGTGTAATGGGGGGGGTAAAGGGCCCATAGTGATGTAATAATAGTGGAGGAAATTAAATGTAAGGTGGACTAGGTCCATTGTAATATTAAATAAGACCCATTATGGTAGTTATACTTATTGAATATATGTAATGAAGGCCATCATTAGTAAATAAAGTCTATGTAGTAGTGTGAACACAAAATATTGTAAGAAGGCTTACTAGAAGGTTCTTCTCTAAAATGTTCTTTGGAGGTAGATAGTATCATATAAAGAAGTGTAAGAAATGTAATGAAGCATGGTGGAAAATCATTGTGATTTTAGCTTAACTCATTAAGAGGTTGCCCCCTCGAAAAGGAAAGTGAACAAGAGTGGATTCGTTCTATAAAAGGATCAATTGTAAGGTGTTGCTATACCTTAAGGGTTTTCACATTGATATAGTATGGATTTCTTCTATATTATTCTTGGTTATATTGTATGTGATTCTATTTTCATATCTAAGGCACATAATAGATCCCAACGAGACCAATTCATAGAAAAACAAACACCTTCCAACCAATTTTGTTTATTTGTTCCTACAACACCGAGACTTGTGTAATACTCCTCGATGACAATGATAGCCATGGGATGCAAGAGTAGGCGAAATTTCTCACTTGCATCAATAATTAGAGGAGGGGATGGTAGACATGGCTACTCGTGCCTTGTCCTAAGTGTGAGTTGGGGGAAAGTATATATTGGAATGAACTAGACATCATGCAATGTACCTTCTTGTACAAGTAACACCTGCGTTGAATTTGGTTTTCAATGGTATTCATAAATTTGGTTAATGACATGGGGAGGGGGATTTTTTTAAGGGAGATAATTGCGATTTTAAGTTTGATTCTCTTTTAGCATTCCTTGATCAACATTGCAGGCCTCCTTAGTGAGTGTGTTTGCTCTACGATTCATATTCCTAAGGACATGATATTATTCCACTTTCTAAAATCACTGATCTTCTTTTAAAATTCTCCAAATTGCTCTATCCAGGGTATGATGACCGTATCCTTACCACCTTAAGATACTCTTGATTATAAGTTTTGAGTCTCCTATGACGATTATGTCTTTATACTAATATGAACTGATTAACTTCAAGCCCATATATAGAGCCATGACCTTAGCTTGGTTGTTAGTGACTTGACCTAATCCCCAAGAAAATGTTGTTCTTTATACTCCTTCGGGGTCATAGATCACCCCCTCGCTCATGCCGCCCTTCATATCAAATATATTAATTAACAATAATTCAAAAACAGTTTATAATTCTATAATTGATTTTTTTTTTAATCAACATAAAGTTGTTATTACAATTTGATTTCAAAATTCATATGAATTAAAATTCAATTTATTTTTAAGTGATTATTATATCCCCACATAATAATAAAATATAGAAATTAGTTAAACATGGCTTAGTGGAGAAACATAGAAGAATAGAAAAATGGAGAAAGAAAGTTATGTAAAGATAATGAAAATAAAATAAATATATAAATTAAAAAAAAGGTGCGTACATAGTAAGTACCAAAAGTTAAGTAGATATAATAAAAACAAGGGTTGTGTGGTAGTTTAGTCCCTGCCAAGTAAATTTGGAAATGGAGATGATAGTTAACAACCTATAATTATTGATGATGATGATTATTGTGAAACATGAACAATATGTTAATTAGGGGCTAGTTTCATAGTCTTAAAATAAATCAATTTGTAAAGATTTTAAATGAAAAAAATTAACAGTGATAACTATACCCTCAGAAAGATTGGAATTCAAAGAATTCGACCTAGACTCACAAGRAATGGAGGAAGACGTGTTGCTCCATGACACTTAGTTTATAGATTTGTCCTATGTTGTATTGGCCAGGATCTCTAACCACATTTTAACTTTAATGTGGATGTTGTATAGTTTTGGGATTAACCTAAATTTCCTTCCAATTAAGTTAAGCTAGCCAAATGCAAATTGCATTTTAAAAATATTCAATTTTTCTTTTTGAAAATAAACCTTTCAAATTTAATAATATATATTTTTATATAATATTTATTATATTACATAATAAATATAATCTAAATAATATATTAGTTAATAAATATAATATAAATATAATAATGCATAATAATAAATACATAGTACAACTTTTTATATTTAGATGTGGTGATTGGTGAAATTCATTGATTATGTAATTAATTTTACATATTGAAAGACGTGAAGGGAGAAATAACACTTCAATTCTATCAACCAATTAGAAATAAGAAACACAAATATTTTTATTATATCCAAAAATATATATTTGTTTTCCTATGTTAAACATTACATTGCATACACAAATTTATGGTAAAAAACAAATTAATGTCACATCAATATCACATCAAAAGCAAACTCATAGTCATAGTCTCATGACAAGGACTAATAATGATAAGAGATAAGGAAAAAGGTAAAATAAAATATATATATAAAAAAAGTAATTGAATTAATAATAAGGTGTTATTATAAGTAACACCAAAAGAAACGAAAGAAATGATGAAGAGTGAATAAATAAGAAAGAAAAGTTTAATAATAATAATCATTTGATTTTTTAAACTCATAATAAATATCTCAAATTTTGCCAATCTTATAAAAATTCAAAAAATTGATTGTAAGTAATAAAAATAATGATAAGAGGCCATGTTCTTAACATGGAATGATGTAGATATAAAATCTAAAATAAAGTAATTTAAAATAATAATAATGAAAAGTTATCATATTTTATTTGGTGTTTAATTAAATATTATTATTATTTTTTATGTTATATTTAGTATTTAATAAGTTAATTGAATTTAGTTTGAATGATTGTGACATGAAGTGTTATTGTTTCTGTAAATTTTTTTTATTTTGATAAGTGATATGCTAAATTTATAATAAGTATATTGATGTATCTACTTTGAACCTTATTATTGAGTACCTTTAAAAATTTAATATTTAAATATTAAATATTATTTTTATAATAAGAAAAAAAAATCCATTATTTAATAAATTTTTACCACCACATATAAATATAAATATAAATAAAAAATAAAATTATTACTTAAAAAATAAAAATTATTATGCTTAATTAAGTAAGCACCAACTTACTATGCTATATCCATTATTTGATAAACTTTTGGCATCACATGTATTCATTACATATTAGAATGAAAGATTAGTGTAAGTGTGAAAGTAAAGTGAGTATAGAGATTTATTAGTCCATGCCCAAGGCATGCCAGTGACTCTAGTATTCGATACGACATTGACTTCATATTAGTTTAGTGTTTGACTATATATTTTTCCCAAATTCATAATGTTCTACATATCAAACTTAATATTTTTATTTTTTATATAATAAAAAAACCTATTCTTTGTAATCTCATTGGATAATAAGATTTGAGGTTTTATTGACCGCTTCGCCCTTCCCGATGTTTTATTTTTCACTCTTCCTAATGTTTAATCCCTCATGTACAATAATATTGAATTACATTCTTAGATAACCTATACTCTCAACTCTTTAAATATACTAATCTCAATTATGATTATTTTGTTAGAGTGTTGAGTGTTGCATCGCTCTCAACTCTTTAAATATACTAATCTCATTTCAAATGAAATGATTGTTTTGTGAGAGTGTTGAGTGTTGCATCGACTAATTTTTTTGAGAGTGTTGAGTGTTAAGTGTTGTGTGTTGAGTGTTAAGTGTTAAGTGTTGCATCGACTAATTGTTCTATGAGAGTGTTGAGTGTTAAGTGTTGGTACCAAACTAGGACAAGTTGAAGACAACTTTCCAAACTAAGTGGGGGACATATGCATATCAAATAATTCCTTTTGGTTAGGTAAATGCTGGTGCTACTTTTCAACAAGCGATGAACATCACATTCATAGGTTTAATCAATCATAGTGTAGTTATATATATAGAAGGCATCATGATGTACTCAAAGAAATGCATTGATAACCTTTAGCATCTAAAATAGATTTTTGAAAGATGCAAAAAGTATGAGATTTCATAAAATTCCAAGAAAATCATTTTTATTATCACCAAAAGTAAATTGTTAGGGAACATAATTTCTAAAGATGGCATATTGGTAGATTCTGAACAAACTAAGTCCATCACTTATATTCCCCTACCTTACAATAAGAAGAACATGCAATCTCTCTTTGGAAAGATAAATTTTGTAAGGAGGTTTGTTTCAAAATTTGTAGAAATGATCAAACTTCTACAAAAAAAATGATAAAGAAAGACACAAATTTCAAATGAGCTCAAATTGGAAAGGATGCTTTCAAAAATATTAAGGCTTCTATTGTTATTGCACTAGGATTGAGAAAACTTGATTTTGATAAAGACTTCTTCCTTTACACATTCACATATTCTCACTCCCTAGTTCTCGTGCTCTTCCAAAAGGATAAAGAAGGGAGTGATTTTCCAATCTCTTTTATGAGCACATGACTACAAGGTGATGAATTTAATTACCTCGTAGTTTAAAAGTAAGCATATGTTGTGGTCAAAACATTAAACTATTCACACTGTATATTCTCAAAAGCCACACAAATTTTATAGTCCCACATTTCACTGTTAGATAATTGTTCATATAGAAAGAACTTGGTGAAAGTAGAGGAAACTATACGACCACTATCTAGGAGAACGATCTTGATATCAAACCTACTATTGGCGTTTGAGGCCAAGGACTTTGCAAGTAGTAGATAAGGCACAAGATCAAGTGGAAATGGATGAAACATGATAGGAAGATGAAATTTATATACATTATAGCGATGTTCTTTGCATCCCAGGTTATACCAACTCATGGTATTATGAATTGAAATATTATTTGTAACACAGGTCTAGTCTTAGCTACCTCGATGCCAAGAAGAGAAGATCCTTAAGGTTCAAATAATATCAATACATCAATGGTATTCTATTATGAAATAATTATGATGGAGTGTTACTAAAATGGTTGGGGATACAAGTTCCTCTTAGAAAAAAAAACAAAAAAAACTGTCTTAATCAGAGTTCGGGAGGTCAAGATATCGTTGATTTAAAATCAACAATTTTCAAGGTTTTTTTGTGATGACCGCGATACTGCAAAGTTCATAACTTTTGACAGGGTGCTTGTATTTCTACCAGACCACTGCCATTAGATAGAGGATTTTCAGGGGTTTCATTTGGTATATTGTATGTGGTGCTTCCAATGGATATGACATGCGCTACAATCTTTGAAAAATTTCGCTCTCAAACCCTCATGGGCATGAAGAATGAAGATATGATCATGTTCTTAAAATCTCTCCAAGATATTAAAGAGACACTCGCTAAATATCAGAAGAACCGTATTATTGTGACCACATACCCTTGCATTGAGGAAGAATATAATTGAGAAAGATATGCCTAGTATGATTTAGAAAACGACTGTGATGATTGGTATATGGATAGTTGTAATTTTTGGGATGCCAACTACATTCATATTCTATACAATGACTCTACTCAACCTTATGTAGAGAACATCATTGAGGGAAATTAGGATCATGTTATCATTACTAGTGTTTAGCTTGCATATTCTATAGTGGTAGTGTTCCTTCTAGATTCAACCTCGACCCTTTACAACTATGTGGATGATATTTATTTGAATCCCCATGTCATTGGTGGGTATTTGGAGCACATTAATTGGTCATCGATGGAGATTAGGAGTCATCCATTGGGTGTCATATTCAACACTTGTACATAGGACCCAGGTTGAAGGTGGATCTTGGAATACTTCAACACGATTACTAGCACTTGTACATGGGACCTTGGTTCTCTAGCCTACTTTAAAATTACAATCCACACTCATCCATGGGACCCTATTATATGGTTGTATTTCCTCACAACAAGCATTGATGACAATGCTTTTCTAAGGGAGGTGGAATGTAGTATACCTGTTACGAGGGAAAAACTCTCTATGGCCAAGGGTAAATCACAACAGACAGGTATGACTGCAGATATCAACTCAATTCCATTGTATGTTATATAAACTAATGCGCAAGATAAGAAAGAGGCCTACCTCGATCCAACGTTTGATGATGTTCCACCGTTGAGCACTTAGACCCAAAGCTTTATACCTGCAATAAGTTCTCAACAAACAAGCATAACAAGTACATGGTGATAGTATAAAGGGGTTAGCACATTAGATGACATAATCCATTAATAAACATTACAAACATGCCCATGGATAGTAATCATATATTTGCACGATACCAATAGGACGAGAAAGGAGTATTTCTATTAATAATTGATCAGCATAAGTGACAACATTATAGACTTTCGTGTCGACACAGATTGAAACCAAGCAACCAAGTTCCTTCCAACTGGGCCTCCACCACTTCAATCCTCCACCAAAGGCAAGCTCATAGGAGAGAGACAATGAGGTTATCTCAACAATAGGGAAAGAGCTTGGGGGTTGAACACAGTGTTCAGACTTGAGGGACAAAGGGATGCAGACTCAATATGAAGTAATTTATCTAGAGTAACTTTGCTCTCAAAGTGGAATGCTTTCTCCTCCTTTCCATAGCTCGGAATTGTGCTCTTATAGCCTCCAAAATGCAACTGAAGGGCCGAGTCGAAACATTTTCAGTATGTGGAAGGCCAAGGATTAGAGATCTCCTATCGTGACATGTAAACCCGACTCCATTTTGTATTTTCTAGCACAAATCCCGATGTAAATGGGTTGTAGTGGAGCAACTTGTGTATACGCTTGCCGTATAGCTAATAGGGCACGTATATGTGGAAAAATGTATATATTTGGCTCTGGATTCATAAAAAAGGGATGACAAGTCTACATAGGGAAATGGAAAAAAGACCCTCTGTGCAAGATAGCAATGGTGGGGAAAATCTTGCTATAACAGATGCCCCCTAATGTGTGAGATCAGAGGAGTATCTGCGATGGCCAAAATACATTATAAATAACCCAGGAGTGGAGTGGTAGTGAACCCGCTGGATGAACTCGATTTCTCATTACATTCTGTATTGACTTTGCATACATGGCTTCTAAGAATAAAATGCAGATCCATGTGGAAAATATACCAAATAAGTGTCAGTGGCCATGAATAGGCAAATACAAATGCGGTTAGATGCCAAAAGCTATCATAGTCACGAACAAGATCCAGTGAAACCAGTCTCAAAATCAATCTAAAGATATCTATATACCATGGAGTACAATCTGATCTCCCATGATCACTGAAGTTGAATAGGTGCCGGTCCAATGAAAGGGAAGCAACAACTCAGAAAATCTGCGGCCACGTGTTGATGTCTTCAAGTCTTCTACACTATCTGCCAAGGGTGCAAGTCTACATCATGTGAATAAAGGAGTTTGATGTCGACCTTAATGAGACATCATTTGCTTACCGGTCATTGAGGTATACCATTAATAAACGCGAGACAACCTACCAATAATGAAAGTAGGTATCAAGGCACCGAGTACATTCCTACAAGTGTGAATAAAGGAGTCGATGTCGAACACTTGAGAAATCCATTGATCATGAGACATTGATGTATTCCCATCTGTCAATGGCGAGAGAGCCTGCCACTAATGGCTGGAAGCCTCAAGGTACTCATAAAACTCTAGGTCCCATATCCAGAATAAATGAACCGAAGTCGATGGAAAGAGACCCACTGAAAGGAGAGCATTAAGGAATCTCTCATCAATCATCACGAGACAAAGTAGGAGCTTCATGATTTGGTGGATATCAGATGAAGAACATGTTCATGAACCAACGACCCTATGCGTATTTCGCGTGTACCAAATGCAAGCGGTATACGAAAAGACCCTTTGAATAACAACCAATGATGAAAACTGCTGACAAAAGCGAGGAAATGACCAATAAGGCTAATGGCATCTAAGACACTGCACGAATCCCAGAGTGTGAATAGATGTCTTGTTTTCGAACACAAGGGAAACCACCCAGTCAGTGACCAATGATGAAATGTCGACTGCTGGGTTCAAGTTGACCTACCGATGATGCAGGTAGGGCCAGGGTGCATGATGAGACCATAGTATCATGTGATTCTGAGAAAAACTGAGGGTATGGCCGAGATGAAAAGTCAAGATTTTTAAGGAGTGGTCAACACAGGTTGATAGACTTCCTTTGAACAAGAGCATGAGACATATGGTGGACTCTAGCAGCATAGACTCAATGATGTGACTATTAGATGCATGAGGCATCAATAACGTTCTCTATAGGGACTGGAAGAGTAACCAGTCGGTAGAAAAAACTCTGTAACGAGATCAACTTCTTAAGGCCATGCTAAAACCAAAATTATGATGACACAAGGACTCAATAATTTTGTGCTCTATTCAAAGGCGACACGACTACTGCCAATTATAATATAGTACTCCCTTCCTGCCCTTCTTTTTTTTGTTTTTTCATAACAAATGAATGCTATGATACAGAGGATGAAATGAGTGTCACAAGTAAGCAAAACTAGTTCCAACAGTGGAACGTACCTATGCTTAATGCAAGGAAATGCATGGGGAAGATGGACACTCGGGGTGATGTTTCCTCCAGGGTATAGGGTGTCAAATTGTGAAGGATATAAACAAGGCTCTGCTTGGTTGAGGATGCAAGACTACTTAGGCAATGGTTTATAATGAAAAGTGAGAACCGGCTAAAGGCTCAATACTGCAAGCGAGGGCATGAGATGCAATCACAACTTAACGCCAAAAAATATTCTTTTTTATGTCTTGTAGTCTACTTGGTGTGAAAAAGGGGTAAACTTGTGCCAAATAGACATCTTTTCAAATCCAATCTACGAGTGTGAAAAATACAAGTTCACTCAACAATCTTTTCTATTTTTGATAACGATTCAGAAAAGAGCTTAACTAAGACTCATGACCTTTCAAATCCAGTTTAACGAGTGTGCAAGGGACAAATCACTCGACAATCTTTTTGGTTTTTAGACGAGTTGGAAAAGAGCTTAACTAAGACTCGTTTTTAGTGTCTTAATCAACATGTAAAGGGGGAGGCTAAGGCTCCCATATCGGTCTTTTGCGGAAAGTCAGTATCTCACAGATAGCTGACAAAATCTTGGGAAAACCCAAAGCTCTCCAAGTCCCGGAGGAGAAAGTGCTAACAGAGGATACAGTCTCCGTGATGGTTCGAATAATGTCTCTTAATGGAAAAGACATAGGTGGGGGTATGGGATGCCCCATCAGGTGCAGACTGAGCGTTGTAGTTATGCATACCATTGTAAAAAGTGGAAGGATCCGTCCCCATGAAATGAGTAGGCATCATGGGGTGGGTAGCAGTGAATAAGGGAGCAAAAGAAACTCCACTGTCCATGATGATGATACCCAAAATAGACTCCTAAGGCCAACTAGTAGTCAAAGAGCATACCAAAAAGTCAAATGGTCAATATGCATGCAAACAGGCAAAAGTGGCTGAGTGGCCTCCCTTGCTAAAGAAGGTATGTCTCATCCAAGAGGGACCTGAGACTCCCCGCTAAAGTTTGGAGGTAACATAATCAGTTATAGGGGCCCTCACGGGCTTAACAACTAGTCGGTCAGATCCCCCCGGAGAGGTAATCCTCCATAAAGGCTGTGTGTTGTCCGACCCCTATCTCACCCAGGGTACAAGAAGAATAACCCTTGCAAGTAACCTATGAGATACCTAAGTTAAGCAACTAATAAACCACTGTATAACCGATGCATTGGTGAGCAGTTGTAAGTATGGATCACCGTATGGGCAAGGTAGCAAAGCTTGAAACCTTGAAATCACCACCTCTCACAGAGGTATGGGTACTAGAAAGATCACCAAATACGAATAAATCCATAGAAATATCTATGACGCTAGGTGAGTATCCAAGGGTTATCCCTTCAACCAACTTCGCGCGACCTCGTGATTAAATTCGGTGTGAGCGGAGCCTCCTGATCTTACCAGTTATACAATGGACTTCTCAACTCCCTGTCTCAGACACATATGTTGATTTAATTGCCTTGGAGAAGTTTACTCACAAAATCCTATTCCAAGGCACTAAATCCTAGAGTAGTTTGTGCACCCTAAAAGTAAAATCGTGACTAATCAATTTTAGTTTAAAGCGTAAATTTTACTGGCCGTGATTACTCAAAAGGGTATGGAAGTGAAACTTAATGATGTTATGACTCTGCAAGAAGATAAATATGAATATAATGCAAAGTCTATATTTAACTTTTCAATGGATGATATGCTAATAAAAAGAGTGCAATTTTGAATTTCAACTCTGCAATTCAGAAGTAAAATGCAATCTTTTGCTAAATGCACTAAGCTAATGATAAAGGTTCAAAGACAAAAATTCTATCCAATGAAAAATGCCTATTTTTTTTGTATTTTCAATATATTAAAGAGAAAATGCATGGACTAAAAAGCAACCTGATATAAAAATTCTACTATGTATAAATGAAATAACTCAACCAGAATACCAAGCAGCCAAGAAAACAACCTAGGGTTCAAGGAAAAACCAAACAATGAAAAACAAAGAGAAAGACTACGCCCAAAAATTCAACTCCAAACAGGTTTCCTGTCAACCCAGAGAAGTTCAATAGGCACTACAGAGACCTAAGAAGTCTAAGCAAACATCAAATCCCACCCAATAGTCACTAAACCAAGCAAACAAGCAAGGTAAAGTGGTATATGGGACTGTTCAGGGAAACAGGGCATATACACGCTTCTAACAACGAGACATCACGCGTGTGTACGTCACTGTCAAGGCAATAGGGTGTGTACATGCTTGAAAACAAGGCTAGGCAAGGGTAAAAAGGCTGAAAACTCAGACCTAGAGTGAAGAGAATCTATGAAGCAGTGATACGATAAGAAACACAAAGGAAAAAGAGCATTGCAAGAAGAAAAAGTACTTTAACCCTTAGAAGGAAGATCTCTCCCGAGTGGAGTCTCCATTTCTGTTACGAGGGAAAAACTCTCTATGGCTAAGGGTAAACCACAACATACAGGTATGACTGTAGAAATCAACTCAATTCTATTGTATGTTATATAAACTAATGTGGAAGATAAGAAAGAGGCCTACCTCGATCCAACGTTCGATGATGTTCCACCATTGAGCACTTCGACCCAAAGCTTTATACCTACAATAAGTTCTCAACAAACAAGCATAGCAAGTACATGGTGATAGTATAAAGGGGTTATCACATTAGATAACATAATCCATTAATAAACATTACAAACATGCCCATGGATAATAATCATATATTTGCACAATACCAATAGGATGGGAAAGGAGTATTTCTATTAATAATTGATCAACATAAGTGACAACATTACAGAATTCCGTGTCGGCATGGTTTGAAACCAAGAAACCAAGTTCCTTCCAACTGGGCCTCCACCACTTCAATTCTCCACCAAAGGCAAGCTCATAGGAGAGAGACTATGAGGTTCTCTCAACAATAGGGAAAGAGCTCGGGGGCTGAAAACTGTGTTCAGACTTGAGGGACAAAGGGATGTTGACTCAATATGAAGTAATTTCTCTAGAGTAACTTTGCTCTCAAAGTTGAATGCTTTCTCTTCCTTTCCATAGCTCGGAATTGTGCTCTTATAGCCTCCAAAATGCAACTGAATGGTCGAGTCGGAACGTTTCCAGTATGTGGAAGGCCAAGGATCAAATATCTCCTATCATGACATGGAAACCTGACTCCATTTTGTATTTTCTGGCACAAATCCCAATGTACACGGGCTGTAGTGGAGCAACCTGCGTATATGCTTGCTGTATAGCTGATAGGGCACGTATATGTGGAAAAATGTATATTTTTGGCTTTGGATTCATAAAAAATGGATGACAAGTCTACATAGGGAAATGGAAAAAAAGCCCTCTGTGCAAGATAGCAATGGTGGGGCAAATCTTGTTATAACAATACCTAGGGGTGTAATGGAGGGGAAAAGGGCCCATAGTGATGTAATAATAGTGGAGGTCATTCAATGTAAGGTGGAGTAGGTCCATTATATTATTAAATAAGATCCATTATGGTAGTTAGACTTATTGAATATATGTAATGAAGGCCATCATTAGTAAATAAGGTCTATGTAGTAGTGTGAACACAAACTATTGTAAGAAGGCATAATATAAGGTTCTTCTCCAGAATGTTCTTTGGAGGTAGATAGTATTGTATAAAGAAGTGTAAGAAATGTAATGAAGCATGGTGGAAGATCATTGTGATTTGAGCTTAACTCATTAAGAGGTTTCCCCCTAAAAAAGGCAAGTGAACAAGAGTGGATTCGTTCTATAAAATGATCAATTGTAAGGTGTTTCTCTACCTTAAGGGTTTTAATATTGATATAGTATGGATTTCTTCTATTTTATTCATGGTTATATTGTATGTGATTCTATTTTCATATCTAAGGCATACAATAGATCCCATAGGGACCAATTCATAGAAAAACAAACACCTTCCAACCAATTCTTTTTATTTCTTCCTACAACACCGAGACCTGTGTAATACTCATCGACGACCATGATAGCCATGGGATGCAAGTGTGGGAGAAATTTACCACTTGCATCAATAATTAGAGGAGGGGATGGTAGACATGGCTACTTATGCCTTGTCCTAAGTGTGAGCTGGGGGAAAGTATATATTTGAATGAACCGAACATCATGCAATGTACCTTCGTGTACAAGTGACACCTGTGTTGAATTTGGTTTTCAATGGTATTCATAAATTTGGTTAATGACATGGGGAGGGGCATTTATTTTATATATAACTAAACATTTGCTTAAGGGAGATAATTGCAATTTTGAGTTTGATTCTCTTTTAGCATTCCTTGATCAACGTTGCAGACCACCTTAGTGAGCGAGTCTGCCCTACGATTCATATTCCTAAGGACATGATATTATTCCACTTTCTGAAATCATTGGTCTTCTTTTAAAATTCTCCAAATTGCTCTATCCAGGGTATGATGACTGTATCCTTACTACCTTAAGATACTCTTGATTATGAGTTTTTAGTCTCTTATGATGATTATGTCTTTATACTGATCTGAACTGATTAACTTCAAGCCCATATATAGAGCCATTACCTTAGCTTGGTTGTTAGTGACTTGACCTAATGCCCAAGCAAATGTTGTTCTTTATATTGATCTGAACTGATTAACTTCAAGCCCATATATAGAGCCATTACCTTAGCTTGGTTGTTAGTGACTTGACCTAATCCCCAAGCAAATGTTGTTCTTTATACTCCATCGGGGTCATAATTCACCTCTCACTCCTGCCACCCTTCATAACAAATATATTAATTAACAATAATTAAAAACAATTTATAATTCTATAATTGAAAAACAATAATTTTTAAATCAACATAAAGTTATTATTACAAATTGATTTTAAAATTCATATGAATTAAAATTCAATTCTTAAGTGATTATTATATCTCCACATAATAATAAAATATATAAATTAGTTAAACATGGATTAGTGGAAAAACGTAGAAGAATAGAAAAATGGAGAAATAAAGTTTCGTAAAGATAATGAAAATAAAATAAATATATAAATTAAAAAAACGGTGCGTACATAGTAAGTACCAAAAGTTAGTAGATATAATAAAAACAAGTGCTCCATGGCAGCGTAGTCCCTGCTAGGTTGGAATGGGAATAAATGTGACCGAGTACAAACACGTAGGTAGGAAGTTGAAGTACATGGAAACACAAAAGAATCAACATTCCCGAATTAGTTTTCTTTAAAAAAAGGGCTCGTGGACACAATATAAATTGAAATTTATGAAATTATAGGTTCTTGGACAACAAAAATTATACATATGAAATTTGTAATTTTATAAAGTAGATATTTACTTTTATACATACGAAATATGTACTTTTATAAAGTATGGGAATGAGATTCCATATTTGGCAGTTTTTGGATTGCGGGTTCTCGGGCTGGCGTGCTGAAAATCGGGCTCTGTTGTTCCGTGGCGTACAAATAGAACCCAAATTTCCGTGACATACAAATTGACAATCAGAGTTGTGGACTATTTGAAATTTAAGGGCGTACGCATGTTACATAGGTTCACAGACAAAAGCACAAAAAAACTAAAATTTCCCGAATTAGTTTTCTTTAAAACAAGGGCTCCTGGACAGAAGAAATTGAAAATCATCAAATTATAGGTTCCCAGACGACAAAAATTATACATACAAAATATGTAATTTGATTAAGTAGATATATAGAGCATGCAGGCTGTCGGGCTGGCGCGCTGAAAATTGGGCTTTTGTTGTTCCGTGCCCTACAAATAACACCCAGAGTTCCGCGACATACAAATTGACAATCAGACTCGTGGACTATATGAAATTTAAGGGCCAACGTCTGTTACATAGGTTGGTGGACAAAAGAATAAAAAAACTAGCATTCCCAAATTAGTTTTCTTTAAAACAAGGGCTACTGGACAAAATAAATTGAAATATATAAAATTATAGGTTCCCGAACAACATAAATTATACATATCAAATATGTAATTTGAGTAAGTAGATATATAGAGCATGCATGGAAGCTTCATTCTGTGTTCTTGGGCTGGCAGGCTGAAAATTGGGCTTCTGTTGTTCCGTGCTCTACAAATAGCACTGAGAGTTCCACGATATACAAATTGACAACCGAACTTGCGGACTATTTGAATTTTTGGATCGTGGGTTCTCGGGCTGGCGGGCTGAAAATCGGGCTTCTGTTGTTCCGTGGCTTACAAATAGCACCTAGAGTTCTGCGACATACAAATTGACAATTGGAATTGTGGGCTATTTGAAATGTAAGGGCCTACATCTGTTACATAGGTTTGTGTACAAAAGCACCAAAAAAAATAGCATTCAGGAATTGGTTTTCTTTAAAACAAGGGCTCCTGGATAGAAGAAATTGAAATTTATCAAATTATAGGTTCCTGAACAACATAAATTATACATACCAAATATGTAATTTGATTAAGTAGATATATAGAGCATGCAAGGAACTGTCATTCTGGGTTCTCGGGCTGGCATGCTAAAAATTGGGCTTTTGTTGTTCCATGCCCTACAAATAGTGCCAAGAGTTTCGCGATATACAAATTGACAATCGGATTTGGGGACAAGAGCTTGTGTCGAAAAAGTTTACCATTCTTGAATTAGTTTTCCTTTTTACATACGGTGGTGGAAAAAAAAGCAAAAAAAAGGGTTCTTGGGCTGAAGGGATGAAAATTGGGCTTCTGTTGTTCCGTGGCCTACAAATAACACCGAGAGTTTCGTGATATACAAATTGATAATGAGACTTTCATACTATTTGAATTTTTGGATCGCGGGTTCTCGGGCTGGTGGGCTGAAAATTGGGTTTTTTTTGTTCCGTGGCCTACAAATAGCACCCAGAGTTCTGCGATATAGAAATTGACAAATGGACTTGTGAACTATTTGAAATGTAATGGTCTACGTCTGTTACATAGGTTCGTGGACCAAAGCACAAAAAAAACTAGCATTCAGAAATTGGTTTTCTTTAAAACAAGGGCTCCTGGACAGAAGAAACTGAAATTTATCAAATTATAGGTTCCTGAACAACATAAATTATACATACCAAATATGTAATTTGATTAATTACATATATAGAGCATGCACGAAACCCTCATTCTGGGTTCTTGGTCTGGCGGGCTGAAAATTGGGCTTTTGTTGTTCCATGCCCTACAAATAGCACCAAGAGTTCGACAATATACAAATTGACAATTGGACTTGTGGACTATTTGAATTTTAAGGGGCTCCTGTCGAAATTTTTTAGCATTCCCGAATTAATTTTCCTTTTTACATACGTTGGTGGAAAAAAAAACAAAAAAAATAGTACCGGCGACTGTTACATAGCCCGGTGGACAAAAGTACGAAAAAAGTAGCATTCTAGAATTAGTTTTCTTTAAAAGAGGGGCTCCTGCACAGAAGAAATTGAAATCTATCACCCCGTACTTAAGTAGTTTTTTGATCGCGGGTTTTGGGGCTGGCAGGCAGAAAACTGGGCTTATGTTGTTTCGTGGCCTACAAATAACAGCTAGAGTTTCACGCTATACAAATTGACAATTGGACTTGCAGACTATTTGAAATGTAAGGGCCTACGTCTGTTACATAGGTTCGTGGACAAAAGCAGTCTTAAAACAAGGGCTCCTGGACACAAGAAATTGTTCCTGGACAACATAAATTATACATACCAAATATGTAATTTGATTAACTAGATATATAGAGCATGGACGAAACCCTCATTCCATACTTAGCCAATTTTTTGATCGCGGGTTCTTGGGCTGGGGACCTGAAAATCAGGCTTCTATTGTTCCGTGTCCTACAAGTAGCACCAACAGTTCCGTGATATACAAGTTGACAATTAGACTTGCGGTCTATTTGAATTTTAAGGGGCTCGTGTCCAAAATTTTTAGCATTCCCGAATTAGTTTTCTTTTCAAAGGTTGTACATAAGGTGGTGGACACAAGCACAAAAAATATAGTACCAATATCTGTTACATATGGTGGTGGACAAAAGGACCAAATAAATAGCATTCCCAAATTAGTTTTCTTTAAAACAGGGGCTCCTGGATAGAAGAAATTGGAATTTATGAAATTATAGATTCTTGGAGAGCATAAATTATACATAGCAAATACATAATTTTTGAAAGTATATATTTACTTTTATACATATGAAATATGTACTTTTATAAAGTATGGGGATGATATTTTATAGAGCATGCACAGATCCCTCATTCCATACTTGCACAGAGTCTTGATTCCATACTTAGGTAGTTTTTGGATTGCGGGTTGTCGGGCTGGAAATTGGCCCTCTGTTGTTCCATGGCATACAAAGAGCACTCAGAGTTCCGTGATATAAAAATTGACAAGAGGACATGCAGATTAAGTTTTTGGATCGAGGGTTGTCGGGCTGAAAATTGGCCCTCTGTTGTTCCATGGCCTACAAAGAGCACCTAGAGTTACGTGATATACAAATTGACAAGCGGACTTGCGGATTATTTTAATTTTAAGGACCTTTGTGGAAAACAGTATGAAGGACATGTCGTAAAGATGCAAGAAGCGACATACTCTCTATACGTTTTAGTAGAAAGAAAGTACTAAACACAATTTTATGACATTTATATAAAAAAATAATAAAACGTGTCACATATTCCTGGAAATTTAAAGAAACACACACA
>ML789955.1:475409-496144 GCA_009831015.1 Picea engelmannii
ATATATATATATATATATATATATATATATATATATATATATATATATATGATATCTCAAATTTGAGTGAGTGATTTATGTCATACTTAATTTTTAAAATGACCATCCAGGAGAAAATATGCATCAGAAAAAAAGAGAATTGAGATAAAATAAACATAATGACTTCACATTCAGCATAGCTGAAGATAAAAATATAGGAACACATAAAAGCAGAAAAAAAAAATAGCATTCCTGAATTAGTTTTCTTTAAAACAAGGGCTCCTGGACACAAGAAATTGTTTCCTGGACAACATAAATTATACATACTAAATATGTAATTTGATTAAGTAGATATATAGAGCATGGACGAAACCCTCATTCCATACTTAGCCAGTTTTTGGATTGCGGGTTCTCAGGCTAGGGACCTGGAAATCGGGCTTTTGTTGTTTCATGTCCTACAAATAACACCGATAGTTCCGTGATATACAAATTTACAACCGGACTTGCAGACTATTTGAATTTTAAGGGTTTGGTGTCCAAAAAATCTAGCATTCACGAATTAGTTTTCTTTACATAGGTTTTACATACGCTAGTGGAGAAAAGGACAAAAAATATAGTACCAATGTCTGTTACATAGGGTGGTGGACACAAGGACCAAATAAATAGCATTCCCGAATTAGTTTTCTTTAAAACAGGGGCTCCTGGACACAAGAAATAGAAATTTATCAAATTATAGGTTCGTGGAGAGCATAAATTATACATAGCAAATACGTAATTTTTTAAAGTAGATATTTACTTTTATACATACGAAATATGTACTTTTATAAAGTATGGGAATGATATTTTATAGAGCATGCACGGAGCCCTCATTCCATACTTAGGAAGTTTTTGGATCGCGGGTTCTCGAGCTGGCGGGCTGAAAATTGGGCATCTATTGTTCCATGGCCTACAAAGAGCACCCATAGTTTCGTGATATACAAATTGACAAGTGGACTTGCAGACTATTTTAATTTTAAGGGCCTTTGTGGAAAACAATATGAAGGACAGGTGGTAAAGATGCAAGAAATGACATACTCTCTATATGTTTGAGTAGAGAAAAAAGTAGTGAACACAATTTTATGACATTTATATAAAAAAATAATAAAACGTGTTACATATTCCTGGAAATTTAAAGAAACACACACACACACACACACACACACACACACATATGTGAAATATGATATCTCAAATTTGAGTGAGTGATTTATGTCGTACTTAATTTTGAAAATGATGAGGCAAGAGAAAGTATGCATTAGACAAAAAGAGAATTGAGATAAAATAAACAGAATGACTTCACATTCATCATAGCTGAAGATAAAAATCTAGGAACACATAAATATATAAGGAGACAAAAGAATAGTTTTATTTGGAATATATGGAAAAAAAAATAGTTGGTTACATATCCCTGGAAATGTAAATGCGTTTGTCATATAGACTGGGATTGGGGGCTCCTGTAGACCATAACATAAATATGTACAAGAAATAGAACTGTGGAAATAAGAAGTTGGATATGGTAGAATGTAATACCTGAAAAGTAGAAATGGGAGGATCAGTTTTTGGCTATATATTTCTACTCAAAAAAGGTGGAATAATTGGATTAATAAAGAAATGACAATCAATATACACTTACAGGCATGGTACATATAAGTAGTTTTGGTGTTTGCTTGCTCATGCCTTTTCCTGTTGGTTTATTTCGGTAGCCCTCTTGAATAACTGGATTGAAAAGCAGAGGATTTATGCATTTCTTTGTTGAATTGTGTCGGCGACCCACTTCAAGTTCTCTTCAATATAGCTTCTCAAGGGGGCGATGTTGATGTCATTGCGGATTTGAATGCTGAAAAGTTCATTTTCTAATTCGATTAGATCAATTGAAAGTTTACACCGAGCTTGATGAATGTCTCCATTATGTACCGAATAACAGACTAGCCAGTTTTCCACCTCTTCTTCATGATATTCAAGAATCCTGTAAAAGTTTTGTAAAGACAAGGCCTTAAAATTATCAACTTGTTTGTCGAAAGCTTGCTTGGTTAATGTCAGTGAGTTGATGATTAAGCTGGGGTCCTGGAAGTCGTTTGTATTTGCTGCTAACTCTATTTTGGTGAGCTTTGTGAATAATGTTTCTTTCTTTGATATTGCTTGCTCACATGATTGGACGATGAGATACAAGTTCTTCACCTTCTGTTTCCAGCATGCTTCTAATTGAGTGAGCCATTTTTTGGATGGGATATCATGTTGTCTTCTTGTCGTGTCTGACATGTTGTTGACATGAAAGGAAAAAGGGATGACCCTGTGCAAATAGAAAGATTCTTCATTTTTTAAATCCATCTGCAAAAGTTGGAGCAGGTTATGTGCCCTGCTCCCCAAGGAATCCATATTCTGTGATGTTTCCCAGGCCTTAGTAATCAGTTCCATTCTTTTGTTGATATTTTTCTCAACATATCCTCTACAGGATGCGAGGAAGTTGGAGGAGCCTTTTAGATTTGTTGCAGGGGTGCAGGTAGTCGTAGACATGGCTATTTCCAAAGGACTGTGAAGCAATGTCATAGAAAACAAAGCTTCCTCTAATTCCTTAATATGGTTCTTTAGTCTGGCATTCTTGGCCTCAATGACTCCAACAGAATCATGAAGAGCATGTTCGGTTGCCATGTGAAGTTGAGAGATTTTGGACGCCTGCATATTGGCAAGGTCAAGTTCTGAATGATGTTTTCTTTTCTTATTTTTTACATCTCTTTTTTCAATGATTAATGTTTTTGATTCTCTTTCAAAAACAACACTCTGCAATACGAAGGATTCATCTTCGTCAAAACTTTTGGTATCAACCATGTCCATTGAGTAGGCATGGTCAATTGCGTCTCCGAGCTGATCAAGGTTGCAGAATATGCTATCTAGATTAGCGTCAAGATCCATGTTTTCACTGTAAATTTTGGGTTGCTCCGCCTCCCCTACAACTCTTTTTCCCTTCTTCTACACGGGAAGCTTGTGAGGAAGATGTTCACTGTATCTCTACAAAAATATTGTGGAGCTGTTGCTAGTAGTTTATGAAAATGTTGGTTTTCTCCAGATGTTGCTTGAAATGAAGAAATGGAGGGGACAATATAACCCCCCAGAAACATTGGTTCAATGCGTGCGAATGGAAAATCTCCTCATTAATGACAATATCTATGTGTGCTGTATGGTGACCTGTTATAAGTAAAGCTTAATTGTTGCATACTTAGAAGTGCGAAGGTGGCAGTTACGACGAAGAACATTTAAGGATTGGAGTTTTCCTGAAGGAACCAAGCTAGCGGCGTGCGAATGACATTCCATGTTATTTGAAATTAAGACTGGGAAGAGATTGGAGGTTTCGTGAAGGAAGCAAGGTGGAAGCGTGCGAATGACATTCCATGGCATTTGAAATTAAGACTGGGAAGGAATAATAAAAGCCTTTGCAAATATTGCATTAATGGCAGAACTTCTCGAGCCTTGCGTGCATCAATGACAGCTTAGACAGTACTTGCACGATGACCTGTTAGCATTATATATAAACACTATTTCTTATTATGGACACGTGCGAAGGTGACGGGCATGGGGAAGAGAAAGCAAGGAAGGAATGGCGAAGTATGAAACTGCATTTGGAAACTGGTGATGTCCAATGGTGAAACTGCATTTGGAAACTGGTGATGTCCAATGGTGAAACTGCATGAGTCAGAATTGTTCACTGCAAAATGCATAAAACGTAAGAGGGCATGATGGTGTAGTTTAGTGAAGGGTTTGTATATTTTGGGAATTGTGGGAAAGTGGCTAAGCATGTAAAGTGTGACTTTCTATAGGATTTCAGGGAGCATAGTGAAGGGAAGCATCTACAGTCTTTGGATAGCGGGTTCTCAGGCTGGCGGGATCAAAATTGGCTAAGCAAACCAAAGGGCTCGGTCCTACTCCCAGTGCATATTTCATAATTCATGTGCAACACCAACTCTGAGGTTACCAGATCAGTGTGTGTAGAAACGAGGAAAAACTAAATATGCACCTTTATAAAGTATGGACATGAGATTTTATAGAGCATGTACAAATATCACATTCCATACTTGGCCAGTTTCTGGATC
The DNA here is from genome assembly GCA_009831015.1 of Picea engelmannii. Classification (NCBI taxonomy): domain Eukaryota; kingdom Viridiplantae; phylum Streptophyta; class Pinopsida; order Pinales; family Pinaceae; genus Picea; species Picea engelmannii. The sequence continues at coordinate 479,513 of ML789955.1, forward strand.
GCGGGTTCTCGGACGAGCGGGCTCAAAAAATAGGGCTCTATTGTTTCGTGTTCTACAAATAGCACAGATAGTTCCATGATATACAAATTGACAAAAGGACTTGCGGGGTGGCTGAGATTTTATAGACCATGTACAGTTTTTGGATCGCGGGTTCTCAGGCCAGTGGGGTAAAAAACAAGCGTTTATTATTCAGTGCCTTACAAATAGCTTAGGATAATAAACTGACAATCATATTTGTGAGCTGACCGGCTCAACATTCTACTTCTAGTGATTTCCGCGATATACAAATTCACACAGACTTCAGGGTTGGGGGGATCTCAGAAACGATCAATACATACCAAATATGCACAGATCCCTTATTCCATACTTAGCCACTTATTTGGATCACGGACTTGCGGGTTGTACATTGGGTCGATTTCCGCGATATACAAATTGACACAGACTCCAGGGTTGGCGGGCTCCCAGAAATGACCAACACACACCAAATATGCATAGATCCCTTATTCCATACTTAGCCACTTATTTGGATCGCGGACTTGTGGGCTGTACATTGGGCCTCTAATGTTTTGTTTCCTGCAAATAACACCCATAGTTGGGCGATATAAAAATTCACAAGTGGACTTGCGGGCTGGCTGGCTCAACATTCGACAAGCGGATTTGCGGGCTGGTCGACTCAACATTCTACTTCTAGTGATTTTCACGATATACAAATTCACACAGACTTCAGGGATAGAGGGCTCTCAGAAATGAGCAATACATACCAAATATGCACAAATCCCTTATTCCATTCTTAGCCACTTATTTGGATTGCGGACTTGCGGGCTATACATTGGGCCAATTTCCATGATATACAAATTAACACAGACTCCAGAGCTGGCGGGCTCCCAAAAACGACCAACACATACCAAATATGCACAGATTCCTTATTCCATACTTAGCCACTTATTTGGATCGCAGACTTGCGGGCTGGCTAGCTCAACATTGCATTTCTGTTCGATGGCAGAGGGCAGGCTGGCGGGCTCTAGGCGCAAAAAAAAAAAAAAAACATAGTTGCAAACAAGTTCGATAAATACAAACAAAGTAAACGAAAAACTGTTTAGTATGGAACACAGGCATAAAAAGAATGCGCCTTTGCATGGATTCCTCTACATCTCTGGGTAGGAGTTCTTTGCGGCCTCTAGATTTCCTCTCTGTTTCTATCAACAAAACTAGAAAACAAAAGGGATATGAACATAACTTCGGATGTAAAGAAAAAGGCAAGTACTATGTACATATACTAAAAAAAATAGAATAAGATGAATAGAGTGACAAATAGTTTTTGGGAGGATGTACCCTTTTTTTTTTTTGCATAATGTATATTTTATAATTCAAGTACAACACCGACTGTATGCTCACCAGAACAATATTTGTAGAAATCAGGGAAAACCAAGAAGTTGGATATATATATATATATATATATATATATATATATTTGCAACAAGCTATACATATATGCTTTGAAACATAGAAATATCACTTTGCAATATGTTTGATGTATGTCTCATAATTCAAGTGCAATACCAATTGTATCGTGATCAGACCAATATGTGCCTAAGATAAACATACTGTATTGAGAGATGGGCACATTGGACCAGACATGGTCAATAAGTGCGTTTTGCAGATGGCCTGTCTTGTTCAAAAGAAAGCGGAGACTATATTTGCACATGTAATTTTCCAATTCTTTTCTTTTGCCACTATTTTGTAACATGTCAATATTGAAGTCTCCTACAAGCACAATGGGTCTGTTCAGATGGAAATGGCCCAATGCATTGGAAATAACATCTACTATGTTGGAGAATGCTGGATGGGGAGCATCATACAGATTCAATATTGCAACTTCTGTTTCATGGAATTTTTTTTTTGCAAGCACGAGTTCAACATTATTTTCTTTGATATGTATATGGTCCAAAATTGCTACATGTTTTTCACCAGTATCATCATCCCATGTGTAATGTAATTTGATATGCAATTGTTATCTGGGAATTGTTTATTCTGCGTGCATAATGCCATGTGTGTTTCCTGCAAGCACAAAATATCGGATTGCATTATATCATAGTCATTCAATATATCATCCATGTGTGCATTTAAGCTGCGTGTGTTAAGTGAGAGAATTGATACAGATGAATTTGTTTGTATGGATTGGTAGTCATAGTGCAGTTGCCATTTTGCGGTGGTATTGAGTCGTTCCATTTCAATATCAACTTTCTGTTTCACTTTGAAGTTATCTTTTGTGAGAGGACTTAGTAAATACAAGGAGTCTATGCTTTTGACATGGGACAATGCTATGTATACAAGTCCATGCATTCGAATTCCAACAGGCTGAAATGAAACATTATCAAGTGTTAGTCCTTGTGATCTGTGGACTGTACGTGCACATGCAAGTTTAATCAGAAATTGTTTTCGAATCTTCAGTCGACCTGTCTTTGCTGATGTCGATACTAGTTTCAATATTCGCAAAATAGGTGTCCAATTGCTTCCAGTGTTGGAATTATATACATAAGACAACTAGCTTGCTTGTCACTTGCCTATATGCGGTTCATGGAACTTAATCCAAAGGATGTCGAGTTTTTCTGTCTTTGTATAGACTTTTAGTATTCCATCTGCACCATTCACCAAGCCATCCTGTGAGTTATAGTTACAGGCATATATTTCAACCAACATTTCTAATTTGAGGACAAGATGCAAAGGTAAAGTGACTGAATGTTCATGACATGGCACATTTCCATGGTTGTCTTCTTCCAGGTCAATCGAATTGATGATGATAGCATCGCCAGGCATGAGTGACAACATGTGCCTGTTATGCATTGCAACATCCTTATTTCTGTAGAATAGGTAAGGGAACATTAGGTCTGTTGGTGCAGGCCGTAAGCACCTCGAATTGATATAGGTCAAGTCATCATATTTTTGGCTGTTTGTGCACATTCTATTCAAAATTGCAATGAATGTTTCATCTGTCCAACACATTGTAGTATGCAAATCAAATCATTTAATATTGTCTCTCCAGAAGTCATGGGTGTCTGTTTCCATGTTAACGGTAGGTTGTTCAAATATCAAAGAATCTTGGATGGGTTGTGCCTGGTAAAGATACCCACATAATATCATGTCAATGTTTCCAAAGTATTTTGTCTGCACATGTTTTATGCTTCTTAGTCAGTTGTCAATGGAATAAAAGAACCAACTCCCAATCAAAGATGCTTCATCTATAAAGACAAGTTGGAGTTTCGCACAAATCTTAGATAATGTATCCAACATTTCCTTGCTAAGTGGAAGAAACTGTGACTTGTTAAAAGGCATTAAAAATGAAGAGTGGATTGTTGTTCCACCAACATTGTATGCATATTTTCCTGTGTATGCAACTATTAGTCCCTTTGATTTCATAGGATCAGAGGAGTTGTTTGAATCATAGATTCGTATAAGCATTTGGAATAGTGCTTTCGCTGTGAATGTATTGCCTGTTCCTGCTCCGCCTGTAAGGAACAAGTGCACAGGACTATTCATGTTCAATCGTTTTTTAAGAGCAATGTCCTTTAGAATTGTTTGTTGTTCGCGATTCAACATGCGTCTTATTATGTGGTATTCATTATTTTCAATTAGGAAAGGATGTTTTGTAACTTGAAAACCAAGATTGATACGTTTTTCACTTCTAGCTGCTGGAGGACGAGGCAAATACGCTTGTAAGTCATAGGACTCAGAAGGAGGATTGGTTGTTTTTCGGTTTCTGAAGATCTCATCATGATCGCCAGGGTTTTCTAAGTCATTAAGTGCAACTTCTAGATCACCCCATGTTGGATTAACATTGTAGGTAAATCTAGCTTCAATGATTTGCAATATAGTCTCATATGCAACATACACAACCTCCCATGTAGAGAAGTTATGTTTTAATGTCTTTTCATTTTCATTGAATAGAACGTACACCAACAATTTTTCTCTACAATAGTTTTCATAGTCACAATGTTTATTGTATTTGACAAACCGTATGACAGAGGGTTTTTTTCTTTTTGATATGGGTGCACCATTTTTTTTGTAATGAGATACGAATTATGCTAAGAAGATATGCCTAATAGGAGATGGATGCTGGACGTAATAATCAATAATAGAGAGACATAGCACGTCTTCTGAATTGTCAATCTCTTGCTGTAGAAAAACCGGTGGTTTAAGCACAAATGTGCGTTTTTCAAGTGGAGATGTGTTTATGAAGACACATTTTCTTGAACTACAAGTGAGGGGCAAGGAAAGTGAAATGTGAACTGCTTGCTGAGCAGACATTTGTTGAAGATTAAGCAATGTATTTCCAAGTGTGCGTATCATTTGTATGGCATCAATATAACTTCTTTCATGTTCTTTGCGTATTCTTCTGAATGCACTTGTCATAGATTTTTCAATCTTCATCATATACGAGGTACAATATGATGTTGCAACATATGCATTTAACACGTAATGCATATCTGTATTTTCTTTCCACATAACTGGCATGTCCTTGGAGAAAATGTTGTTCCAAATATGGGAGAGTTTTCATTTAAGGAAAAGTGTTGGTTTCCTAAGAGTACATTGTATGGCTTGGATGTACTCATCTTCTGATAGATTTACCTATGTCAAGAAGGCATCACAGCTCATCAGTTCGTCAAATTCTCCTTGTTCTAGAAATACGAACAAGGATTTAGATTTCTCAACAACAACATTGTCCTCTAACTAACTAGCTCTATGATTCTTGTAGCTCTCATTGGCGGCACAGGAAAGTTGTATCTACAATGCAAGTTTTTTCGTTTTCTACAACTTCTTGTATGGTAATGTCTATGGAATTTCACAAGTTATGGATCCAAATGATATGTGTTTCATGTTATGTATTTATCCACAAATTGTTCGATCTATGAATTGTTATTATCTCCATAGACTGGTGCACCCTCTATCCACAACAGTGCGTGGTCATGTTCATTTCCCCTATTCTGGAACTTAGTCACCAAAAAATAGTCCGATATTTTTCCGAAAAATGTTTCATCATGGCATATCAATTGTATCAAAGCATTTATTCTATGTCTATAGTAGTGAGTACATGTCACTGGGTCTTTTCTTATGAGGTAGTCAATGTCATTATTTTCCAGTGTATCGGTTTCTTTTTTACGTTTCCTGTTCCTATGTAGGTCAGATACGACAGCCACCAATGGATCCTAGCAATGCTCTGCACTTGTAAATGTGATGAAAAATGTAGGCGGGCCCAATTTTCGGATCATTGCAAAAATAATTTTTTTTGTTTTGTTGCAAATAGTCAGGAGAGGTGCAAATGTTTTTAAAATCTATGCATCCAATATCGGATTTCAGAATTTTTTCTAGGTTTACTTTTTACTTCACATCCTTGGACAACAACTTTCTTCCTTATAACTGGCCTTTTCTTATTCAGACCCACATGCAAGACAAAACTTGCTCTATTATTATGCGCATTGTTTTGAAAAACAAATTTGTTATGTGACAGGAGAAGTAACCTCTTGAATGTAGCAGCTCCCATCAGACTATTTTAAGATAACTGAATCATTCTATAATATCACTGGAACATGGATATCCATAGAAGAGTGTTGGAAAGTTCATTTCCTCAACGAATTTGTCCTTGAATATTCCAAGTGGACGCTGCCCCTCAGCAGGTGCAATTTTGACAATTTTGTCTTGCAAGTCACAAATGCACTGTGAATCAGTGAATCCATGCACCAATGTTTCAGCAGGTGTTTTATTCTCCGATTCATCACTTGTATCAAATTCACTAGGATTTTTGAGAGTGTTTGCAGAGTTTCCATCCTCTTTTGCAAGAACACTGTTCCAGTTCCCATTTATACAAATGTTCTCTGCTTTGTACAGGGCCTTGGAACATAATTCCTTTAATGCTTTCATAACAACATGCACACGTACTTTGCCTGTCTGATAGGCATTTTTGTAACGCAAGTGTCTTTTCAGAGCCACAACAATTGTTATTGTATTGTTAATGAATTGTGGCAACACTTTTTGCACAACATCTAGCTGAACAAGCACATTAATAATTGATCCTGTTAAGCCCATCTGGGGTCGTTTATAGCCCCAAGGTCTGATTTGAGCAAATGAAATTCATAGAGACAGAAGTCTCTCCTCAAGTTCTGAAAGTTCACTTACATATGGTAGTGGTATATTACATCTTATTTGGTCAGGGGTTGCAAACTGTGGCATTTTTCCATTTTCAAGCGATCGTTTGCATGGAAGACAAACTTTCCCACTGGAAAATGGTTTATCATGAGATCTCAAGCGGAGGTATTTTTCTTGTAAATTAGGCGTGAAAGACTTACTGTTTTTTGAAAAATTCAATTGTTCACAAATTGCACATGCAATGGAAGGAGTGTCTTTCATTTGTTTCATGTAGGTCTGTCTTGCATTTTTCTTTCGCAGGGAAATATGGGTAGAAATTGTTTCCTGGTTTTCATTGCTAGTACTGCATGGTGTTTCTTCTAGACCACGAACTGTCACAGTTGTATGACCATTCTGGGATATGCGATCATATTTGTTTATGTTCTGTTCTGCATGAACAAATTTCTTTACATTGTCATATGTGAGTTTCTCTCTAAAAGGAAGCCTAACAATGTATTTTTTCTCTCGTGCATGACCTTYTWMAAGTTGTGGTAACTTACTCTACGTTTCTTTCCTAAGGGAACGATGAGTTGCTGGCAACTGGGATGAATTTCAGTCTCACTCAGATTCTTATAAAATACTTTATATTAAGGCCTCTATGGCCTTATCACAACTCGGACGAATTTGACGCATAATGTTTTTCAAATTGTGATAACTTACTCTACGTTTTTTGTTTAAGCCCTCTATGGACTCATCACAACTCTCATGAATTTTACGTATGGTTTTTTTGTTCAAGCCCTGTATTCCCATATCGCAACTGAGAGGAGTCTCATTCTCACTAAAAATCATTCGACGCGTATGCAGATTCGATGCCATTTGGGTGGCATGGACATTCAACCCTGAGCTACCGATATGTCCAAGCAAAGGTTCATAATGGATATGTGTTGTATCTATTTTCAACGAGAGGATGTCAATTGTCCAATCATAATTTGAATCGGTAAACCAAGAATGGACACTGCCATCTGACAAGGCTGACCATACCTGGATATTCACCCTGGATATCATAGACAACCATTGCAAACAAAATCTGCAACCCTCCACATTCCCCTTTTCATATGGAAGTGCCATGTTCACAAGGTATTCCTGCCAAGTTCCAACTGTCGACATATTTTCTAGGAGATATGGGCAAAGGTGTTGATGCAAGCACCTAAAAGCCTGTTGGCTGTCGCCTATAATTGCATTTCAAAAGGACTGTACAGTTTAAATCTACAGCGACTGAACATCGAACTTCGCTGCCACCAAACAACAAATTGCATTGAATAGACTATCTCCATAGCTAGACACAACATTTGTTGCCAACTGTAAACCATGTCAATCTATGTGATACGAAATCAGTTTCCATTGTGATTCAAGGTCTTTGAAAATAACGAACAAGCAAATAAGAGGCCCTTCTATATTGCATATGGATATTTTTCTGTACAGTAGTGGTTCATAATGACCACTGACGACAATGACATCATGGAACAAGATGCATTATGGATTGTCAGATGCAGTTTTTTTGAATAGTAGATATCTTGTTTTTCTTGTCAATGACCATATTCCAACTGATATATTCAGCCAGTTAGACAACCACCGTATACAAAATGTATCTCCCCAAAGTCCCCTCTCATGTGCAGGCAAAACTGGAGATGGAGACAACCACATCTTTGAAAAATACTTAGCGACATCATGTATTCCATGCAACTGCCGAAGAAAATCAGATTCTAGTTCGTATTCATAGGACTCCAAAGCCTCAACATCACCATTTTTAAAACAAGTCAAGAAATAATCTATCAATCCATTGCGCAACTCAGTCGACGAATACTGGAAATGCAATAGAACCTGGAATGTATCGAAAAGGCAATCCCCAATAGTATAGGAGAATGCATCCAATCTAAAAAGGCCATTGCTCTGCAAAACAACGTCAATGCTGTCATGTATAATGGACTGTGTATCTATTTCATACGACTCAACATATATTACTTATTCCATCTCTTCAACTGTGATTTTGAAGTTGTTTGCTACATACTTTTAGTTTCTATGAAAATAGAGAAAACGAGGGGAAAAAAATAAAAGGTAGCAACAAAAAAAAGGAAAGAAAAATAGGGTACCAATCCCCGTATGTATCTTTCAACCTTCTTCTTCTCAATTTCAATCCCCCCTAGTCCCCATAGTGGATGAGAAGAAAACAAACCCACACTGGAAACTGAACCAGACAAAAGAAACAACGCAAATAAATAAAACCATAACTTTACTCAGCAGAAAGAGAATAGGTGGACACAATTTTCTGACCCACAAAATAAATGCATTCCCTGCGTCTACACCCCGCCGGATGGTTCCCTTTTTTGATAGCTCCGAACTACTTTTCGTAAACTCCTCTGCATTGCAATTTTCAAAAAAGCTATGGACGTGGCAGCCAGCATATGAAGACGCATGGTTTCCAGGAACAAAAATTAAGAGCACAGACAAAGATGGTCTGCAATAGAATTTGGAGGCACAAACTCCCACCATTGAAAAATAACAACAACAGGGAAACTTACCCGTCAATGAAGGATGACAAGAGATCAGCCCCAAAAACTGGAAACCGCAACAACAGGTCCAACAACTTGCAAATTTGAAGAACAACAAACCAGTGAACAACCATGAAGAGGTCGAGCTGCAACTGCAGGACATCAACTTTGCAAAGTTGACTCAAACAAGAACCAGAATCATGGAACGAAGCAATGAAGAAGGATCGACCAATGGAGCAACGATGCCGACCATGAACAAAATTGTATTGCAACACATCTGTACAATAAAAATTTAAGATTGACAAAACTGTTAGGTAAATAGTTAAGACTGTCAGGATCGTTGAAGGGTGTAGCCTTGTGCAAGTCTTTAAGAAAAAATGCAGCGTGGTAGTCTTGTTCTCTCGAAGCACACAACAATAAAGAAAAAATCACACATAGTAATATGGTAGAGAATGTATTCTACCCAACAGAAAATGCTAAAGGAAACGTTCAAACTAATGCTAACATTAATCCACCTTCGACCAATGCATAATAAAACATATGATTCAAAAATACCATATACGATCAAATACTTTGGATATGAGAACATATTTAACATTGGGAATAGTGGAGCCGACAATAAGACCTCCAATTAGTTGTCCTATCATATCTTGACAAACATGATACTTTCTATTATATAAAAATCGATGTTTTCACTTCCCTTGTTCCAACAATAGATTTAATATGGAAATATTTCTGGTCAATGCACAATCTAATACCAGGTCAACGATTTATCGATCACTATAGTCCCTCTATGCCTACAACAAGGACTAATAATAGTAAGAGATACTGGAAAATGTGAAATGAAATAGACATAAAAAATAAAGTAATTGAATTAATAATAACTTGTTATTATAATTAACACCAAAATAAAGAAAAGATGAAAAGTGAATAAATAAGAAAAAAAAGTTTAATAATAATAATCATTTGATTTTTTAAATGCATAATAAATTAATTGAATTAATAATAACTTGTTATTATAATTAACACCAAAAAGAAAGAAATGATGAAGAGTGAATAAATAAGAAACAAAAGTTTAATAATAATAATCATTTGATTTTTTAAATGCATAATAAATATCTGAAATTTTTTCAATCTTATAAAATTCAAAAAGTTGATTGTAAGTAATAATAAAAATAATAATAAGAGATCATGGGAAGAACATGAAATGAGGTAGATATAAAATATATAATAAAGTAATTTAAAATAATAATAATGAAAAGTTATTATATTTTATTTGGTGTTTAATTAAGTATTATTATTTTTTATGTTATAATTAGTATTTAATATTTAATAACTTAATTAAATTTAGTTTGAGTAATTGTGATATGAAGTGTTATTGTCTCCATTAAAAAAATATTTTTATATGTGACATGCTAAAATTATAATAAGTATATTGTTATAATAAATATATTGGTGTATCTACTTTGAATCTTATTATTAAGTACTTTCAAAAATTTAATAATTAAATATTAAATATTATTTTTATAATAAAAAAAAGTTTATTATTTAATAAATTTGTATCATCACATATATATTAAAATAAAATATAAATAAAAAATAAAATTAGTATGCTTAATTAAGTAAGCACGAACTTACTATGCTACATCCATTATTTGATAAACTTTTGGCATCACATGTATTCATTACATATTATAATGAAACATTAATATGCTATATCCATTATTTGAAATTTTTTTGGCATCACATGTATTCGAAATTTTTTTGGCATCACATGTATTCATTACATATTAGAATGAACTATTAGTGTAACTGTGAAAGTAGAGTGAGTATAGAGATTTATTAGTACATGCCCAAGGCACACCAAAGACTCTAGCATTCAATAAGACATTGACTTTATATTAGTTTAGTGTTTGACTATATATTTTTCTCGAATTTGTAATGTTCCACATATCAAATTTAATATTTTTATCTTTTATATAATAAAAGAACCTATTTTTTGTAATCTCATTGGATAATAAGATTTGAGGTCTTATTGGGCACTTCACTCTTCCTGATGTTTTATTTTTCACTTTTCTTAATGTTTAATCCCTCACGTACAATTATATTGAATTACATTCTTAGATAACCTATACTCTCATCTCTTTAAATATACTAATCTCATTTCTGATTATTTTGTTAGAGTGTTAAGTGTTGCATCGCTCTCAGATATTTAAATATACTAATCTCATTTCAAATGAAATGATTGTTTTGTGAGAGTGTTGATTGTTGCATCGACTAATTTTTTTAGGGAGCTCCACATATGTCAGAGCTTTAATGTAATTTGATCAACCTGCAGCCACCGCCCACCACAACCCACCGCCTTGACAACATGACATCAAGGCACCACATCACAATAGGGCCTCAACAATACTCATGGCCTCTATGGCCTTGTCCAAATCAAATTTTCAGCATGACCTTGGTAAATCAAATTTCCAGATATCTGGAGCAACAAATCGAGAAGAGAAGCTTCCTTCAATGCTAGAGGCCTCCTCCTACTTCTCTAGAGGTTCAGGTTCCTCCTCCAACTCCTCCATAGGCTCAGATTGAGAGGGTAATTTTCATATTACTTATCTAGAAAAAAAAATCAAGAAGAGAAGCTTCCTTCAACTAGAAGCTCAAATCAAGAGGCCTCCTTCTCCTACTATGGATTGCATTACAAAGTGGTAAGATATTTGTTATATTGTTTAGAGAATTGAAAAAAAAATTCCTTTTTAAGGTAGTATCTTTGCAATGCTTGTTGCATAGGCTACAATAGGAAATGGCTATTTACTCTTAAGACATCATTGCGCACTTGTAATAGAGAAATTATTGAGCATCTTCCTTTATTCCAAATCTGAAAATCTTCCCCCCAAAATTTAAAGAGTTCTATATCTTCTCAGGAGTAAGCACTGCAAAGTCTCTTGCCAAATTATGTGCAAAGGGTTTCAATTTTTATACTTTAATGCCATAAAAAACTGACTAACAAGAAACTTGATTTGAAATAGTTACCACTCTCGGTGCAGACCTCTAATTCACTTCATTCCTTTCCTTGAAGAGAGCTTTGAACTATCCACCTAATAAGGAAATGCAAATCACAATATGAAAGGTGACATCAATTATTCGTACAACCTCAATGTATTCATATGTTTTAATCATTTGAATATATGATTCTAAGATAAACATCCCCAAAAAACTAAACATAGTTCCATGAGCATGGAATCTAAACATAGATCCATGACCATGCAAGAAAAGTTACCATAAACTCTGGAATATTTAAGATATTATGGGAAAAGTTTGTCGAAAATATCATGGCTTGAGCATTCCATATCATTAGTAGTTTCTATTTCACGATGGTTTGAAATGGACATAAAAATGTCATCTCCTACTATTTGTTCATAGAGCTGTAACTGCAAAAGTTTTAGTGGGTCTCTTGAAACAGATGATTTAAACCCATAAGAAACACTCTGCATTTAAATAATATGTGATTTTAGATAAATGTTGTAGAAAGGCAACAACCACTGAAATCTAATAACCTATACAGTCTTTTAGCCCCCCCAAAATAACCAATTTAATCTTTAACAAAATGAATACAAACGATTGCTCAAGTTAAGTCTTTTAGCCCAAAAAAATTAGCGAATTTAATCTTTAACAAAATGTATACATAAGATTGCTCAAGTTATGTTTTGATAGCTTCGCTCACGCACTGGAAACACATCTGACATGCAAATTATTTTTTGCAATAATACATCCACTCCCTTTCATAGACATTTTTAGATTCAATCCATTTGTTCTCTTTTAAAATTTCCTTTATTTTCTTCTTTGTATTATTTTCTTACGAACATCAAATTTCATTTCGGTAGATGTTTTGACAATCCAATAGCCTACATAATCTATTAACACACCAAAATATAGCCAATTGAACATTATAAAAATGAATTCATAAGAAAAGATAACAACTCTAAATATTGAAAAGACAATCTGCAACCATTTTCCATGGAATAATGACTTTTTATCAAAAGTAACAATGTGGGTTGTGGTTTGTTGTAACTTGTGAACAATAGATAGACATGGAAAACTTTTCTCCTGGCTTAGATGCTTTCTTTCCTGTCGTTGGTGGAACAACAACCAAGTCATCAAGGTCAATTGAATTTAATTTAGAAGAACCAAAGAATAAAGGAACAAAAGGTGATGCACAGTCAGAAGATGTGCTTGCAGACATATTTCGATTGTTCAAAGGAGAATAAACCCCTTAGTAAAATGTGGTACTTCTTATCATCAGTGGAGCCGGCCCAACCTCAGCCACACCCTAGTTTCTTGGATTTGTAAGGAATTTTCCCGTACTTTTCTCTTCTCCCATGGTTCCTTCTTTCTCCTTAGTTCACGAAGATACCTTTTGTTTTGGCACTTTATTGATTAATATAAATAGAATTGACATAGATCGGGGTGCATCGTAATATAAAACAAATTGATGTGGTTGGTCGAAAGGTATGTGTAAGTTCAACTACCTTCAACTCTTATTCTTTCTAAACTAGTTCTTATATTAGCTCCTCACATTTTGCATATTTCTAGGGTGTGTTGTAGGGTTATAAGGGCTGCTTCTTGCTGCTTCAAATAAGTTTTCAATGTGTCCAAAGATGAACATTGGTCAGTCCCTATCTAAACATATTCTTCAGTGAGAGAGGAAGGTGTTTCCTCAATCAATTTCAACTCTGCTAACTTTTACTCACTGCACTGAATCTATGCCTTGGGAGCGGTTACAATTTATTCCTTGTATTAATCACATATTTTATTCCATATACATGGGGTTTCTTACTTAAGAAGATAAGTGAGAAATTTTGAAACAAATTTGAATTCAAGGATGAATAAACGAATTACACTGAGCCTATAGATAAAAGACCTAATACCTGTAATGGTGTGAGGTGGTTACATCTTAAGGATGGCTTGGATCTTAGCAAGTCCTATCTTGATACCACCATGGAAAAGAAAGATTAATCAATCACCATGGGTGACAGAAACCCCTTCCCCTAGTCATTATAGGTATTCTCATGATTTCCATCCAAAAATGTTTATCTAATGCAAAACACAAAATTGAAGTTGAGATCATATAGACTCATTTCCCCCACTCAGGAGTTTACTACTATGTTGGCACTATGAGTTTCAGAGGGTTGCACTACCACTTTGAAAGGGTATACCTATGAATCATGATGGTAACATGCTAAAATGGTGACACGACCACCCCTCCTTCGCAGTGATCATGGTGCTTTAGGATCTTGATTAAATTTAGTCTTGTTAGGTAGTAGGTGGTTTTGGAATGAAGAAATATAAATATTTGTTTGTTGATTAGAGATATGAATAGTATGGCTTATAGGGTGAGGGTGAGGATGAGGTAGTTAAGTGACTCGACCAAAAATGGGTGAGGTACGGTTAGTGACTCACCCAAAGTGGGTGACGAACGAAGAGAAACCGAGTCACTCACTCTTTTCTCACTATGGACAATCTTACTTTCTATCAAAGTGTTATGCCCTACCTATAAGGGGATATTTGGGTAAATACCATTATGGTAAGGTGGGGAAAAGGATGACTTCAATAAGGCGAGGGTAAAGACTTTTCTTCCCTGGAACTTGCAGGTGTACAAATCAATGCTAGATGGAGGTGAAATGGTGGCCATCAAAAGGGATAAACAAGGGTCAATGCAGGGTAGATTTGAATTAAAAAATGAGGTCGAGCTCTTGTATAGAGTTCACCATAAGAACTTGGTGGGACTTATTGGTTCTTTATTTGAGCAATAAGAACACATCTTTTTTTATGAGTACATTAGAAGGCTACGCTCCTCGCTAACGCAAGTAGGATAGGTAATTTCACTAAATCTTGTAGGCTAGGGAAGTCTCTTCGTTGGTGCTCGTAGGTGCATGATATGACACAGGGAGAAAAACTAGATGGTTGTTCTGTTGGAATAATGTAGAAATTAGGATACTTAGTTAAGATTTACGTAACTAAGTGGTTGTGGGTTGTTGTGTGCCTGTCCAATTTAGGGTTTGCTGGTGGTTTCAGATCCACCTTTGTAGGAGGTCAGTTCAAGGTTTTTGTGCTATTTAAATGTAATGGTTGGCTTCAATAATGCAATAAAGTGAGATTTTCTCACAGTTTGGTTTTGCCTCTGTTATTTAATTTGGTATCAGAGCCATGGTGCATCGCTGGAGTAAGGAGACGAACGTTGGAGAGGCTGCATGAATTGAGCGTGGAGTTGATCGCTGGTATGAGTGTGTGTAGACTGGTGTGATGGTGCATCAAATGGTAGACTAATATCTGTCTACACCTGTGCGTGGAGGGGCATAAGACCACAACAATCGAGATCCTGCAACAGTTCGATTGGGAGGTGCCAGATTGGGTCATTGTGCCCGGTGGAGCCATGGAGAGACGAGTCATGGAGTCGCTGCCATTGTTTGTGTGTAGCCTGGAGATGGCATCATTTTTTAATATCTTCTTGTGAACAACCTGTGTGAGAGATCGCCTGAAGGGTTGAAGACGTCATTGGACATGTCGATAAAATCTTTGAAATCCTGCCATTCAAAGGAATTGGTTGTTGATAGGCACTGCAGGAGATTCGAGTCTTAGAAATCCATACATCTAAAACTTAAGAGCTCCTCCATTTCTGTGTTACTCTTGCAAAGATCTATGTGAGCCGCCTGCAATAGGATAGCGAGAAGGAGCCCACGTATCGAATCGTGGGGAGAAGCCTTGGAGATTCTGATTCTTGTTCATAGATGAACATTGACATACAAACCCTGGGGAATGTAACCCGCGAAGTCAACTCGAAGGCACTCGACGAGAACTTGAAGGGGAGAAGAGTGAGATCGAGGGTCACCAGAGGCAAATCTAGACGGAGAAAGAAACCTAGATCTGAATTTGAAATCTTCAACCGTGCTATACATCTTCAACCACGGTCGATGCTGATGCACGTGGGATATTGCTTCTCAAATGGGTCAATTGATATTTGACTCGAGCTGCATTCTGGGATCAACCAAGGAAGCTGCTGCATTGCTGTTGGTAGGAGAAGGCTTGGTGGTGGCAACAAAAAGGTAATTTCTGAGTTGTTTTTAAAGAATTTAAAATGGAAAATTCTTTAATTGATTCATACCTAAATGAATCAAATAAATTAGATGGATCCAATTATGTAAATTGGAAATTTAAGATGCAAACAGTGCTGGAAGCATCCGGGGTTTGGGCTATTGTCTCGGGAGATGAGGCAAAGCCTGCTACTGTTGCCCAAGATTGGGAGAAGAGAGAAAACAAAGCTAAAGTTTTCCTTAGAATGTCTGTAAAAGACAACATAATTCCGCATATAAGAGATTGCAAAACATCTAAGGAGACATGGGACATCTTGAAAGGTTTGTACCAAACTGCTAATACAAACCGAGTTTTTTTTTTAAAAAGAAAATTGCTCTCAATCAAAATGGAGGAAAATGAAAATGTTACTAATTTCATTTCAAGAATCAAAGATTTAAAAGATAAACTGGGTGACATAGGAGAAAAGGTCTCACCCACTGATCTAGTAACTGTCACGTTAAATGACATGCTAGAAGACTACCAAATGTTCATAATAGGTATTGCATCCCGAGAGAATGCTCCGACATTTGAAGAACTTGCAGGTATTCTTCTACAAGAGGAGGAACGTAGAAGCCATCTCACCGGAAATCCTCCACATTCAGATTCAACATTGATGGAAAAGGGTAAAGGAAATCCTTGGGAACGCCACAAAGGAAAGCCTTGGGAACACAACAAAGGAAGCAAACCTCAATATGCAAAAGAACATAAAGGTATGACATCTCCTCGGTCTCATACAAATCAGAGAAAGAGTGATACATGTTTTAATTGTGGAAAAGCTGGACATCATGCTAAGGATTGTTGGTATAAGCATAAACATGAGAACAAATATAGAAAT
>ML789955.1:496210-516274 GCA_009831015.1 Picea engelmannii
GAACATAAAGGTATGACATCTCCTCGGTCTCATACAAATCAGAGAAAGAGTGATACATGTTTTAATTGTGGAAAAGCTGGACATCATGCTAAGGATTGTTGGTATAAGCATAAACATGAGAACAAATATAGAAATTCAAGGCATAATAGTAATTTTGTTGAAAGGGGTGATAATGGTAATGATGAATTTCACAAATTATTCATATCAGATACTGCTTTGTCAGCTGAGACAGATGATGTGCATGCATGGTATGTAGATTCTTGTGCATCGATCCACATGTCTTGTAATAGAAACTGGTTTGACAGTTATTGTGAGACTAATGATGGTGCTAACATTTATCTAGGTGATGAATGGTCACATCAAATAAAAGGTTATGGGGATATCTCTGTTACATTACCAAATGGTAGTGTTAAACAAATACATAATGTAATGCATGTACCTGGTATAAAGGAAAATTTAATTTCCGTTTCCACCATAACAGATCAAGACATGAAGGTAGATTTTGTAAAATCACATTGTCTTGTGAAGGATGTAAAAGACCATTATAAAGTAGTTGCTACATGAGTCATAGTTGGAGGGCTATACAAGCTCGATGTGACGATGAAAGGACATCAATCCTTGGCTTCAACAATGATGCCAACAGAGGTATTGTGGCATCAAAGGTATGGACATCTAAACTATAATGATTTGTTGCTTCTTCAGAAACAAGGCATGGTGGAAGGACTTCCACTATTAAAGAATGAACATAGTGCATGTGATGGGTGTGCTTTTGGAAAGCAAAACAGAGAAGAGTTTCCTTCTCACGAAGATAGAAGAAAGAGGGATATACTTGAACTTATGCACATAGATGTTTGTGGTCCCATGCAGATAAGGTCTATTGGAGGAGCATATTATTTTCTCATTTTCATTAATGATTGCACTAAATACACATGGGTGTATTTCATGAGAAAGAAAAGTGATGTTTTTGAATATTTTAAGGAGTTTAAAAATTTGGTTGAAAAACAAACTGGCAGGTACATCAAAATTCTCAGATTAGATGAAGGGGGAGAGTACAGATCTAGGGCTTTCATCAAATATTGCAAAGAAAATGGAATTCTACAACAGTTCACGGTACCGCACACTCCTCAGCAAAATGGAGTGGCAGAAAGGAAAACCAGAACCTTGGTTGAATGTGCATGAAGTATGCTTCAAGGTAAAAATCTCACTAATGGTTTTTGGGTTGAAGCTATTAGAATTGTTGTTTATCTGAAAAATAGAAGTCCTACTAAAAGCTTAGATCATAAAACTCCACTTGAAGCTTTTTATGGTTATAAGCCTGTTGTGAATCACCTGAGAATATTTGGAAGTAAAGATTTTGCTCACATTCCCAAAGAGGATAGGAAAAAGCTTGATGCAAAATCCATCAAGTGTATTTTTCTTGGTTACTATGATAAGCATAAAGAATATAAGATGTTTGATCCTAACATGCATAAAGTCTTTCCAAGCAGAGATGTATTATTTCATGAAGATACAGGTTATAAAGTAGATAGTCATAGTGAATGGCACATTCTCATGACTATATTGTAGAAGATGCAGATGTAACACATGTACAGAAAGAGGATCAAGAGGAGGAACAGGAACATGTACAGGGTCAGGATCAAGAAAAGGTTGAAAGAACTACACCTCAAAGTAGAAGAAGAGATGCAAGCACCACGACTCCAAGGAGGACATCTCGTCCGATTCATACACCTATAAGGTACAAAGATTATGCTTTGATGACTCATGTAATGAACACTATAGAACCTGCAAATTATCAACAAGCTAAAGAACATAAAGTTTGGGTGGATGCAATGAAAGAAGAATATGATTCAATAATGAAGAATGAAACATGGGAATTAACAAAGTTGCCTGAAAACAAAGTTCCAATTGGATGCAAATGGTTGTTTAAATCCAAATTTAATGCTGATGGTAGTATAGATAAATATAAAGCAATATTGGTTGCAAAAGGGTATTCACAAAAAGAGGGAATTGATTATGTAGATACTTTTTCACCTGTAGCCAAGATAAACACCATTAGATTGATGATTGCATTAGCTACAAAACATAAATGGAACCTACATCAGTTAGATGTGAAGTCTTCTTTTCTGAATGGAGAATTAAAGGAGGAAGTATATCTTGTACAACCTGAAGGATTTGTTAAACAGGGACAGGAACATTTGGTATGCAAATTGAAAAAGGCTCTATATGGATTAAAATAGACACCCAGGTCATGGTATGACAAGATAGACAATTTCTTTCTACAAAAAGGATTTGTGAAGAGTAAGAATGATCCAAATCTCTATATTAAGAAAGATGAAAAATAACATATTGTTTTGATTTCTCTCTATGTTGATGATCTAATCATAACATGAAATGCTTCTAAGATAATTGATGAAATCAAAAAGCAGCTATCACAGGTCTTTGAAATGAAGGATCTTGGAGAACTACATTATTGTCTAGGTCTTGAAGTATGGAAAGAAAATGGTGTGACATTGGTTACACAAAGCAAATATACCAGGGAATTGCTTCAGATATTTGATATGAATGGATGTAAGGTGATGTCTACTCCATTAGAACAGAATGTTAAGCTCTGTAGTGATGATGAGACCAAAGAATTGGATGGAACTCTGTATCGACAACTGGTGGGAAGTCTGAATTATCTCACCACAACCAGGCCAGATATTGCCTACTCAGTTAGCATCCTTAGTCAGTTCATGGCTAAGCTGCATGAGAGTCACTGGAAAGCAGCAAAAAGAGTCCTTCGTTATTTGAAAGGAACTATTGATTTTGGTATTAAATATACTAATGAATTTGATGTTAAGTTGGCAGGATATTATGATTCTGACTGGGCTGGAAATCTTAGTGACAAAAAGTCAACCACAGGTTATGCCTTTAGAATTGGTTCAGGGGTCATATCATGGAGCAGTAAGAAACAACCAACTGTTTCTTTGTCTACAACTGAAGCTGAGTACAAAGCCTTGTGTAGTACTACATGTGAAGCTGTTTGGATGAGGAGAATTATTGAAGACATGGGAGAAGAACAAAAGGCACCCACAATTATCAATTGTGATAATCAAAGTTCAATCAAACTTGCCAATAACCCTATGTATCATGCCAGAACTAAGCACATTGAAATTCAACATCATTTTGTCCGAGAAAAGATACAGTCAAAAGAGATTGACTTAATCTATTGTAACACAGATGAAAATATGGCTGATATTTTCACTAAGCCTCTGGGAAAGGAAAAATTTGAAATTTGCAGAGAGTTGCTAGGTGTGGTAGAAAATCCATTTCTCCATTAAGGGGGAGTGTTGGAATAATGTAGAAATTAGGATACTTAGTTAAGATTTACGTAACTAAGTGGTTGTGGGTTGTTGTGTGCCTGTCCAATTTAGGGTTTGCTGGTGGTTTCAGATCCACCTTTGTAGGAGGTCAGTTCAAGGTTTTTGTGCTATTTAAATGTAATGGTTGGCTTCAATAATGCAATCAAGTGAGCTCTGCTCACAGTTTGGTTCTACCTCTGTTATTTAATTTGTTCATGCAGTTTTTCTCATGTATGGATTCATGTTCAAAGTTGGAGGAGTATAGAGCACATGTATGCTTGCATGTTCTAAGTTGGAGGAGTATGGAGCAAGACAAATGATGTAGTGTCATCGAATGTTGTGTGGGCGTTTATTGGTGGAGCATTGGGCTTTTAACCGATCGCAGGTGGCGTTCAAAGGGATAGCTCTTTAAATTATTGTCTTGTTTATTAGAGAATATATTTCAAGTTGTTTGACTAGTTTTCATTATACTTTAGTGTTTTATTTTTTAATTATTTTTCTCAATCTTATATATTTATTTATTAAAAGCAATAGTGAAAATACATGATGAATTAATCTCATTATGTCATTCATTTGAGAACATTTAACCATCCTAATGACCAAAAAATTTATAAATGCATAATAGCAATTATACCAACAAATTTAGATGTATTCTAGTGGTTAATGAAATGGTGCAAGATCCTTATTGCTCGAATGCTTTAGCCAGTTTTCGAAGCCTCGAGCCATTAATGGTAGTGTGCGCACATGAGGCTAGATCGTAGCATCTATTCGAAGGTAAGGAGTTCAATTTCTATTGGCTTTCACGAAAAAACTGCAGAGAAAATAAAAGAAAATGTCATTTGGGGTCACAACATAGGGTTTCAGGAGAAGTCATAGAGACGGTCGAGAGAAAGTGTTAAGGTATGCTAGTTATTTTAGGGCCATTAATGGTGTGTTCTATTAGGGCTAAGCTTACTCTATGTTTATGTTATTATGATATAAGTTAACATAACAGTCTATAGGAGTTTCCTTTACCTGTTTTTTACTCTCTTACTCTTTCTATTTATCACCTTTTTACTCTTTCTATTTATATTCTTCAACCAAACATTAAGATCAAGCGGTACCAGAGAAGAAAATAATATTATATTTTTTGGAGAGAGATGGGTAGATGATGATGTGGGTGGTTCTGAGAGATGGATTGAACGGGTTATTGAAATTAAAAAAAAATGTTTAAAAAAAAATATTTTGAAGGGTAAAGATGCCAACAAATTTCAACATCATTTTTGCATCCTTTAGATGTTAAATAAATAAATCCCCATCATTTAAATGTTAATTAAATTGTTTCTTTTTAGATGGAACAAAATTCAACTACTGATAGATTTGGAGTTTCTAAAATATACATTATTTAATTTTTAGTTTGGATCAGTTTAGAGATCCCTAAAAGCTCGTGGTTTCAACTATTTTCATTTGGAATGTTTCATAGATTCATAAAACATTGTAGTTGCTGATATTGGTTGTTGAAATTGCATAATTTGCATGGTGCAATCGATTTTCAACAAGATGAAATCAAGGTTCTGGATTTACGACAATGAAAAATTCACCAAAACGATAAAATAAACGCTGAGATGTAGAGAGTTTTTGCTGGACTTGAGCCCAACCCCACTGCTTCTCTGTCTTGGCACATGCACCCATGGATTTATTGTATGGACTCAATATTGTCAACACAAGTGTCAACTATTGACTATCCAACAATTAAAGATTGTTTTGTAGATTGACTATCCAACATTCAGATTGCTTTGTATTTATTGGAAGAGTGCTTTTCGTTATTCAGATTGTAATTTTGACCATTTGGGTAGAATGGAAGTGGGTTCGTTTCCCAATGATAGAAGTCGCTGGTTCCCTGCCTATCTATCTCTAATAAAAACATATTTCTATTATATTTCCTCACCTTTAAGGAAGGAAAGACTCATTTCTATCCATAGATATCTAAAATATCTAAAATGATTATAGTAGTTGGTTAGTTCTTTAGTCAGTGGTGGCCAAGGCAATGATAAATCATATGTAAGTGAGAACCCATCTCTATTTATAGAAAGACAATATCTGATCCAGGTGAATATCGGTGGCCACCTACCTCTTCCAGCTGGCTCATATACAACTTTCATCTTGACAATTACAATTGTTATCTTGGCAATTTTTTTCTAGATTTTTGGGTCCTAAACTTTCAAGGCCGTTTTGAGGCCCTAAAAAACGTTTTTGTGGGCCTGACACAGTCACATTGTAGAGTAAGCTAGAGTGTGACATCATAATGTGTAGTCCTTGGATAGACCTTTCCAACGTGCCATCGTGCACCTAAAACGAAGATCGTATGCAAAAGTTACGACCCCAGGAAGTTGATGTACCAACTTACCCAATCAGGGCCCACATGACTTTTGCCACTTCATCTCCTAGGGTTAGATTTTTGGATGTATAGGGTTTTCTGTTTACTCTTGATGCTAACAAGGCTTGGAGGCCTCATTGTAATGTGCTCATACGAATGCACGTAGTTGCCACATCTCTTCTTAGATTATGCATTTTACAACTTCAACAAATTTCTTATTTAATAGAAGTTAAGTTCCAATGTATCTCTGTTATTATTATCTGTAAATATGTGTTAGTGTTATAAATCTATGTTTCATTTCGTTCTGCTCATAAATCTGGATCAATGGTATCATAGTGGTCTTTCTTCATTTGTTTCTCTATGCATGTCCCCAACGAGGTCAAGGTATAAGTAGTTGGGAGTTGAACCAGTTGATCCTTTGCAAGATCGACCTCTTCGAACTCGACGACCTTCCATGGGAGAAGAAAAGAGAGACGATGGGACATGGTATCCCTTTAAACTGTTGCTTGAGGAATCCCTCTCGCAACAAAGGAACTATATGATGGATAACTTTGCGCAAATCCTCCGACGACTGCTAATCACCGATGCATCTACCTTAAGCAGAGGTGCCACCCCATTCAAGGTACATATCAATTTTTATATTCTTGTATTTTAAGTTCAAATATATGCAGATGCTGTAGAAAAATGGTTAAATCTTCTAAAAGGGTATTTTTCTATCCACAACTTTTTCAATAGAGAAACGATTACATTTTCACTCCTCAAGGTCATCCCCCATGTCTAAGATTGGTGGGAGACTTTTTGTGAGAAAAAGGAAATAGAGGGATTTACATTAATTGTAGTTTCACCCATTTGGGGTTCCTTCAGGGATGTTATTAAGGAATAATACTACCCTGTTGGAAGTTATGACAACTTATATACAAGATGGACCACACTACGCCAGGAAAGGGACCAAGCAGTGCCAAAGTTCACCAATGTTTTCCATACCTTGCGCACCAAGATGGGTATCAAACACTTTGAGCTACATTTGGTGTTCAAGTACCGCGATGGTATGCATAGATACATCCAGACATAAATGGGGTTTCAAGACATTTCGTCCTTGGGTGCGACCTATCGATATGTTGTCAAAATCGAGCATAATCTTAAATAGAAGACACAAAAGAATGGGTCTGCAAAACCCTCACAATAGAAGCAAGGAAAAGGCATCCCCAACCCACAGAGCGAAGGGTAGAGCAAGGATGGAAAACCCCAAGAAAACCAGTCCAAACCAAAAACAAAGAAGGACAATGGGAAGACAAAGAAAGACACTGGGAAATGGTGTGAGTTCCGTAATATCCCCTGGTATAACACCGCTGAATGCCGCTTAAAGAAGTCATTGGTGGCTCAGGTGAAAGCCTCTGAATCAGATGCAGGTTCTGACTCTGGGTCAGAACTAGAAAAAGGGAGACAAATCATTGATGCAGAACCCAATGCCACCGTTTCTACCACCACCAAGGTCCTTCTCGATGAACCTGATGAACTAGAGGAAGGTGAGTGCCTCTTTCATTCACATATGTGGGTGAAGGGTACCCTGCTACACTTCATCATTGATAGCAGTAGCAAGAACAAACTCATCTTAGCATAGGTCGTCAAGTGGTTGACTCTACCTACAACACCACACCCACAACTGTACACCATCAGATGGCTCCGTCAAGGGAGAAATCTCTGCGTTAGCCAACCATGCCACCTAACCTATGACATGGAGCCCTTCAAAGATGAGGTATTGTGTGATGTCACCCCCCTTGAAGTTTGTGATGTTATTTTGGGCCATCCTTATTTATGGAAACATCATGGTGTATATGAGTCTAGGCCCCGTATTGTTATCATTACTTTGGACAAGAAATTATACAGGATACCCGAGGTAGTCCCATCTACCACCATTTCCTTGATCTCTACCAAGAAATATAGGAAGGTCATCTCTCAGACAGAGAAGCTTGTCTTCTTCGTGATTCATGCTCAAAGTGAGTGGAAGGTTGCATCCACATCCATGGCCTCTGCGATAAGTCTCTCCATGTAACATAAGCAAGTGGATAAGGTCATCGAATAATACAAAGACATCTTCTCTTCACCCACTTGGGTACCTCTTCATTGTCAGGTCAAGCACTAAATCGATTTGACCCCTAGTGCACCGCTACCTAATGGGCCAGTCTATTGTCGCTCTCTGTCATAAAATGAGGAAATCAAGTGCCATATACAAGAGCTTCTCAAAAAGGGGCACATCAACCCAAGATCATAACCTTGTGGAAGCCCAATCATGCTTGTGCAGAGGAAAGATGGGTCTTGGCAACTCTTCATTGATTACCGGGCCCTAAATAAAATAACAATCAAGAACCAGTACCCAATTCCTCGGATTAACGATCTCCTTGACCAGTTCAAGGGGGGAAAATACTTCAATAAGATTGATTTGAAGTTTGGCTACCACCAGGTTCCAATAGAGCAGACCGATGTATGGAAGACTGCGTTCAAGTCCAAAGTAGGTATTTTTGAATGGTTGGTCATGCCCTTTGGATTGAAAAATGCCCCAACAACTTTCATGAGGATGATGAACGATATCTTGTGGCCTTTCACCAATTCTTTTGTGGTGGTGTATTTGGATGACATCCTCATATTCAACAATAATTGGGCAGAACACTTGCAACAAATTCAATTGGTTCTGCACACTCTGTGACAACACAAGCTATATGAAAATTTGGAAAAATTCTCCTTCAACACGAAAAGGGTCTAGTTTCAAGGATACATTGTTGATGAGCATGGGGTGCATGCCAATCCAGCCAAGATCCAGGTCATCTGTGACTGACCAACCCTGACCACACTCACCGAGCTTCAGATCTTCTTAGGCCTTGCCAATTTCTATCATAGGTTGGTGTTGGGATTCTCCCACTTTGCATGGGCCCTTAGCTAAGTGACCAGGGGTGGTGATAAGGAAACATTTGTGTGGGGCCAGTCACAACAGAAATCATTCGACGATTTGAAGCAACGCTTGTGCTCAGTCTCGATGCTCTCATTACTCGACCTGCAACAACCTTTTGAGATTGAGACAAATTCTTCAGACTATGTCGTGGGCCTAATTCTCACTCAGCATGGACATCCTGTGGCCTATCATAGTGAGACGCTATTAGATACTGTCTATAAGTACCCCACTTACGATAAAAAAATGTACTCCATTGTACAAACATGCTGCCAATGGACGCATTACATTCTCGAGAAGGAGACAATCATCCACATTGATCATAATCCTCTACAGTTCATGCAAACACAAGGTAAATTGCAAAATGAGCGCCATAAGAAGTGGTCCACATATTTGCAGCAGTTCCATCTCAACATCGTGTATAAGACAAGGAGCACCAACTGCGTGGTTGATTGCCTTAGACGACCTCTAGTTTCTGCACTTACCACAGTGCTACACTCCTGTGGACATGAGACCTCCAGATGGCTCCATCTCTATGAGTGATATCTTGACTTCACCACTACCTACCAGATGTTGGGTACAAACACAATTGTCACTGATTTTCATCTGTAGGATGGGTTGTTGTGCCATCTGGTCCATCTTTGCATTCCATCAAGCAAGTGAGCGAAGATGATTTTGGAAGCTCACTACAGTTGGATGGCATGGTACTTCAATGTAGAAAAGACAGTGAAGTGCTGCAACAACATTTCTATTGGTCGAAACTCTGAGAGGCTGTCAACAAGTATATAAGGTTCTGCATGGCTTGCACCATTGCCAAACCGACTATTAAGAAACAAGTCATGTACACCTCTCTGCCTAATCCCAATAGGCCCTGGGAATCCATCTCGATGGACTACATGTCAAGCCTCCCTTCCACCAAGCATGGAAATGACTGTGTTTTCGTGGTGGTTGATCGATTTTCCAAGATGACGATTCTGGTTGCCTGCAAAAAGAGCATCACAACACAGGCCACTGTTAAGATCTTCTTTGAACGAGTGTGGGTACATTTTGGGATACCACAAACCATCGTCTTTGATCGAGACAACTGGTTCCTTAACACATTTTGGTCGAGCCTCTGGTCATGGCTGGACACCGATCTCACCAAATCTACGACCTTCCACCCCCAAATAGATGGCCAAACCGAGTTCGTCAACATGAAGATCGTGCATATCTTGCCCATGTACAATTCCAAGCATCCGTGCACATGGGATGAGAGTCTTCCCTATGTTCAACACAATTACAACATATCCATACATAACTCAACCGACCACATCCCCTTTCAGGTGGGCTTGGGATTTCAACCATTGGGTCCCATGGATGTTGCACTACCCCTTGCGTCCACACATGCAGAATCATCCCATGTGCAAATCGAAGCCGAAAAGGCCACCCAGTTCATTGAATGAATCCAACACATCCGCTAACAGGTTCATGATATTTTTCAGAAGTCCAATGCCAAGTACAAGCAGTGCCATGATCAACATCGGGTGCCACACAAGTTTCAGGTGGGAGATAAATTTTGGTTGCACCTGCAGAAATAATGCCTTACAAGACCCCATCAAAATCTTCGTCCACTCCGATATGGACCTTACACCATCCCCAAGGTTGTGGGTGACAATGATTTTGAGCTCAACATTCTCCCCTTCCTTGGCTTGCACCCAATGTTTAATGTGGGTGTCCTTCGACCATACTTTCCACAATTATTGGACACCTCAGAGATAACAGAACAATTGACACCGAAAGAGATCAAGCCTGACTGCATGGATCAATCATCCACTGATCATATCGTGGACACACAGGTCAAGGGAACTTGCCAACATAAGCTTCATCTTTATCAGGTTGTCAAAGTGGGTCAGCTCCTGCACCAAGGCAAGTGGCTCACCTGGGGCCAAATTCAACATAAGTTTCCTCATCTGATGGAGGAACTCAATGCAATGGAGACCATTGCTTCATAAGGAGTGAGGATTGATCCAGGTGGATATCGGTGGCCACCTATCTCTTCCAGCTGGCTCACATACAATTTTCATCTTGGCAATTACAATTTTTATCTTGGTAGTTTTTTTCTACCTTTTCGCGCCCTAAACTTTCAGGGCCGTTTTGAGGCCTTGAACAACATTTTTTAGGCTCGCCACAATCACACTTTAAAAACAGTTCGTGTGTGAAGGCATAATGTGTAGTCCTTGGATAGACCTTTCCAATGGGATATCATGCGCCCAAAATGGAGATCGTATGCAAAATGTATGACCCTATGAAGTTGATGTACCTACTACCAACTTACCCAATCGGGGCCCACATGACCTTTGGTGCTTCATTTCCTAGGGTTAGGTTTTTGGATGTCTAGGGTTTTCTATTTACTCTTGATGCTAAAAATGCTTGGAGGCCTCATTGTAATGTGCTCAGGCGAATGTGCGTAGCTGCCACATCTCTTCTTAGAGATTAGCTACCACCATTCGAGGTCGACTGTTTTCATTCTGTATTTTACAGCTTCAACATATTTATTATTTAATAGAAGTTAAGTTCCACTATATCTCTGTTATTGTTCTCTATAAATCTGTGTTTTATTTCGTTCCGCTCATAAATCTAGATCAATATCCATCCCCACTACTACAATTTACAATTTGCTCAAATCACAATTTTACATTCAACTAACTTTCGACAATATTTTAGATCAGATTAGAGAAAAACCCACCGAAAAACAAGATGGTTTGAATAATATCCCACGCTATCAAGGAATACCAGAAGCACAATTTGTTTATGTCAAATCAGCTTGGAGCTAATTTTGGACATAGACTATCAAAACAAGTTGGGAAACAACACCTTCATTTCAAAATGATATTTGTACCATTATTGATCTTTTTTTTCTCCAGAAGTAGTAGACCTTTTTATTCCATGTCAAATATAGTCATAGTGAGAAAAAAAATAATGTAATTTATGCAACTATTAATGATAACACTCACTTTATTTTTGTTATTTCTTTTTGAAATCTCAAAAAATGGAGGTGGGGCTAAAAATAGTTTTATCATTCTTCTCAAGACAACAATGGAGGTGGGATCAAAATAGTGGAGGAACAATGGATAATAATCTACATTGTATATAAAATAATATAATATTGGCTCATCTTTTACTAATAATAAAAAAATTTGGTGAAGATTCTTTTTAAGTTATGTGTGGTCCTTAGTCCGTGCAGAGAAGGACATGAGCTATAACTATATCATAGATTAAGAGTAAAATGGAGTAATATACAATGGATAGAAGCACAAGGAACTATAACATTAGATGAAGTGTAAAATTAACGTACAGAAGTGCAACTACCCATTTAGTTGGGACAAATTATGATCCAATTCCCATTCATCTTCAATAGGCAAGAAATTTATATAAAAAACTTCTAGACATGAACATTGACACTGAAATGGCACTTGTTTGAAATAAATTTCATCATCTTTTTTCTTTGCTTTTTCAAGATTGTGATTTTAATGATATGGGTGAATTTTGTTCATTACATGCATTTAAACATATTTTAAAGGGGTGAATTTTGGTTATTACATAAATTCACCATACATTACATATTAAAATGAAATATAAATGTAAGTGTGGAAGTAAAATAAGTATTTTAATAAATGTATTATTTTTTTAAGTTGTGTTTTTAATAAAATATTGAAGGATTATTATTTTACTATGTCATTTAAATTTGTAACAAATTCAAATTCAGAGGAGTCCCTTATTCCACAAACAAAAGGTCTTATATCAATTTGATATCTAGATCAACTATAACTTTAAAAATAAATTATTATTATTATATTATAATAAAAATATTTTCAATATTATATAAATTTATCTTAGGAGAACCCTAAGGCTATTAGTTTTTTGCACTGAATACTGTACTGTTTGCGGGGAGCTCTTTCTTCACCGTCACCATGGAGTAGAGCAGGGGTGAATACTACCGTCTTGGAGGAACTAGTCTACAACGAACCCTAAGGCTCCAGTCTACGGTGTAAAGAACTGGTCCACGACAAAACTCTATTGTAATACATCTGGTCTGCGACAAACCCTAAGGTTATTGGTCTACGATGAATATTGTACTGTTTGCAGTGAACTTAAGCTCATTGATTATTGAAGCATCGCTGTATTGAAGCATCACTGAACCACCGTGTAGTTCAAGCTTGTAGAAGGAAATCAATGAGATTCAACATAAAATTATTCCCAATCCTGAAGAAACTGGTCAACGGTAAGCATCATTGTATTGAAGCATCATTAAACCAAGGTGTAATTCAAGCTTGTAGAAGGAAATCAATAAAATTATTTCCAGTCTTGGAGAAACTAGTCTGCAATGAACCCTACGGCTACTGGTCTGCGGTGAACTCTTTCTTCACCATGGAGTAGAGGAGAGGTGAATACAATTGTCTTGGAGAAACTTGTCTGCGACGAACCCTAAGGCTCCAGTCTGCGGCAAAAAGAATTGGTCCACGACAAAAATCTATTGTAACACATCTGGTCTGCAGTGAATAGAACTGTTATGCAGTGAAAAGAACTGGTCTGCAGTAAAACTCTATTGTAGTAGATCTGGTCTGCGGTGAATAGCACTGGTCTACGGTGAATAGAATTGATCTGTGTTGAAAAGAATTGCTTTGTGGTGAGCCGTCTTGAACTGCAAGAATTTCATTATGCTGGTTTAAGTAGCAGGCCATGTCATTAAACTGAGATTTGGATTGAATAATATAATGCGAGGAATTATCTGTCTCCAGCTCAAGACCTAGTCAGTTTCACAAGTTCCTTTTCCTTATATTGTTTAATTCATTTTCACTCTATTTTCAATATAGCCTTAGTCTAGCTGTTCTACCTTTTCTCTTTTTTCCTGGGATATTTTTTATTTAAATTTTATTGAAATCCTGTGTGAATTTGTTGGATGTGTAGATTTGAGTGGTTAATTCTGTGTAATCCTAGAGTCCCAAGAGTTTTTAGTAGGTTGAATCCATTTCTGGATTCACAAATGTAATTTAAACAACAAAAAATTGTGATTTCCCCTGAGGAAAAGGGCAAAACTTAGAACAATTAGACAAAGCTTTTTCATTATGAACCCTAGCTAATATTTGTGAATATATAGAATCATTAGATAGAGAGAAGAGCCAAACTTCAAACATAGATAAAAATAATGGGCTAGAAACCTAGTTGCAAAACCAACACTTGTCCATCACTAATTAGTCATTCTTGATGTAGTACCCCAATTTTTATCCCTGTTATATAATATGTAATAATCATGTAATATTGCATGAATTGTCTTACATAGTGGGAATCAAGCCATGTGGATTGAGATATAATGATCACATGTTGTAAATATATGAAATGCATTGCAAACATTTCTAGTGCACATCTCAAGGCCAAGGCCTGATTAGTGAATACATCATAGTCCAAGTGGTGGGATAGGTTTACAATGTGATGGATATGTTTCCCATTATATGCTCATGTATATGTACAAACATGCAAAGAAGAAAAATAAATAATAATATAATGTCTACCAAAATGGTTGCTCGAGGGAGCATTAAGGGACCATGCTTCCATAAGAGGGGAAGATGAAAGGGGGTTGTTGGGTGATTTGACCTTATCCTTTGTCATTTGGAGTAATGCCCTTTCTTGCCTATGATTTCTTCCAAGTTGTTCCATCGATCATTGACTTGTGGGTCTAAGTTTAGTACAAATGTCATAAATGTCATATCCTTGGGTAGAAAGAGGGGTCTCATGCAAAAAAAAAAGGGTCTTCCAATGTCTTTTCTAGAAATTATGGGATCATTTGAGGGAAATTCAATGATTATTTTATGTAGATCCTAGGATCAAGGGAGCATGTAGCCATTCATGGGGCATGGGAAAACATACTCTAGGGGATTCGATGGTCAGAGTGGAAAGGGACCCTAACCCATTCATAGGCATGGAGTAGAGACAAGCTCTTGTGTTGTGGGGATGTTACTCCTTGGTTTTCATGGCTATCATGCCTGTTGTGGTAGGAGTTTCCAATGTCTTTTATGGTTGGTAAGAACCCATAGAAGCTTGGTAAGTTTTCTGTTGAATGGTGGAAGAGAATGACACGGTTGGAGAGAAATACCTTGTCCGAGATATCCATAGTAGTTGAGTCAAAACCCTTCATACTTGCAATCCTATGATTTCTAGTCATTGACTATTAGAGGCCAAATGTATTATGTTCTAGGTTATTATTAGAAGGTAGACAACATATTGGACTCTTTCTACACACACTAAAGAGCAGTGGAAGGGAAGGGAACTCTAAGGTACTATTGAACAATAAAGGAGTGGGTCTTCCTTGTGTTGTGTGGGGAAGTGGAAGAGAGTTTCATGGCTAGTTTGATGACTAGATGAGGGCCTAAAGAGCTCTGTAGAGATGTATTGTCATGAGAGTAATGTGTTGGGTTGAGCAATTTTAGATCCCCGTAAGAGGTTCATTTGCCCTAGTGGTATCATGGTCTAGCTTGGGGATGGAATCCATATCTAATTCCTATGGCAAGGTGGAAAATCATCCATCGGTAAATAATTGGTGGATATGGATTCATTGCAAATAAGTATTCTTGGTTGTCTTTCTTATGGAATGATTTTTGTTGTGTTATGCATTGATTTGAATGAGAAGTCATTGAGCTAAGCATAAGCATTTTTATTTCCATTGTTATCTTATAGTTGCACATGAATATTGTAATTCATTGTTGTTAAAGGTTTAATTGGGCTTCATAGTTGTTAAGAGGCTATGTAACCTTCTGGGTAGCACTGGATGGCCAAGTAAATCCACCTAGGGACGTTACTGAGTGACCATATAGAAATATGGTGGTGGTTTTGTGTACCCCATAGCCTCAATAGCAATACAAAGGGTATTAGATATGTGATAGATTGGTATCAAAACCACATTACAACAATGGCCTGTATTTGGAAAAAAAAGAGAAGAGTATTTAGAGATTTTGGCTTCAATGCTGGAGCTACTAGGGCTTCTAGTTACAACAATGAGCTAGAAGTATTGGATTTAACTATATATAAAGAACTTACAATTTTCATGCCAAGTGTTTTGACAAAAGTTTTATGTGGAAATTGGGAAAAATGCAATCTACAGGATATATGTTTGATACAAATACTCGATGAATAGTTTGGAGGAAAATGCTTTTGAATCCTAAAATTGTTGGATTAATGGCTTCAATCCTTAAATTAGCTTTCTGGTAGAGCATTTGTGTAGGTTATGGATGTGTGTTTGATGTAATTCTACATATATAGAATTAGGTTCTATGAAAAAATGAGCAAACTAGGGAAATTGGTAAAATGCACAATTGGATTGTGACGAGAAGTTCAAATTGTCAGTTATAAGGTTGAAATTCAGCCTAAAGAGTACCCGATTGGATTGGTAGGTAGTTAATTTTTCACCTATAATCCGTGGAAATCAACTTGTAATTGACGCAACCAAAGGCCGAGCATCAATTTAGATGATTTAGGGCTTAACTCTTAAAGAAGCGGTGACATGATTGAGTCATATAACGATGAGGGATTAATCTTCTAGGGAAAATCCATAAGAAGCAGTTATGAAATGACCTTGGGGTTGATGAGTGAATCTTGTAAGCCATCATGATAGAATCAATGACAGGTTGGGCCAAGGTAATAGTGGAATCCATGAGGTGGGGTAAAAATTTAAGTATATGTGGAAGAGCGATTTTGAGTCAGTATTGCAGAGTCCTGAAGAGTGGTATAAAAAATTAGTGTATGGGTTCTCACGGTGGACGAGGAAACAATGCATGGCCTAGTGGATTTAAATTATGGAGGGTGTAAGTCATTTTAAAGATTGGGCACTTTATCCTTTGCAAGTGATCTATACCATAGATTTAGATTTCTGCATGAAACATAAGGTAGTTTAAGAAAAGGGTGGTAAGTTGATTGTGGAGCCCCAATAGGTCGTTTTGGAAATTGATAATTTGACCAACACAATTACCGATACCAAGGAAGGGATACAAGTCTCGTCTATTTCAAATTGTAGAGGGTGTTAGGCTTGTGAAAGACCTGTGGGATTGTGATGATGGAATGTGAGAATGGATGAAGAGTGTAGATATGAAGAAAACAAGTAGATGAGGCACTCTATATAAGTAAATTTGTTGTAATGGTAATTGCAGTTGCTGAAGAAGAATATTGAATCATGCAGTTTCTTTTTTAACGATATGTTACAGGATGAGGAGAGATCAACAATTATGAGGTTATTTTTATTGTGATTATTGTTATTATTACGTCGAAAGGCTTACACCTATTGACAATGGGCAGATTTAATAGGAGTTTAGTGCTTAATAAGTTTTCTATGGACAGGATTAAATATGGTTGGAATATTCTTAGTAGTCACACAAAATAAATGGCTGTGATTTCAATCATTAACTTCCTAGCTATTATAAAGACATCAGTTTATGTGTTTACTTTTTTACATTTACCTAATCATATTTAAAAATTACTTTGATAGCTAACTGATTTCCACTTAAGTGATTAACAGAAATTAAAATATTAACACCAGATAAATGAAGCCCAACAATTTATTTATTAATAGATAATAAAATTTAATATATTCTTTTAAGGATTCGTTTCATCTTCTTAGACTTTCGGCGTTCACCAGCAGCTATTTTGCTGCTGTGCTAGTTATTTGTTATATTGAATTAATAGCAACAACTGCATGCATTATCATAATTATGAAGGATCCGGTTGATCAGAAGTTTGAAATTGGAAATTTGTGTATGTGGGACGATTGCTTGAAATAAATTCAATTTTCAGAAAATGGATTTCAATCAACGTATATATGTAGATGGGTTTTCTTTCCCAAAGGCCATTCTTTGTGTATTGATTTTAATGCGTTAGTTTATGGAGTTCTAATTATGCACAGATCACATGAGCGATGTTAGATTGAAAGTCCAAGGAAGTTGATTTGTAGAAACCGATGGTGAGAGGGCATTGTTGATTGTTAGAAGAGCAACAAAGCCCCCAAGCTGGCCAGTCGCGAGTTCGTAGCGCTAAAGTTGTTTAAAAGAACTGCCACCGTTCTGATCACTCTCACCGCTAAGGGAGAGAACACACCCGTTGTTGATCGTAGAGGGTAGATCCGTGAGGAAATCGTTGTGGTATTGTGTTTACTGCTTTGTTAATGGTGATAGAAGGAGTCAATGGGAATAAATGTGAGAAGGCCCAGTGCGAGCCCTAATTTATAATATGGTCAGAGGCACGGATCTGTTGTCCAAAGGAGCGCAGATCAGTCAAGACTGCAGTTAATGCAAGTGAGTGAGAGCATTTGAGTTGTCCTTTCAGTGTGTGAGGAGCCGCAAAGACCGAGTTGTAAGGGGAAGACCTGCAAAGTCGTGAAAAAACCCTAATTAAAAGAGGAGTTTGTGAAGGCGTTGCCTTGCGATTGGAGAAATCTAGAAATCGACAATCCGATGAAGATAGGCCATGTGTGGTATATTTTAAATTTTAAAGATGAAGTGAGATTTATTTTTGGCATTTCAGAGACTCGTGAAGACTATGCAAGGAGAGGAATATATCTGTGTACAAATTAATTCTAGGTATGGTATTTCATTACTTTATTTATGATTGAAAGTTTCAAGAAATCAAAGTTATTGGTCACGACATTGTACTAGAGAAAGAAGAAAATCATAGTCTCAAGGGATAGCTCAGTTGGCAAGATGTGGGCATGCTCTCCCAGTTTGGGGAGAGGTCACATGTTCAAGCCTAGCTATGAGTCCTTGGGGCTGCTGCTTTTCCACTCCCATATCATCCACTTTGTGGGGAAGTATCGAGGTGGGTTCCCAGCGAGTTAATTTCTCATCTGGAAAAAAGAGAAAGAAGAAATTCTTGATTCATGTAAACCGATTTTGAAACGTTTTCTGGAATAAGAGAAAGGAACCAGATGAGAAGGGTTCCGCTCGTCAAGAAAAGGAGACAGACGAAGAGGGATTCGAAGAAAACCTGGAAGGGCGTAAGGGCATTGTTGTTGTTGAACGATGATTGATGGTATAAGCATCTCGCAAAGAAAAAACGCCGGAGACAAGATATATATATATATATATATATATATATATATATATATATATCTTTGAAAAAACGTGATATATAATATTTATTCGACTGAAGACTGTTGATTGAAAACCGTGAAGATTAGGAGCGCCGCCGCTACTATTGGCCACTCATGGCCACCTGATTCTTGGCCAGATCTCTGATGAGACGCTCTGTATTATGGTGTAGATTGAAGATTGGAATAATATTGTAGTAATTTCCTTGCAAAGATCAAGCCAATGTTTACATATTCCAGAGATTTACATACACACCATCCAAAATTTTAAAGAATAATTAAACTCTTGCATTTTAGAATTGTGTCTATTCAGAATGAATTTTATGACCTGTAATTTGTGATACTTATAATTGTTCCTTTTGTGAGTATCAAATATTGTTAAATTGAATTATGATTGTAATTGAGTGCATTTTTGGTTGAAGCCAACATTTTTATGTTGACATTAAATTTTGTATTATGAGTTGGATTATTTTAAAAGAGTGGAATTGCAATAACCATTCTTTCTATTCTATTTTCATGTCTCAAATTAATAATGGTTTAGTAGAATTAGTGAACATTGTACTCATGTTTTTTGATGACAACACAATCACAATTGACAATACAACTCTATCTTGTATTAAAAATTGTTTACAGAATTCAAAAGATACACCTGAGTTTTTACAGCTTGAGTCACAACTCCAACAAGAAGATCTGTAGCTAAAGAAAAACCATTCTGAATATGTTTCCGTTCAGAAATTTCCGCAGTGTGCTCACAACAAAGTCACTTAAGTCAATGAAGTTGATGTTTGTCATGCTCAACTTGTCCTTCCTAAACTAATTATCAGACCTTGGAAAGAAATTGTTCCTAACAAGCTCATAACAGGGCTTGGTTATGACAAGAAAGTGTGATTTTTCATTCCATATTACTCCAAGCCAATCCAGTTTCAGAGTGTTGGATTTCTTAATGAAAGTTCATCTTCAGATTTGCATGAAATATTGAAATGCCAACATTGTGACAAAGTTAGACATATGAAAGATCAATGTTTCGATCTTCATCCTTGTATTCATTGTGGAAAGCATACACATTGTTCCACAAAATGTTTCTTATTGAAGAAGTATGAAAAGAAAAAGATGAAGTCTGCAAGGAAAGATATTCCTGATATAGTAGCTTATATATAGTAGCTTATATAAGTGTTGAAATTATATTCAAAGGCCGAGGTATTCAGCTTAGTTCATTACCCCCTCCATGGCCGGGAGTCGCGAAATTCATCAAGCATTACCTCACATGCGAAGGACGATACCAGGTAGTGTATCAGCATGAACTCCTTCTGCTTTCTCA
>ML789955.1:560489-607937 GCA_009831015.1 Picea engelmannii
AGTTTCTGCTGATGATTTGGTGAGCTTGGCGCTCTTAGGGATTCCCAAGAGTTGGCACAGTTATCAAGACTCTGTCAATGGAAGGGAAAAATTACCAAATTGGGAATGACTATGGTCAGATCTAGTGCAAGAGGAGTTTAGGCGGAACACCAGAGATGGATCTTCATCAAAGCGTGATGATGAAGAGGATTGTGATTTGAATACCAAGGAAAGGAAAGGGAAAGGGAATAAATTCCAATCAAAATCCGAGTCTAAAGTCAAGAAGCTGGATTTGTCCAAAGTGGCGTGTTTTCACTGTCACAAACATGGGCATCTCGCTACTAACTATCCACAGAAGAAGAAGAACAAGATGGTTG
This sequence comes from Picea engelmannii, assembly GCA_009831015.1. Lineage (NCBI taxonomy): Eukaryota > Viridiplantae > Streptophyta > Pinopsida > Pinales > Pinaceae > Picea > Picea engelmannii. The sequence continues at coordinate 560,846 of ML789955.1, forward strand.
TTGGAGCTGCAACTGTTGAGGCTCTTGTCTCACAATTTGAGCTTGACTTCGCTTTGATCGCATGCATGTCTTCAAGTGCATCGGGATCGGTGTGGTATTTGGATAATGGTGCTTCCTTCCACATGACAGAGGATAAAGAGTATTTCATTGACTTGGAGGAGATAGATCTCAGAATGCATATAGATATGGGCAATGATGGATGATACAGTGCAACTGGTATTGTTACCATTACCTTTCAGAGGGAGCTAGACTTGCATGCAAAAGAGGAACTGCTGGTTCCCAAAGATGAGTCTCAAGATGTGGATCAGCCACACGAGGAGATTCATGGAGTGGAGGAAACCACTCAAGCATATCCATCCATTAGAAATGGAAAAAAGCGCACCACGAAAGCTAACAGATTGAGACTAGATGCTGCATAGAATGTAGGAGCCCCTACTTCACAACACAGACATAGATAGTCTCCTGATCGATTTGCTGGATACATGGCTCTCATGAGCAAATGTATTGTGACTGAACCATATTCCTTTCAGGAAGCAGTGCAGGGCCCCACTTGGGTTGATGCTATGGTAGAGGAGTATGACTCCATTATCAAAAACAGTGTATGGGAAATTGTCCCAAGACCGATTGATAAATCAATGGTAGGTTCGAGATGGATCTACAAGGTAAAGCAAGCTCCTGATGGGAGTGTGGAGAAATAGAAGGCTAGGTTTGTGGCCCGGGGCTTCTCACAGATCGAGGGGATAGATTATGATGAGACCTTTGCACCTGTCACAAGGTGATATTCCATAAGATCCATCCTTGCACTCTCAGCGCAGATGGGTTGGCGCATTCATCAAATGGATGTAAAAACTACGTTCCTCAACAGGATCATTGAGGAAGAAGTGTACATTGAACAACCAGAAGGTTTTGAGACCTTTGACAGAGAGTTGCATGTGTGCAGACTCAAGAGAGCATTGTATGGGTTGAAGCAAGCACCCCGCGCTTGGTACACTCAGATAGACAGCTAGTTCACCGGACTAGGCTTCACCAAAAGTGAAGCGAATGCAAACCTATACCAAATTGTGGTGGAGGGTAAGCTTTTGATCATTGTGCTTTATGTTGATGATTTAATACTGACTGGTGATGAGCAAATAATACACTCATGCAAGGAGGACCTTGCAGAGGAGTTCGAGATGAAGGATTTGGGCCTTCTTAATTATTTCCTTGGTTTGGAAATATGGCAATGAGATGGTGAACTTTTTGTGTCTCAAGGAAAGTATGCAAGGGAGATACTGCGTAAGTTTCACATGGAGGGTTGCAAACCCATGGATACTCCTCTTCTAGGAAACTGGAGGAAAGAGGATGCTACTTCTGGAGAAGTAGTGGATGCTACTGCTTATCGACAATTAGTGGGTTCGCTAATGTACTTAGTGAACATGAGACCAGACATTTGCTATGCGGTTAACCAACTAAGTCAAGTGATGGTTAAGCCTACCAAACTCTTTTGGAAAGCGGGTAAGCATGTCCTGAGATATCTGAAGGGAACATCTGAGTATGGATTATGGTACAGACAGATGGATGAGGTGAAGTTGCATGACTTCACATATGCAGATTGGGCGGGCAGCCCAATGGACAGAAAGAGCACATTAGGGGGGATCTTTAGTATCAGATCTACCGCTGTTTCCTGGTACAGCAGGAAACAGAGATCTGTGGCACTTAGTTCAGCGGAAGCGAAATACATGGCAGGGAGTCAAGCTACATGTGAGGCTATTTGGATGAGGAATATCTTGGTTGGTTTTTTTGGTTCTCATTTAGATCCGACAGTGATTTATTGTGATAATCAAAGTTGCATTAAACTCTCGATTAATCCTATGTTTCATGACAGATCTAAGCATATAGATATCCGGTATCATCATCTCAGAGATTGTGTACAGCGAAATATCATGTTGCTTCAATACATTCCTACAGAAGATCATGATATCGACATTCTGATGAAGGTGCTCACTAGGAGAAAATTTGAATATCATAGAGACATGATTGGGGTGAAAGATAATCCCTTTCTTGTTGAGAGGGAGTGTTGAAAAGTCAACAAGAAACATTTGTCTAATTTACTTTTCCCTTAATTAAATTAGACAATAAATATTAATATATTATCTCATTCATAACTAAGTGATTTGGAATTGTAACAGAATTATAAGTGTAGTTAAGTGAGTTAAGCTCAGTTGCACTAGTGAGAGTTCAGTAAATTAATTATTCATTAATTCACAATCAGTGAACTCACATGCAACTGAAGATTCGCCACGATTAACTACATGCATGTCAGTTCCAATGGAGATCCAGTTGAGATAACAGGTGAAAGGGACAGTCGGCTATCTATTGTGATTTGTTCACACATGCATTGGATATGCTTATGAGCATGTGCAAACTAGGCAATTTGTACCATTGTGAGAATTCGAATTGTAGAGATTGTGCAGAGGAGGCAAGCTGTCTAGACACAGGAATTGACACATGTATTTGCTAATTTGTGTATGACAATGTGAAACGATTGTATTGTACTGAGAGCTCTTGGATTAGAGTTTTGTATGAGATTGTTTCATGATTCATGATATACATAATATATGATAGTGGGGTTTTTAGCTTTACGCTTTCCTGGTAAAACTTTTGTGTTATGTGTTATTGATATTTCACTTTGTGATTGTGGTTGTGATCATGGTTTAATTTTCCGCAAGAATAATAGTAGAAGTGATTCTGTATTTAACAGTGGCGTATAATTGTTAGATCAGGAGAATCGCAGGAATACATTAAGTGTATTGAAATTTTCTACAGGGATTTTTGCAGTACCTTGGATTCCATTTGTCACCATTGGTGATTTCCTTGCCTTTATTGGTAGTCTTCATTATTGGTTGTTATTCAGAGGGTATATTTCGTATGCTATTTACATCTAGTGCACACGAGAGACACACTTTGTGGTGGTCCTTTCAATATTTCGTCTAAGTCCTTCCAAATCTTTTGTTTTTTTCTACTCCTCATGTTGGATGATGGGGGATGCCTTAATTCCCTCCTTCCATTGGATATCTTCCTATCAACTTCAAGACATCTTTCTTTGGGACATGGATCTAGATTCATTATTAGTACCTTGGGGCTTGCAACCATTACTGGCAGGTTCTCTCGCTATTGATAATGGGAATACATGAATGTCCCTTGATCGATAGATTCTACTAGGTGTTCAACATCAGATCCTCTATTCACACTTGTTAGATATTACTAGGTACCTTGACACCCATTATCATTATCGATGGTTTGTCTCTCATTTGTTAACGATATACATCAATGACCAATAATCAAATGGTGTCTCACTATGTTTGACTCCAACACATCTATTCACATGGTGCAAAATCATACCACGCCGGTTGATTTGAAGACCTCAGGAATGTAGTAGCATCACCTATTTTATGCTTCTTCTTGAGTTATGATTGGACAATACCACTCCTCACATCAATACTCATGAAGGATCAGTTATCCATCTCTTTCCCTAGATATCCTTCACTGATTCTGAGACATAGATCCATTGTGTATCTTTTTTGTGGCTATGATCTCTGTTTGATATGGACTCAATGTTTATCCCTTTCGTGGCCATGATCACTGCTTCATATATATACATTCTTCGTGGATCAGTAGTGTACTTGATTGGTGACCATGCTCATCATCACACCTGAGCATGGGAATGCCCGCTGTTGATGCTTAAAATCGCAACGATGAATACTGCTTTCAAATGATTGCCAAGCTCTATTATTTAATAATAATAATAATAATAATAATAATAATAATAATAAACTAGTAGGTGGGACCCCCCTTGTAGACTAGTGACGCTATGATGGATGTGTTGCACTTATATTTTCATTTTCTGTTATAATGATGCCAACATAGTCTTCTACAGTTGATGATTCAGGTCATGGTTTGATTCGTTATGGCGACATAAGATGGTTGGTTGATTGTGTTATGGCTAGATGGTTTTGATGGTCACTCACAACTTATGGCTGTACTATGGATAAAAGGATTATTTCTTTTACAGTTTCTATGTTTATGCATTAAACATCAATTAATTATTTTAAATATGATTTTATGCAAAAGGATGATGTGGGAGCTTAAACAAAAAGGAAAAAAGACTATGTACAAGCCTTAAGGTTACATGTAATAGTGACAAAATAAACGTGTATAGACCTTGCTTCTAGTCTTATGCACTTTGATTAAAGGTTATGTGTGAGGCATATATTGTAAAATTATAGCATATGGTTGTTGTTAAAATATTGACATGACTTAGGGTGGCACACTATGTAATGGATATAGAAATGGGATATTTGTTTGAATTAATAGTTGATGTTATGGTGGATTGGTTGGATTGTATGTTGAATTGAATGGGGATGGGGAAGGAAGTGACGTGCATTTACTGCATGCTAATCAAACAACCCTTGAGCCCATCACACTAGCCATACTTGCATTTGTTTTTTTGGCTCTGGTAGTTGTTGATGCTCTGTGATTCTTGGTTGTGAAGGAAGGAAACAATCTAAATATTCTTCTTGAGCAAGCATTTCCAGGTATGGTTCCTTTATTTTTCATCCATGATGGCTCCTTTGTGTTATGAATCAATTTTTGGCTCAGAATGGCTTGAGGTCTATGTTTTTCTTAAGTTTTTTTGACTGTGTATCATTGCTGTGCTTATGGTTTCTTCTGTGAATACTCTAGACTGTTGGCGTTTTAAGGAAAATAAATGGATATTCTTTGTTGTGTGTAGCATGTGCATTGGTTTATTGGTTAAAACATGTTCAACTAGCTTGGGGTTTTTGGTCTAGTTCTCTGTGGAAAATAATGGTTTAGCAAGCTCTAAGTTTTGGCGCATTGGTTTTACAACTAGTCTTGGTGTTAAGGTTGCCACTCCTTTTCGTCTCTGTGGTTGATATGTTTCATTTTATTGGGTTGCAATGCAAACTCTTAAAGAGTGGAAGTGTTTATTTCCATGTTTTGGCCGAGCCCCAAGTTGTACTGTATCATGGCGTTGCCCTCATTATAGCTGTTGCTAGAAGCATTGCGTAGTCAGGTTTGTATCACCCATAATTTTGAATGGAAGCTTGTATATATGTTTGGTTGGCCACATGTTGTGATCAGGCTTTATTTCCACAATGTTTTTAAGAGTTTGCTTCTCTTAATTATCCATTGGAGATGGCTGACTATTATGTTATGGTAATCCTCACTGTCAAGTTGTGGGTTAAAGGTTATGTGTTCATGGTGATTTTTTAAAAAGGCACGAGTGATATGTGTTTTTGAAGACTCTTCCTTGATTAATCCATCTCTTGTTACCTCTCTGCAATAATTTTTTTAAAGGGCATGAGTTGTCTATGTCTCAAAGACTATCTCATGTGGTCGAGCTATTTGTTCTTACTTCCTTTGATGTGTTAAACCATAAAACGATCTTGGTCTCGTTTCAATCCTATCAAGAGTAAAAGAGACACCTATGTGTGCTTGGTCTATTTGGGCAAGATTTGGTTCTGTTTGCTTCGTGGGAACGATTTGGTTCTGTCTCTCGTTGGTCATTTCTTTCAAAAGAGGTTTGTACATGTCTAATTTACAAGAATATCAGGCTCAAAGTTGCATGTTATTGGTTGAATGCTAGTTCAAATGAAGACTTATGTTGATAAACGCATGTGTGTGATTGAATTGGGGCTCGATTATGAGTTTTAATGCCAGTGGATTGTGTCAAAGAGTGTTGTAAAGTCGAAAGATGGTGGTTTATATCGGTCCTATTCTTAATTGAATTTAAGGACTAAATATTGGATGTGGGTGGCTGGAATTGTTACGAGGAAAATCTCTCTATGGCTAGGGGCAAACCACAACATACATAAATGACTGCAGAAATCAACTCTATTCTCAAGTATGATATATAAAAATAATTCTAGCAAGGCAAGATAAAAGGCCTACCTCGTCTAGACATTCGATGAAGTCCACCGTTGACCACTTGACCCAAAGCAATATATCTACAACTAGTCCTCAAAAACCAAGCAAAGCAAGCATATGGTGATAATATATGATGTTATCACATTCAATAACATAATCCATTAATATACATAACAAACACGCCCATGGAATAATAATTCAAATATTTGCAAGATATCAATTGGACGGGAAAATATTATTTCTATTAATATATGACCAATAGAAGTGAAAAAGTTACAGACTTCTGTGTCGGCATGGTTCTGAACCTAGTGTTAGCACTTGGTAAATTTCCTAGAGGTTGAAATAGAAGAAATCCACAAAGGTAACTTTATCCAACCGCTTTTAAAGCTGGGATCTAGCCCTTCCATATTTAGAGAGGGATCTCTCTATATGATTTAGCTATGTTTCTAACTTTAGATATTAGGCTAGGTAAAGGAACATGTAGGTTTTGTTGTAAAAGTGTTTTTGAATTGGTTGAGGGGGTCTATGTTTAATTAAAATATGAAATACAACCAAAAACGTGAAGGAAGACTTCCACAGGGCGAGATAATATACTCACTAGATCTTTAGTAGCTTAAATGATGGACATAAGAAAATACGAGGAAGATAAATTCGACTAAGAAGCAGTTAAGAATTTCTTAATTGAAATCACCAGAAGATAAACATTAAAATCTTTTGAGTCAGAAACAAGGTATCCAAGATAAATCCTGCAACATTCGTTACTCTTAAAGATTAGTTTCAGAAAACAATATGATCACAAAGCAAGAAAAACATTAAACATTAGAGAATAACATCACCAGTGAATACACGCAAGAATCCTGTAAAAGTGCCTCCTTTTATTAATGGCAGATCTCTTAAAAAATGATACAGTTTGATAGCCTCAGGGTGTGAAGATCAACCACCCTCAATACTTTGAAAGGTGAAGTATTTATAATTCAAATTACAAACGTTCCTGTCATAGCTGATCAGGACGTGCTCATTCTATTTTTAGTCTAACTAATTTAACTAATCAAAATTGCTTGATGACTTGGTACAACTGCATGCGGAATTTCTGGGGTAGGCCGTTGGCGAGGTTCCTGCACAACCTCTTTTGACTGGACAGGTGACTGGACCTGGACAACTCATCTGCTAATCGAGCAAATCACAGAGTTCCTCCCATCTAAGATGACTAGGCACAGTGACTTTGAGCAGTCTCCAATACACTTCATCCATTTTCGTATACTTAGCGAATGTGGGCTTAGTGAGGAATATGTATCGAATCTCGTGTTGGATACTGATGTCCAACTGAAGGGCGTCCATGAAATCTTTGCCAGTGATGCTCCCTTGTATGCCTGCAAACTTTGAACTATCCTTGGACACCTCAGCCAATCTCTTCTTATAATCCGGAAGTGTCATCAGTTTATCATTAATAACTTTCAGACCAGGTAGACCTTTCTTTTGGAGAGCATCAATCTTATTAAAAAACTTTTGTACCCCCTGGTCCATGATCTGAACCTTTTCTTCCAGCTAAAGCATTAGACTTCTCTTGGTCAAAACTCTCTTGACCTCAAGGATGGTCTCTGTTCTGTCTTCTATCTTCAACTCTTCTAGCTCTTCTCTGGTCTTGGAATTGAGGAATTTGATGATATCATTTGCCTGAGTTGGTCTATCTCCCAATTCTACTCTAATCTTTTCAATAGCCTGTTTACTCCTCTGGACCAACTCGTTCTGCTCAAACATGATTTGGATCATGGGCCAGATTTCATTTATGGACTTGGTGATGTCTGTCCATACATTCTCTTTGACCTCAACCAAAGTCTTCCCTGCCATTGTTTGTTTTTGGAGCTGTTGTAGTTCCTTCCTGAGATGCTCAGTTACCTGCTTTTCTTTGAAGAGACTTGTCTGGAATGAAGTTTTGAGTTCCTGGAGGTTCTCAACTTCCTTCTTAAACCTACTGATCTCTGTCTCTTGCAGGTTCATCTTTTCCATGGATTTGGCAAGGTCTGCTGTTCCCTCTTGTGGTGTCACTGGTGTTGCAGATGGAATTGCTGTTACTGCTGCTGTGCTTAATCCTGCAATTGGGATAGCACTCAATGGAATGCCTTCCATTGACTTCAACTGCTCTTTCTCTTTCAATAATATCTCCATCTCAGCTTCCATTTCTTTGAGCTGAGCATTCTGCTCCATGAGCAGCTTAAGCATTTCATCCTTCTCACCTTCTTTTTCTGCTATCTCCTTCACCTGTGAGTCTTCTGTAGGAGGAAGCTTCAGTTGTTTCCTCAAGGAGGCGATATCTGCATTCTTCTTCTTTATCATCTCTTCTGCAACTTTGACGTTCGAGGGATCATAGCCAATCTTGAGGACCATCTCCTCCAAAGTTTTAATTCTGTTATCTTTTGCAAAGGATGAAATCTTCTCCAGCTTGAGTTGTGTCTGTGCGTTGTTGAGTGACACCTGCAATTTGCCTGCAGATGCAGAAGCGTGCGCCAATGTGTGGAATACAATCTCCCTTGTTTTCTTTTACAGATCCATCTGATCTGCTGGGTGCACGTCCTTCGTCTGGAACTCGAAGGTGGCTCTCTTGTAGTCTGTGATTACCTTGGGATCTGGTACCTGTGCCTGTAGGAAGGCCATGTGCATCCTGCCTCTTTCTGTGTCAAATGCAGATAGCAGCCTATGCTGCGCGGTGGACGACTATTTTCGAAACTGGGCGTAAGTACTGCTGGTGAGGGTCTGGTTCCTTTTCTTGATCAGCTCGTACTTCTTGAAAATGCCCAACTTAGGCCCAGTCTTGCCTGACTAAGTGTCTAATGGAGAGTCTGTGGATTTCTTTGGCACTGCTGTGGTGATATCCTTATACAGGCTTGAACCGAAAGGAGGAATGATCGGCTTGACCCCTGTGGTAGGTGGAACCTCTTTTTCTCTAGTTGGGCCAGGAACTGAGACTGTCTTGGACCTCTTGGTGTGCAACTGGAACTCCTCGGATGATACCTCCGTGACAGGCGGAGATGAATCCTGTCGAGGCCTCTTTTCTTTAGGGACCTGTGGTGTAGTAGTTGGTGGTACAGTGGCCGGGGGAACTTGCTGTTCCACTTCGATCAATGTGTTAGGCACCCACACTATCTGATTGGCAAATTTTTCGATCTTGGGCTTGGACTCATGAACATACGGTATGTTTTTATTTTTCACCCGCATTTCTGAAATGATCCCGCATGGATCATAGTGCCATGGGAAACTCATAAATAATTTCATTTCTTTCAACATTTTGTCAGCTTCTTCCCCGACGCCTCGACTATTGCAGATGAAAGAGCCAATCTGCCCCTTGATTCTCAATTGCTGCTTCTTCTTCAAGGAAACAAAATGAATGTCATCTGAATTCATGATCTGCCTTATAGACTCTAACGCAAAGATTCTTACCGGCACATACTTTGGCAGTTTGTAGGGTGCCAATTCACACCCGAAAACTTGGATCTCGGTGTAGTTTTGATACAGGTACTAGTCCCCTGTCTTTGCGTTGTCCGAGAGATGTCGAATTCTCTGGACCTCGTCGTTTATTCGTGGCTCAGGCCTGCCACTCAACATGCTTACCACAGGGTGGTAGAAAAGATCAATAAATGCCTTGAAGCTATACTCTGTGGAATTGTGCTTCAACAAAGATGTCCATGCTGTGACTGGCTAAGGCCTTCCATCTGCGTCCATTTTCTGCATAGAAAAACTGAATTTATCTGCTTGATAGAAAACAAACATGTAGGCCAATATAGACGAATATTTGAACATGCCTTCCATGCCAAAATTCACGAACTGTTTGTGAATATTGTTGGCCAAGAAGCTACTGAAATCAAACTATGTGGTGGGTTTTTCATCAGTCAAGAAAATGGATAGAAAACCCAGAATGGGCTCATCTACCCACTGGTCAGAATAGTACCCTAACAGAGCACAAAGGGAGGAAATGACCTGGTTTCCCTTGGTGGAGAACATGGATGACGAGTAAGGTGGATTGGTGGAAGGGAATTGAGCGGAGGTGGGAAGGAAAAGCTCGAATATTTGAGCTCTCTAGGGAAAGGTCATCTTCTAATACAACTCTATAAGGATCTCTAGGTTGAAAGGAGAAACAGAGTCGGCACGGGGAATTTGCATCATTTGGTCAATGTCTTCGGGAGTGATGAAGAACAGGACGTCCTCAGATGAGGAGACGATGACCCTCTGGTTGGGAATATAATGGGCTTGGCATTTGAGGGCGAATTCGGGGAAGTGGTGGATCTGGGGAAAAAGGTACAGGGGCAAATTGGACTCCCAGAGTCTAATTTCATCGCTCTGGTCCAGGAACACCTCCCTGAGCCATGACTAGAGGTCTGAGAAATCGAAATCGCATATGGTATCCGCGATCAATCTGTCTTTGTCGACCAATGGTATTTTGTCTAGGTCGACAGGAGGCGGGAGAAAAGGATTCTCCTCTCCTTCTGCTTGTCTTGGCTTTGGCGCCATCTCTGCAACAATACTTGCAATAAACACTAATTTAGTGGGGTTGACTGACTGTGGATGAAGGTGACGGAAAAGAAATGGAGGCGTAAGAGGTAAATTTTCTGGTGCGATGGACGAATAGTGAATGAAGGGGGAAAACGATAGTTTTATTTAAAATTGGGGTCGGTTGGGCGCGAGAGACAGGTCAACATGATAATGGGTATGTTATCCCATAATAAATGGACAACGGGCCACTTGGGGGTGAGATGGCAGGTGACGGTGGCCAAAACATACGGACGGGTGACGTGGMSGCWRGGGATTGGAGGTRATGGGAGGTGAAARTCRYAATAAGRGGYTGRTCATGAGTGAAAAGGGGTAAGRGACTGACAACAGGGACTGACAGCAGTTATGGGATGGGACACAACTCGGGAGCAAGTGRAACAAGTGGGAGATGRCGTCCATGWGTGACGGKGGCTGTCARATAGCAGATGGGGGATGGGACTYCAGGACCAATAGGCTGATGCCACGTATGACCATGGGCCCGCCAGAGGAGAATAACAATTCYGGACCCCCCCCCTTTGGTTAAAAGTAGAACATCAGGGGGGGTCYRAAAACCATCTTAAACCGTTGATCTGCGCGCCCGTTTCCTGGCCGCAGATCTTAGCGCGCCTTTTATCTCTCATTCCRGACCCCCCCCCCYTCCATTAAAGGCAGAACRGWSGGGGGGGTCCGRAATCAAATCTGAGCCTTTGATTTCAGCGCTCGTCTYTGGGYCGTCCAGATGTGCGCAATYYTTATTACCGATTCCGGAMCCCCYCCCGRTTAAAGGCAGAAYGGTCGGSGGGGTYCRGAATGCTCTGTGCRYCGTAGATCTRGGCRCCACRATCTGGACCRTTGAAAAGTGCATGGAGCATAARTCAGGAGYGGAGAAATATGTGYTGGGAAAACTTAGGATAAGTGCCTCTTACGGGTTTTTCCCAAACTTTTCACATAGACACCACCAAGGGACTTCGACCAAACTATTCTTAGGCATTTGAGACATAGTGTAACATTTTCATCAAGCTGGTTTCATTGGGGTGAAACAAATGAAGCAACTAACCTACATTCTAACCTATCTTTCTAGGACAATTAACCCAGATTAAACTGTTGGGTTAAGAAATTACTCTACCTAAGGGCTATCTGACTAGGATTAAACAGTCTGGTCAGATTTATTCACTAATCTAACCTAAGGGCTATCTCACCAGGATTAGACAGTCTGGTCAGATTTATTCACTAACCTATCAACATTAAATTTAAAAAGAACTTGGCCATCCTTGAAAGGTATGGCCAAGTTATTATTATTGCATGGGGGCTTTCATTTCAATTCTTTTATGCCCTCTTTTTCTTTTTCTTTTATTTTTATTTTTCTTTTTCTTTTTTTCTTTTTCTTTTTTCCTTTTTTTTTCCAAATTATTTGCAGAATGAAAAATCATTTGTCAACAAAAACACTAGAGATAGATAATATCCCAGTCACCAGTTGATTCCCATAACTTATGGGGTGATAACACCTAGAAAATAAGTTCCTTCCAGCTGGGCCTCCACCACTTCAATCCTCCACCAAATGAAAGCTCATAAAAGAGAGACAATGATGTTTTCAATCAATAAGGGAAGAGCTTGCAGGCTAACACTGTGTTCAGAACTAAAGGACAAAGGGATGCAGACTCAATATGAAGTGAATAATTTCTCTAGAGTAACTTTTCTCTCAAAGTTGAATTCTTTCTCCTTTTCCATAGCTCAGAATTGACCCATTTATAGCCTTCAGATGGAACTGAAGGGTCGAGTCGAAACATTTCCAGTATATGGAAGGCCAAGGATCATAGATCTCCTGTCGTGACATGGTAACCCGACACCATTTTTCATTTTTGGGCACAAATACCATTGTACGCGGGCTGTAGTGGTGCAACCTGTGTATATGCATGCTGTATAGTAGGCAAGGTGCGTACATGTGGAAAAAATGTATTTTTTAGCTAGGATTTGAAAAAAGGGATGAAAATTATGCATAGGGAAGTGTAAACAGGCATTCTATGCAAGATTTCATAGGGTGAGGAAAATCCTGCTATAACAGATGCCCCCTAATGTGTGAGGTCATAGGAGTATATGCGATGGCTGAAATACATTATAAAAACCCATAAGTGGAGTGATGGGGAACCAGATAAAAGAACTAGTTTCTCATTACATTCTGCACTGACTTTACATACATGGCTGTCAATTTGAATTACACTGCATATCCATGTGAAAATGTACCAAAGAACTGTCTGTGGCCATGGATAGGCAAATACAAATGCGGTTACATGCCAAAGGTTGTCATAGTCATGAACAAGGCCCAATAGAACCAATCTCAAAATCAATTTGAAGATATCTGTATACATTGGAGTACAATCTGATCTCCCATGATCATTGAAGTCATATAGGTATTGGTCCAATGAAAAGGAAGCAACAACTTAGGAAAGTTGCGGTCGCATACTGATGTATTCAATTCTTCTACATAATCTGCCAAAGGTGCAAGTCTAGATCATGTGAATAAAGGAGTTGAGGTCGAACACAATGAGACATCGTTTGATTACTGATCATTGAGGTATACCGTTAAAAAACATGAGACAACCTATCGATAATGAAAGTAGGTATCAAGGCACCAAGTACATTCTTACAAGTGTGAATAAAGGAGTTCGGGTTGAACACTTGAAGAATCCATCGATCATGAAACATTGATGTATTCCCAACTGTTGATGGCGAGAGAACCTGCCACTAATGACTGCAAGCCTCAAGGTACTCATAAGACTCTATCTCTCTTTTCTAGAATAGATGAGCTGAAGTAGATGGAAGGAGACCCGCTAAAAGGAGAGCATTAAGGAATCTCTCATCATCCAACATGAGGTACAAAGCAGGGGCTTCATGATTTGGAGGAAATCGGACGAAGAACATGTTCACGACCCAATGACCCTGTGTGTCTTTCGTGTGTGCCAAATGCAAGCGGTACACAAAAAAGATCCTCTGAATAGCAACCAATGAGGAAAACTGCTGACAAAGGCGGTGAAAACACCAATAAGGCTAATGGAATCCAAGACACTGCATAAATACCAATGTGTGAATAAATTTCTTGCTATCAAACACAAGGGAAACCAATCAGACAACGACCAATGATGAAATGTCTACTACTGGGTTCAAGGTTACCTACCAATGATGAAAAGGACCAGGGTGCGTGATAGGAATACAATATCATGTGATGCTGAGACAAAATGATGAAGAGAGATTAAATCATACTCGGTGGGGAGTTTCTCGGTGACAAGTCACAGGGGAGGCCAAGGCTCCTATGCTGGGCTTATGTGGAATGTCAGTATCTTACGAATAGATGACATAAGCTTGGGAAAAACCAAATCTCTCCAAGTTGAGGAGGATAAAGTGCTAGCAGAGGTTATCATCTCCATGATATATCAGATAATGTCTCTTACTGGAAAGGATATAGGTGGGGGCATCGGATAGCCCACAAGACCATCCCAATCGAAGGGAACTTCTCTAGGACTAGAAGGGAGAGTACTCAGGGAGAGTAAAACTCTCTCTTGTTCAGATGGTACAGAATCAAGAATGCTGATGACATGGTTGAAAGATGCATCACCCTCCAACACGAGAGTTGGATTGACCATAGATTCCACTGGTACAACCATTTCTTCAATTCTAGGTTGAAGAGGATGCATGATAATAGGGATACGAGACACATCACCCTCAACTATGGGGGCATGTTCAAGAGAGGATTGCATCGACATGACTTCCGTGCCAATCAAAGGAGAAACATAGTATGGGGAAATCACATATGTCTCAGAATATGAAGGGCCCTTAGGTGAGCCCCATGCTTTTGGTATCCCAACAGTAACAGGACACAAACGAGTAAGGTGATTTCCTTTGCAAGTCCTACAAAGGAATTTAGGCTTATGTCTGAAATGTCTAGGCTTGTCAATGCCTCTAGCATCATTCATAATGGCTAGTGACCTGCTCTCAATGTGACTAGTAGAGGTGAGAGAGTCATCTCCCAAATGATGTACAGAGGTTGGAGATGTGACATCGATATGAATCGTGGAGACTAGAGTGATGCCCCCAGCATGACTAGCAATAACTGGTTGCAAGTCTTCAACATGACTTGCAGAGGTCGTCGACCCATCTCCAACATGACTGGCATAGGTTGGTGATGGAAATCTAGTATGATTGGTAGTGACTGGACTAGCGGTGGGTTGTGGCATTTGATACCAAGGTCCAGGGAAATATTGGCTTTGTGATGCAAAAGCATCACAACAACAAGCGAGCATGGGACAAACACCAACGCATTTTGGCACATGATAAATTGTTTGAAATGTTTTGAAGTTGGATACGCCAAACTTAAATGAGATAATTAAGAAAGAGCATACTTGTAGATTGTAATTAGACCTTGAGCGTCCCGCTCTCGTCTGAAGGACTAAGAGGAGTTTATGCTAGTAAATGTAAGTAGGTAGCTTTGAATTCTTCGATTAGACAGTTTTAGGAGCGGAGGGAAAACATATATAAACACCCTCACTTGTATCATTGTAACATTAGCAGCATGATCAAGAGAGCATAGAGGAGAAGAAGCAGAGAGTTGTGTAGAGTAAAAACCCATGTACAAAAGTTCTGGGTTAATACAAAGATCTTTAGTTCAGACTCATGGCGTCCAATTGCTTTCTGTGTTGTACATGCTGATTGATATATGCTTGTTTACTCTCTGTTATGCATTTGCTTTGATGCGTGAATGTATGATTTCATATTTAATGTCTGAAATCTGAAGAGAGGGAGAGTAAAGAATGAGTTTCAATTGTTTCTCTGTCTAAGCAAGAGTTTTCCTGCAAGGAGTGCAGTGAAATTGTCCACAAGGTGTACGTTGACAGAAGTAAGAGTTCGTCTCTGCAAGCTCAGGAGAGATAACATTGTTCTCATTCTCACAAAAGTGCAAGTTAAGCACAGGAGTCGTGCAAGGTGTGTCCAGGTCGAGTAGATTCTCAGAGTTTGTAACTTGAGGGAAGAATTGAAGGACTGCTGCTACAAAGAGAGTGCGCAGAGTCTAAGAATTCAAATACTTGGAAGTATTTGAAGAATTGCTTCAAGGAGTGCGTGAAAGAGTTTTTTTGAAGACTCAAATTTGTGGTAAAAGCTCAGAAGAGTTAGTGCCTTGAAGTGTCGGAAGGAGGCACAATGACATTGTTTTGCTGGTGGACAAGTTTCATGAAGGCATACTTGTTCATTTCGCAGGACTTTTAAGGAGGAATTGAACGGTCGAAATTCTCCGTGGAGAATTCACGAGGTTCTGAGAATCGTCAGATCTTGTAGAGGAGAAAGAAGGTTACGGTGAGTGTTTTTCGAAGTGCAAGCTCGGGAGAAAATCAGACCGTGGGATCCAAGTCAATAGGGGCCATTGGATCACTCACGTAAATCTCATTTCAGGGTTTCATGAGTTGAAGGATCAAAACCCTTGCATCAAGATTCACGAGGTCGCAAGGTGCGAAGTTTCAAAATAGCGAAAGAATCTGGGCTGCTCACTGGGAAGAGGACACGTGCCACGAGATCACCCATATTGGGGATTCGGGCATCGAGAGTCAGAGAAGGAAGTGCTTCAACTTCACGAGTAGCGAAGTCGTGAGAATATCAGGACTGTCCATTCGAAGAGGACATGTGGCAGAGATCAAAGGATCTCATGAACTCGGAGGTTCGCAAGGTGAGAGCCCAGGAGTTGGGTGCTCCAAGTCACGAATAACGAAGTCGCGAGGAGCAAAGACAACCATTGGATCTGGGTGAAGGGAGGACCGTTGGATCAAAGCCTCATCGCATGTTTCACGTATTCGGAGGTTCGGAGGTTGAGAGGACCTCGTCTCGACATCAAAAGTTGCAAAGTGCTAAGAGCCGAGCCACGAAGGAAACACGTGGCAGAACCACAAGGTGGGCTCGGGAAATAGACAGGTGGATACATGTCGCCAGGAGAAGGGAGTCAACACCTGTTGACCTCTCGCGTCTTGGGGATTCGTGAGATAAGAGTACGTGAGCTCAATCCTTCGACTCACGAAGTCGCGAGTAGCGAGAATGCGAGGATAAAAGTCAACATTGCTTCTCGGGGTTTCAAGAAAGGAAGGTGCCAAGGTTTGATGTTGAAACTCATGAAGCGGCGAATAGCGAAAGGTGCTAGCGCTTAGCCTAGCTAGTGGTCACGCGCGAGGAAGGCACTGACAGAGGAAGAGCCATACCTGTATCAACATTTTGGGTATTGTGAGATTTAAAAGGAAGAGTCGGGAGCCATGAATCAGGAACTCGCGAGATTGCAAGTTGCGAAAAGGACCTGTGGATCGATAAACGAAGATTCCAGCAGGGAATCGAAAGAGCCGATTTGGCTCGAAGGGGTTAAAGAACGATCCTGTGAGCGGATCTCGACCCGAGGGCCAATAGGTCTGCGTTAGAGTGACAAGTTCATTCCTATATTTTTCCCTAAGGTTCTCCAGAAGTGTCCCACGAACTTGGTGTCTCGATCTGAAACTATGCTCCTTGGTAAGACGTGAAGTCGAATGACTTCTTTGAAAAACAGATTCGCAATGTGAGTTGCGTCACTGGTTTTCTGACATGGTATGAAATGTGACATCTTAGAAAATATATCTACCACTAAAAAGATCGAGTCAAACCCTCTTTGTGTTCTTGGCAGCCCCAATATGAAGTCCATGCTTACCACATCCCACAGCCTGTCAGGTATGGGTAACGGTTGATAAAAGCCTACATTCTGCCTCTTTCCTTTTAAATGATGACAAATCCTGCATCTGTCCATGAATATTTTGACGTCTGCTCTCATTCCTGGCCAAAAATACGACTCATTTAACTTTGAGAATGTCTTGTCATGACCAAAATGTCCGACCAATCCTCCACTGTGTTTCTCCTTCAGCAAATTCTCCCTCATGGAGCATTTTGGAATACAAAGTTGATTACCCTTAAACAATAATCCTTCCTGGATCATGTATTCTGTCCATTGACTTCTTTCCCTGAGAACTGGATTCTCAGCTGCTTCATATGCCTCCTTAAAATCTGGATCATCTCTGTACATGTCCCCGAGATCATCAAAACCCAGTGTTTTGACTCTGAACTCTTGCAACAACAAACATTTCCTGCTCAAAGCATCAACAACTTTGTTAGCAATTCCAGAAATATGATTAATTACAAAAGTAAAGTTCTGCATGTATTCAACCCATTTAACATGTCTTTGATTCAACTTCTCCTGTTGAGTCACAAATTGCAAAGTATGATTGTCACTGTATAAGACAAACTCCTTAGGAATCAAGTAGTGTCTCCACTTCTTTAGTGCCTGAATAGTAGCATATAACTCCTTGTCATACGTGGAGTATTTCACTTTCGCTTCATTCAGCTTCTCGCTGAAGTATGCTATCGGCCTGTCTTCTTGGCTCAAGATTTCCCCTATTGCAAATCCACTTGCATCACATTTTACCTGAAATGTCTTTTTGAAATCCGGCAACACCAAAATTGGTTGTTCCGTGATTTTCCTTTTCAACAAATTGAAGCTTTTCTCAGCCTCTTCTATCCAGTGAAAAGACTTGTGTCTCTTCTTTACTGTGTCCATCATAGGTGCACTAATTCCACTAAAATTCCTGATGAACTTCCGGTAGAAACTAGCCAATCCATGAAAACTTCTCACCTCAAATATACTCTTCGGTGATGGCCAATTCTTAATTACCTCCACCTATCTGGATCCATCCTCAACTTATCTATAGAAATAACAAAACCCAAATAAATGAGCTTTGTCTTCATGAATGAGGATTTCTTCATGTTTATCAACAACTTCTCTTGCTGTAGCCTGCGCATCATTGTAGCCAAATGTTTCAGATGCTCTGCCTCTGTTTTACTGAAAATCAATATGTCATCAAGATACACAATGAAATTTTTTTCGATGAACTCCTTCAGGACTTCATTCATCAACCTCATGAAAGTACTTGGCGCGTTTGTTAAGCCAAACGACATAACAAGCCATTCATAGAACCCTTCATTGGTCTTGAAGGCTGTCTTCCATTCATCACCTTCTCTCATACGAATCTGGTGATATCCACTTTTCAAATCAATCTTCGATTTTTTTTTATCCCCACTCAAGCAATCCATCAAATCATCCATTCTTGGCAATGGGAATCTATACCTGATGGTAATCTTGTTAATTGCTCTTGAGTTAGTACACATCCTCCAGCCTCCATCTTTCTTCGGACTGAGCACTGCCAGAACAACACATGGACTCAAGCTTTCTCTAACCAACCCTTTGTCCATTAAGTCTTGGACTTGTCCTTTGACTTCTTCATTCTCTTGCGGCGTCAATCTATACGCTGCTTTATTTGGAAAACTAGCTCCAGGTATGAGATTAATGTGATGACTTACACTTCTGATCGGTGGCAACGAACGAGGTAGTTCGTCCACTACTATGTCAGTAAACTCTTCCAACAGTTTCTGAACCTCTTCCGGTAAATCATCTACCCTTGTACTGGTTAAAACAATTTTAGGCTTCCTGACCACAATGAATTGTGGTTCCTCCTTCTTCTTGACCTCTGTAAGAAGTTCCTTCCCACTCATGAGAAGTACAATGTTGCTTACTTCAGGTTTTACCTCTTTATCTTTGATTGGAAGCAACATGTGAGTTCTCCCATTCTTCTCTAGGGTGTATGTGTTCTTCCTCCCATCATGAATCACATTTCTGTCATATTGCCACGATCTACCCAACAATAGATGACAAACATCCATAGGAATAACATCACAGAGTATTTCATCTTTATACCCTCCTATTTTAAACTCAACTAAACATTGTTTAGTGACATTTACCTAATGTCCTTTTTGTAGACACAAAACTCTATATGGGCTCGGATGTTCAATGGTCTCCAGCTCCAGCTTTTCTACCATCTCTGTAGAAATGAGATTATCTGTGCTACCACTGTCCATGATGATTTTGCATACCCTGTCTTTGGTCTTGCGAGCGGTCCGAAAAAGTTTGTTCCTTTGGACCGAACTCTCCACCTCCTTCTCTGGCGTTAAGATAATTTTTCGCATCATCAACGATCTTCCGCCTTCAGCATCCTCTGTCTCAAAATTCCGCCTCTGTGCTTCGGCAATGTGAGTTTCACCACCTTCTTTCTTCTTTTCTGGACACTTGTAAGATTTATGTCCGACCTTTCCACATGTGAAGCATTTCACCACTCCACCTCTTCCTCTTCCTCTACCTCTGGTACGAGGAAAATGTTTCCATCAGCATGCTGACCTTTTTGTTCAGTATACTGCCCTCTCTGAGAGCTTCCACCTCTCTCAGTTTGAGTCTGAGGTTTTCTTCCACTCTTCCTTGGGTTTATGATTTCTATCCTGGGCAACTGATTTTCCTCTGGGTTGACTTCTGCCTCAGCCTCTTTGACCTTGTTTTCGGCTCAACTTCTCTTCAGCCTTTAGAGCCATATGATAAGCATCTTCCACCGTTCTGATGTTCATCATGCCCATCTCATCCTGAATGTCATATCGTAGACCATTCATATATTTGGAAACCTTTTCATCATCACTTTCCCGATGACCTACCCTGATGTTTAGCCTGTAGAATTCTTCAGTGTACTCCTTTACTGTCATCAACTTCTATCTCAAATTTTTCTTTCTCCGAAACAGAGTAATTTGGTAATCCCTGGGAATGAATTTTGCCTTCATCTTCACGATCATCCTATCCCAACTCTTGATCTTATGATTGCCTTTGCAGCGTCTGTCAGCTTGTAGCTCATCCCACCACAATGCTGCATGTCCTTTAAGTCTTGTGACAACATGTTTGATCTTTTTGTCTTCCTCGACGTCTTCATAGTCAAAATACGTGTCCAGAGCTCTAATCTAGTCTAGAAGCTCTTCAACATCCAGGTTTCCTTCATATACTAGAATATCCATTTTTTCCTTAGCACCCATTCTTGCAACAACCCTAATCAACCATTCATTTGCTGCATCTTCTGCTATGACTTCTTCTCCTTCATGTCCAGCTTCATTTTCACTTTCAGAATCACTGACATCTCCAACACCAACTGTGCACCTCTGTGCTGTCTCCATGTCCACGAGTCTGGCGCATATGTCATTCATCTCTCTTTCCATGGCTAGATTTGGCACCTGCCTACCCCTTCCTCTTGGCATTTCCCTTTCCTTTGGCAGATCAGGTGTTTGCCTATCTCTTCTTCTTGGCGGCATGGCTGAGATTTTCCTTCTCGCTTCCCCTGTCTGAAGTATACAAACAGAGTCAAGCTCTGATACCACACTGATGCATACCTATCGGCCCTCGGGTCAATATCTTCTCACAGGATTGTTCTTTAACCCCTTCGAGCCGAATTGGCTCTTTCGATTCCCTGCCGAAATCTTCGTTTATCAATCCACAGGTCCTTTTCGCAACTTGCAATCTCGTGAGTTCGTGAGTCGTGGCTCCCAACTCTTCCTTTTAAATATTGTGATACCCAAAATGCCGATATGGGTATGGCTCTTCCTCTGTCAACGCCTTCCTCGCGCGTGACCACCGGCTAGGCTAAGCGCTAACACCTTGGCACCTTCCTTTCCCGAAACCCCGAGAAGCGATGTTGACTTTTCTCCTCGCGTTCTCGCTACTCGCGACTTCGCAAGTCGAAGGGTCGAGCTCACGTACTCTTATCTCGTGAATCCTTGAGATGCGAGAGGTCAACGGGTGTTGACTCCCTTCTCCTGGCGACGCGTATCCGCCTGTCTATTTCCTGGGCCCACCTTGTGGTTCTGCCACGTGTTTTCTCCGTGCCTCAGCTCTCAGCATTTCACAACTTTTGATGCCGAGACAAGGTCCTCTCAATCTATGAACCTCTGAATATGCGAAACGTGTGATGAGGCTCTGATCCAAAGGTCCTCCCTTGACCCAGATCCAATGACTGTCTTTGCTCCTCGCGACTTCGCTATTCACAACTTGGAGCACCCAACTCTTGGGATCTCACCTTGCAAACCTCTGAGTTTGTGATATCCTTTGATCTCTGCCACCTATCCTCTTCGAATGCACGGTCCCAATATTCTTGCAACTTCGCTACTCGTGAAGTCGAAGGGCTTCCTTCTCTGACTCCCGATGCTCGAATCCACGATATGGGTGATCTCGCGGCACGTGTCCTCCTCCTAGCGAACGACCCAGATTCTTTTTCTATTTCGGGACTTCACACCTCGCGACCTCATGAATCTTGATGCAAGGATTTTGATCCTTCAACTCATGAAACCCCGAAATGAGATTTACGTGAGTGATCCAACGACCCCTGTTGACTTGGATCCCACGGTCCGATTTTCTCCTGAGCTTGCACTTAGAAAAACACTCACCATAACCTTCTTGCTCCTCTACAAGATCTGATGGTTCTCAGAACCTTGTGAATTCTCCATGGATAATTTTGGCCGTTCAATTCCTCCTTAACACTCCTGCGAACTGAACAAGTATTCCTTCACGAAACTTGTCCACCAGCAAAACAATGTCGCTGTGCCTCCTTCCGACACTTCAAGGCACTAACTCTTTTGAGCTTTTACCGCAAATTTGAGTCTTCAAAAAGACTCTTGCATGCACTCCTTGCGGCAATTCTTCAAATACTTCCAAGTATTTTAATTCTTAGGCTCTGCGCACTCTCTTTGCAGCAACAATCCT
This sequence comes from Picea engelmannii, assembly GCA_009831015.1. Classification (NCBI taxonomy): domain Eukaryota; kingdom Viridiplantae; phylum Streptophyta; class Pinopsida; order Pinales; family Pinaceae; genus Picea; species Picea engelmannii. Next base: position 582,963 of record ML789955.1, read on the forward strand.
TCAATTCTTCCCTTAGGTTACAAACTCTGAGAATCTACTCGACCTGCGCACACCTTGCACGACTCCTATGCTTAACTTGCACTTTTGTGAGAATGAGAACAATGTTATCTCTCCTGATCTTGCAGAGACAAACTCTGACTTCTGTCAACGTACACCTTGCGGACAATTTCACTACACTCCTTGCAAGAAAACTCTTGCTCAGACAGAGAAACAATTGAAACTCATTCTTTCCTCTCCCTCTCTTTAGATTTCAGACATTAAATATGAAATCATACATTCACGCATCAAAGTAAATGCATAACATAGAGTAAACACGCATATATCAATCAGCATGTACAACACAGAAAGCAATTGGATGCCATGAGTTTGAACTAAATATCTTTGTATTAACCCAGAACTTCTGTACATGGGTTTTTACTCTACACAGCTCTCTGCTTCTTCTCCTCTATGCTCTCTTGATCATGCTGCTAATGTTACAATGATACAAGTGAGGGTGCCTATATCCGTTTTCCCTCCTCTCCTAAAACTGTCTAATTGAAGAATTCAAAGCTACCTACTTACATTTACTAGCATAAATGCCTCTTAGTCCTTCAGACGAGAGCGGGACGCTCAAGGTCTAATTACAATCTACAAGTATGCTCTTTCTTAATTATCTCATTTAAGTTTGGCGTATCCAACTTCAAAACATTTCAAACAATTTATCATGTGCCAAAATGCGTTGGTGTTTGTCCCATGCTCACTTGTTGTTGTGATGCTCCTGCATCACTTTGAAACATTGCAGGCCAGATAGTGTCCTAGTTTATCCCTTGTCCCCATCTGGAAATATAGTATCCTCCGTCTAACTGATCCAAAGAGGTTTGTACAGGCATCATCACTAAAGTCTGCGAAGAGATGAAGGTATGATAAGGATTATTCAAGTGAGGATATATGTTGCCCCCTTGTGAAGGGGTTCCGTAAAGAGGGTAGCTCTAACTGTAAAAATGATTCTCCTCGTATGAAAGACCCGGGGGATAGGTGGACCTGTCGTGGGAAAAGTGTTCGAAGGAACCAACATGGCGGATGAAGGATACACGGATGGGGTGTAATAAGTAGAATAAACACCCATTTGAGTATTGGTTCCTGAAAGAGCATATCTAGGACTGGATCCGTAAGAGGGGAGGTTCCAACCTCCCACAATGAAAGTTGGTTGAGGGACATGACTCATATCAAATGAAGATGTAGGCAGCGGGGCCATGGTGCCCCCATATCCAATTCTAGGATTAATATAAGTGGGTGAGGGAGAGGATTGGAAAGGTGAAGGCATATCAACATGAAAATTATTAGAGGCCCAAGGGATGGACTGGGTGTCATAATTCTGCGCACCATTATGAAAAGCAGACGGAGTAGTCCCTATGAAATGAGTGAACATCATGGGGGTGGTAGCGGTAAAAAAGGGATCTATGGGAACTCCACTATCCATGATGACAAAAAATCAGTATAAAATCCTAGGGTTAACTAGTAATCAAAGAGCACACCCAAAAATTAAATGACCAAAATGCACAGAAACGGGTAAAAGTGGCTGAAAGGGGCCTCCCTCCCTAAAGAATCTATGTCTCTCCCAAGAGGGGCCTGAGGTAACATAATAAGTTATAAGGGCCCTCGTGGGATTAACAACCAGTCAGTCAAATCATCCTGGAGAGGTAATCCTCCATAAAGGCTGTGTGATGTCTGACTCTTATCTGACCCAAGGTACTTGCAGAATAACCCCTGCAAGTAACCTATGTGGAACCTAAGTCAAGAAACTAATCCACCAATGTATAACCGATGCAAAGGTGAGCAATTGTAAGTTAGGTCCACCACATGGGCAGGGTAGAAAAGCTTGAAACCTTGAAAGCACCGCCTCTCATAGAGGTAAGGGCACTAGAAAGATCCCCATATACGAATAGATCCCTAGAAATATCTTTGATGCTAAGAGGGTATCGAGGGTATATCCCTTCATCCAACCTTGCGCGACCTCGTGATTAACTCAGGTGTAAGCAGAGCCTCCTGATATTACCTATTATACAACGGATTTATCCCCTCCCTTTGTCAGACACATACGTTGATTTAATAGCCTTGGAGAAGTTTACTCACAAAATCCTATTCCAAGGCACTAAATCCTAAGTTAGTTTGTGCACCCTAGAAAATAAAATCATGACTAATCAATTTTAAATTATAGCATTAATTTTAATGGCCGTGCTTACTAAAAAATGTATGGTAGTGAAACTCATGATGTTACGACTCATCAAGTAAAGTAAATATGAATACAATGCAAAGTCCTAAGTTCAATTTTCAATGAATGATATGCTTCTTAAAACAAATGCAATTTTCAATTTCAACTCTGCAATTCTTAAGTAAAAATGCAATCTTTCACTACATGCACTAAGCTAAATGATAAAGACTCAAAATATCAAAATGCTAAGCAATGAAAAATGCATAATATTTTTGTATTTTAAATACAAGAAAAATGAAAATGCATGGAATGAACATCAGCCTGATATATAAAAACTCTACTGTGTATAGAAAGAGACAACTCAAGTAGGATACCAAGAAGCAAGACACCCATCCCAATGTACAAGGAGAATCAAAATGAAAATATGATAAGAAAGAATCTGCCTAGAAATTCAACCAAAGACAGGTTTCCTGTCATCCCACAGACACTTAACAGTCACTACAGAGACCCAAGAGGACTCAACAATCAACAAAACCCACCCAACAACCACCAAACCCAACAAAAAAGAAAAAAATAATGATGTACGCGATTGTTCAGGAAAACATAGCGTATGTACGCAACTTGCATATGGAAAACACACATATATACGCGTTTGTCAAGAAACAACCTGCATATATGTTTTAAAAACAAAGCTAGGCAAGGGAGAAGGCTGAAAGACTCAGATCCAGAGTGAACAGAGGCTGTCAAGCAATGATATGACAAGAAACGCAATAGGAACGAGAGAAATCTAAGGATAAAAACACTCCAAACCCAAAGAAAGAAGATCCAAGCCCCAGTACGATCTCCAATTCTATTACGAGGAAAATCTCTCTATGGCTAGGGGCAAACCACAATAGATGGAATGACTGCAGAAATCAACTCTATTCTCAAGTATGCTATATAAACAAATATGCTAGCAAGGCAACATAAAAGGCCTACCTCGTCCAGACGTTCGATGAAGTCCATCGTTGAGCACTTGACCCAAAGCAATATACCTGCAACTAGTCCTCAACAACCAAGCAAAGCAAGCATATGGTGATAATATATGATGTTAGCACATTCAATAGCATAATCCATTAATATACATAACAAACACACCCATGGAATAATAATTCAAGTATTTGCAAGATATCAATTGGAGGGATGATTTTAAGGATGGAAATTTATTTTAAAATGTAGAGACCTTGGCGAATCTTACTAATCCTTCATATGCCAACTATAAATGATTGGTGATATTTTTGTAAAAATATTCAAATTTATAAGGATTTTGTATAGTTTTTATAAAATTTTGGTGATTTTTAAGGTAAAATAATTTTATCCTATAGAATTTGGGCGAATTATTTTTAAAATAACGAATCTCATTTTTGAAAAAACCATGGAAAATTAGCTCACGAGCGAAATTTAGCCCCTAAAATCATCCCTTAGTATTAATATATGATCAACAGAAGTGAAAAAGTTACAGACTTCCATGTCGTCATGGTTCGGAACCGAGAAACTAAGTTCCTTCCAACTGGGCCTCCACCACTTCAATCCTCCACCAAAGGCAAGCTCATAAAAGAGAGGAAATGAATTTATCAATCAATAAGGGAATATCTTGGGGGCTAAACACTATGTTCAGACTTAAAGGAAAAATGGATGCAGACTCAATATGAAGTGAATAATTTCTCCAGAGTAACTTTGCTCTCAAAGTTGAATTCTTTCTCCTTTTCCATAGCTCTAAATTGGCCCATTTATAGCCTTCAGATGGAACTGAAGGGCCAATTCAGAACTTTTTCAGTACATGGAAGGCCAAGGATCATATATCTCTTGTTGTGACATGAAAACCCGACACCATTTTTCATTTTTTGACACAAATCTCGATGTACGCGGGATGTAGTGGTGCAACCTACATATACACATGTTGTATAGTAGGCAAGGTGCGTACATGTGGAAAAAATGTATTTTTTAGCTCTAGGATTTGCAAAAAGGGATGAAAAGTCTGCATAGGGAAATGGAAACATGCCTTCTGTGCAAGATTGCATAGGGTGAGGAAAATCCTGCTATAACAAGAATTACTGTTCATATTTATATTTGGTTTTAAAAGGAAATGGATTTAGCATTGGAGTATGAATGACTGTGTCTCAACGAATTATTATGTTATCATAAAATAGTGTAAATGTGTTGAACTTGCACATAATAGATCTAGCTAGAAAATACTACACACATTTGCAGAGAGAAATTGAGAAAGAAGAAGAAGGAGAGAAAGAATAGAAGAATTCTCATTAACCATTTTAATAATGAATAATTTACACATGATATACTCTGTATAAATCAATGAATGCATAATGGAGGAGAACCAATGCGCCATAGTGGTGGTCTAGAGTGATCTGGACACACACCAGTAGTTACGAGAGTGAACTGCCACCTAGTCTAGTCTCTCAGGCAGTTACAGGAGTGAACTGCCACCTAGCCGAGTTAACTATTCAATTAGTCTTCAGTTAACTGACTAAACAAAGAGTAGTGAGGAGTAGATCAAGGAATCAAGGGTAATGCACTGATATGGTGATGATCCCAAGACAAGTGCACATTAACATGGTGATGATCCCAATTTTGCATGGTGACAAAACCAATGAAGCATCCAAACTCAACTCAACTAGTCAAACTAAAGTGTCAATTGAAAGAGAATATTCTCCAGGTGAAATATTCTCCCCTAAAATATAGAAGACTGAATAATGACTAATTATGACTAAAAAACAAGGAAAAACCTTAGGAAAAATAAATCCTAGGTGTGTGTGAAGTAACTCCAACACCCCCCCTGAACATCACTATGGTGAAAATAAGGAATGGGTCCCGACAACGAGGCCATGTTAGGTACCCAAATACAAAAGATACACTAAAATAAAGTGATGAAAGGGGAAAAAACTCATGGGAACCCCCCCCCCCTCAGGGTACAATGTATGTAAAAATAAGAACTACAGTTTCTAGGCAACCGTGTCCTTCACTCCAAGACGACTTCACAGAGAATGGTATTTCTGCTCAGTGAAGGTCCTGGTGAAGATGTCTGTCATCTGTTCTACTGAAGGATACAACTGTAGGTCGATGATCCCATTGTGTACTAAGCCCCAGATGTAGTGCGTGTGGATCTCGAAGTGCTTCGTCTGCTGCCTCTGAAATGGATCTCTATGAACTTCAGAGTGCTTTGGTTGTCACACCAGATGACGATTGACCGATGAAACTGAATGCCCAACTCAGTGAGAAAATGTTGTAGCCAAATAGCCTGAATGGTTATGTTAACTACCCCTCTGTACTCTGACTTGGATGAAGATAGAGAAATGGTGGCTTTCTTCTTACTTGACCAACAGATAGGCTCGAAACCAAGACTGAGTGAGTAACCAGATGTGGACTTGCGATCAGTGCTATCACCATCCCAGTAAGAATTAGTAAACATGATGAGATCTAATGTAGAGTCTGCTGCATAATGAATCCCAAAGGTGATAGTTCCCTGCATGTATCAAAGGATATGCTTTGCAACCTTCCAATGTAGCTCATGCGACTCCTTCATGAACCTGAAAACTGTTCCAATTGCATAGGAGAGGTATGGTCTGGAGTGTGTGAGATAAAACAAGCTCCCCACTAGTTGTCCGTACAATGTATTTTCAATCAGTGGAGTCTCCCCTCCATCCTCAAGTTCGACTCTTGATAGGAAAGGAGTCGGAGAAGACATGCAGTCTGTCATGGAATTTGATCTGCTCTCTGCTCTCACACACTCTCTATTTTTTGAGTCAAAATTCCAGTTGTTGTGCCTATTAATCAATCATTGTAATATTTTGGGATGACCACTAACCAATTTGATACCATGTATCCGATGGTTTTTGGATGACCACTAACTAATATTGACACTTTTAGGTGTCCAATAACATACCAATGTATATTGTGTATGATTCAATATAAACTTATTGAACCATAATTTTGCCAAAGTCTGCCATCTACAAACCGCAGTTGCCCATTTGGAAAATTTCATGCCCATCTAGCATATTTTATGTTTGTTGTTGTCGAAAATATCTGTCTAACAACAACCTTCAATTTCATCATCAATTCCATCATCAATTACCCCCTTTGTAAGCTGAAAGGAGAGACCACAAGTGGTTTCATGAACTATCATCACTGGAATTTTGAACTCCCCCCCTTAAGGTGCATGAGAGTTTCATCATTGTACTCCCCCCTTCTATGCTCAAGAGAGTACCATAATTGTTCCATTTGAGTACAACACAAAGAGGGCATGCAGAAACAACCACATGTTATCTCATCCCATGAGGGCCATGCTCGAAAGCTATGCCATAAGGGGACCACTTATGTGAGGTACAAAAAAGTTATGTGATACAAGATTGATCTTTACTTGAGATTGAATTCTTCGGTAAGACTTATATAATCACTTGGTTGTCGATGAACACTTCCAAGGATCAAGCCACTCATAGTGAATCTTCAATCTTCCATGTTTCTTCAGTGTTGAACATCTGTCTGAAGAATGGTTATGCTTGCCACAATGCTGGCAATGATGGAGATCAAAACACTTATTCTCCATGTGACCAACTCGATTACAATGTTGGCACTTAACATCCTGATCGTCAACATTTGAAGATGAATTTTCTTGAAGGAATCCAATGCTCACAAACAAAATTGGTTTGGAGTAATTTGGAATATAAAAACTGTTTTGATTTTCATATCCTAAGCCATGTCGATTCCTATTGAAGTGTAATTCTTCCCAAGGTCCGATGATGGGCTTGGAAAGATCATGTTGTACTTGATGACGTGCTTCACATTTACTTTCACTTATACTTGTTGTATCACTTTGTGCTTTGACATCTTCTGCTTGTGATTCATTTTCATTGGAATTTTCTTATGAAGTTGGCTTGTTGATTTGTTCTTTCATCGATTTTTGATCAAAATCATCATCATCATCATAGAGAGGGTTGTTCTGAACAAATACTAGTTCAAAAAACTTCATTTGTTGTTGACTTTTGAGTTCTATCAACTCATCATTCAATAGATGGGATTGTTCTTGTAGAAGTCTAACTTTAGCTTGCGTCACTTGCAAACAAGTTAGCACCGACTGAAGAGTTTCTTTGTTCATTATCACTGTGTTGTCTTTAGTGGTGTTTATTAGAGTATTCAGAAACTCTATTAATTCATGACTTCGCTCCATTTGAACACGCTCCCTTGAACCTCTCGTTCACTTTCTCTTCTCGCTCGCTTGAAATTTTCTTTCTTTCATCCAAGAAGTTTGAGGATGTCGGTTACCACCGAAAATGAATCCAAACTTGTGATGTTTGCAATGATTTGAGTTAAGCTACTCAACCTTGTCAATTTTGACTCAAAAATGACAAAAGACTCTTGGGTGTCAGGCTCAACTGAGAATGCACCCAATTACAAATTCAACTTCACTTGATTTATAAAGACAAGTAAACTTACAAAAGGACTATTTGCAAGTTACAATAAATCATGATTCTTAAGTTGAATTAATCTTCAAATTTGAATGTTTTGTCGATGCTTTTGAGTCTTGTTCTCCTTTGATTACAAGCTTGTCTTGTTCATTTCTTTAGTATTCTTTGTCAATGCTTGATTGTACTTGAATAACATTATGCATGAGCTTGTGTGTTGCGTAAATGATAAAATTGCAATTGTGTTTATGTCAAAACTAGACAATAAACAATATAAGCCTCCATGAAAACATCACCGACACACACTACATAAGGTGTACCTAAGATCCCCTTATTCAATTTCTGGTGGATCTTGAACACTTCAACAACACAAAAAAATATCATTTTTATTATAATTCTTTTCTTGATACAACTAGCTCTCACACTTGTCAAGATCTCTATCCTTTGAATGAAAATGTATCATCCCTTGTATCCTTTAAAAAGGACTTAAACATCCACCTTCTTTACCAACTTTTTGAAAAGGACTTAAATATCCACCTTCTTTACAAACTTGAAAATACAAATCAATTAACAAAATAATAAAATAAAATTTTACACCATTTTCTTGACGAGGGCTTTTACTCAATCACCAAGCAAAAAGGCGAATCATCAAGAAATGAATGTGTGGCATAAAGATGTTTGTATTTCTCATTTGGGCATGAAAGTGCTTTGGATTCTTCTCTTGGTGTGCGTCATTCAATCCTACATGCCATGCATTTCCAAGGACTCCACGTGTTGAATTCAAAGTTGGATAGTTTGGAGCAGATATCTGGTTTGGAGATTAGAGCCCACCCATTGGGCCCATGAAGCATTATTGGTGCAATTTGTTTTCTTCATATTTGATGCAAGCAACAACCAATACTTCACATGAATGTACCCACGACCTCTGGATTGGGCGCTACAAGCTGCAGTTTTTTTTTTTGCTTTTTCAATGCTAAGAGTTGTCTTGTGGGTGCAGAGCTCCACCACCAGGGGGTCGACTACACGTCCTCCTAGGCGCAACTGAGTATCTGATGAATCCACCCTCATTGAGAAAATCATGGAGCATATCTCTGAAATCAGAATGTCGTTGAGGAAATCACTCCTGGAAAGCATCATTCAGTGATAAAATGAAATAGTGGAGAAAATCACTTTCTAAACTTAAAAAAAAAGAGGTGCGATCTGACATTATTTTCCACAAAATATTGCAGCGATCTAGGGCTGAGAAAGGTCACATGAATCTCCAAATCATAGATCATTATTACTTTATGAATAAATCAATCATTGTCTTGGGTGCGGATTAGAGGCAAATTGCATGCGTGTTTGAGGCTGCCATATTTGATGCTAAATGACATCCGATTTGATGCTAAACAGGTGCAATGGATATTCTTTCTTTGCTCTGATCAAATGGTAGATTCAAATGTGTTGACCACTGTATATGCAGGTTCTCATTGGTGAATCATAGATCTATTTTTCTAGGTCGCTGGCATTTCCTCTCACTACAAAAAAACTTGCCAATTACTCACACACTTAAAACATATTGAACCTGATGCTAAACAAAGCCGATAGAGCCCCATTGAAGACTATTCAATGGCATGATGTTTAGATCTGAACCGTGTTTGTTTCAACTGTGCATGGGGAATATCTAGCTGAGCATGGGACATGTATTTGAGATATGATTCACTTAATTATGGCGAAGGAAATCGACATACTCTTACCAATAATGAAGGAGATCGACTCTTCATTTATGCATATATCAACTGCTCCTACATATGCATAGTACTTGAAATTGAAGGAAAAAAATGGATGCAAATACTAGTGTGTGAGAGAAGAGAGCATATCAAATTGTTGGAGGCTCGAATCACTCTATTGGATATCAAATCGTTGTTATTGGAAGCTCGAAATAACGCTGTATTAAATATCTATCGGTGGAGACATTCACAGGTCACACAGATTTTTAATTCAATCTTAAAAACTTCTCTCGTTCCTCGATCTGTTCACAATTCCAATGTCGACTCGATCTGTTAGAAATATATGAAGCTGCTCCATTCAACAATTAATATTGCTTTCCTCCATGATGTAGCATTCAGATCCGTGGCTTTAGATCTCAGTTTAGATTCGTGATGTCGATCCACATAGCAACAAGCTCTCCTCTTTTGCTTGTCTATTCATGTTCATCTCCACATTTTAACAACAAGATCTTTCATGGAAAACTACCATGAATTTCAAGAATAACAACTCAAGACTAACATGCCCTTAAGAACTATAACAACTCTGATACCAATTGAAGAAATTGAGCATAAGAATATTAGAACAAGAAGATTGGCGGAAAAGGCCTCAAGCCATAATTCTCAACATTGTATTCATCTTAATGATACAAATATATAATACAATAATGAAACCACCTCAATTGTTCTCACATCGAAACCTCATCATGAGATAAGGTAGGAGAGGCAGAGTAGGAATCTAGAAACACACTTAGGATAACAACTATATCCTAGTATGTAAAATATACAAAGGTGGTATACTTAGACTTAATGATTGTATATGAGAAAGAGGCTAACATAAATCTCTCAAGGAGATCTTGTGAATACTTGGCCCGCGATAGTTTGATGTATGATGCATCCTGAATGATCTCGAGTCCAAGGAAGAAGTGTAGAGGACCCATGTTCGTCATCAAAAACCTGTCTTGTAGAATCCTCTTGACTACAACAATCGCTGAATTCGTGCAACCGGTGATCAACAAATCATCAACATACATAACTAAAAGTAGAAGTGAATCAGTCATCTTGAGCATGTAGACATTCAGGTCTGATTTACAATGTACAAAGTTATGTGACAATAGGTAGGATTCCATCTTGGCATACCATGCCCTTGGAGCGTGCTTGAGGCCATAAAGGGACTTCTTCAGTTGACATACCAAAGATGAGCCCTGCATAAATCGCTGGGGATGCTCCATATAGATATCCTCAGAGAGATCAGCATGAAGAAATTCATTCTTCATGTCCATCTGATGGACTTCCCATCCCTTGGCTGCTGCAATGGCAAGTGCCAATCGTATGAAATCCATATTCTCTACTAGAGGAAAGGTCTCATCATAGTCAATACCATGCACTTACTGAAAGCCTTTGGAAATAAGCCTAGATTTGTATATGCTATTTTTTCCATCCGCTGTGCTCTTGGTCCTGTAGACCCATCTGCATCTGAAAAGTTTCCTCCCAAAAGGAAGGGAAACTGGATCCCAAGTCTAGTTCTCGAGGAGGGAGTTGTAGTCCTTCTGCATGGCGGATTCCCAAAAGGGATTTCCAGTAGCCTCTCCATAAGACTGTGGATCTGAAGACTGAACCAATAAAATATGCCTGGAGGGCAATGGTTTAGTGGTAGTGAGTGCAATAGGAGGCTCCTTGAAATCAGATCAAGTGCTCCTAGTATCGGCTGGATCAACAATGAGATCCCCTGCATCCTGAAGAGTAGTCTGTGCCCACTTGGGCCTTTTCTCTGGATTTGCAACTGGATCTAGATGCTCTGAATATGCATCTGACTGTACTAGCTATGAATCTTCTTCATCTGAGTCCTGTGAATCAGAACTCTTGTCTGAAGAATAGTCAGCATGTGCATGCTCATAATCTTGGACAGGTGGAAGAGTGAAGGTGTTTGCATGCGGTTGCTGAGGTACATATGAGAGACTTTCCTTGAATTGAACACTACACTCAAGGATGAGCTATTTTGAGGAAATATCAATAAGCCTATATCCCTTCACACCATCGGGATATCCAACAAGAATACACTCAGTGCTCTGTGGATCAAGTCCCTTCCTCTTTTTAGAGGAAATTCGGGCCCATGCACGTGAAACGAAAATGCGAAAGTGGGTCATTTCTGGTTTGAGGCCACTCCAAGATTCATAGGGAGTCTTATCCTTGACAAATATATGGGGAGATCTATTTTGGATGTATGTTGCACAATTAAGTACTTCATCCCATAGTCTCTATGGTAGTGACTTCACATGCAACATGTAAGATGCCATCTCCTTTAGAGATCTGTTTTTCCACTCAACAACTCCGTTTTGCTACCGAGTATAGGGAACTTTGTGCTACAACTGGATTCCTACCTCATGGAAAAGATCATGGATCTCATGATTGACATACTCTCCCCCATTATTAGTTTAGAGGACTTTGATCTTCTTTCTGGACCGTGTCTCAACTAGGGCTTTGAAATATTTGAGGTGTTGAAATACCTCAGATTTTTTCCTGAGAAAGTAGATCCATGTAAAACGTGAGAAAGAATCAACACAAATGAGAAAAAACCTCACTTTGTTGATGGATGGATGCGGAAAAGGATCCATAAGGTCACTATGGATTAGATCTAAAGGTGCAGTATCTCTCTGAGACTTTCCTTTGTCGAATTTCTCTTGAGGGTGTTTTCCGAGAACACATCCCTCACATACTCCCTTGGATAAATGGATGTCTGGTAGACCATCAACCAATATTTTCTTGCTAATTTATTTCATGTATTTGAATTTCAAATGTCCAAATATTTCCTTCCATATCCTACTACTTTCATCAGCATGAGTAAGCAGTAAAGCGGAATCAGGTTCAATGAATTCAGAAAAAGTATACAATCTAGACTAATGATTTACCTCACTAGTAGCAACCTTGGAGTTGGTTTGCATCTCGTAGATATCCAAGAAATTTGGTGTGAATATGACTTTATTTCCAGTGCCATAATTTATCATCTGATACATGGAGAGAAGGTTGAAGAAAATTTTGGAAATGTGCAACACATTCTCGAAGCTTCCGTTGGTGAGTTCAATCCTTCCTTTGCCGGTGACTTCGACATAAGAGTTGTCCCCCATCAGAATAGGAAGACCTTTGCGTGAATCCAATGAAGAATAGACTTCTTTTGAGGTAGCCATGTGACGTGATGCTCTTGAATCTATGATCCAAGCATTGGGAGAGGAGTTGATGGCAATCAAGGCATGGCTAGAATTACCTTTATTGGGATTCAAATATTCTAGCTTCTTCTTCTTGGAACCCTCCGGGATGCAATTTCCAAGGTTGTTTTTCTGAATTATTTGAGACATTAGATCTATTTTTTTTTTTTTGCATGCAGATTCTGGATGGAATCCTTTGTGACAGTACGTTCATTTCTCCCCTTTTTTTCCCTTTCCTCCTTTGGATCCAAAGGCATCGATGAAGGGTTTTGTGTACCCTTCCTTCTTCGGATGTGTATGAGATTTATTTTTGTCTTTATCTTTAGATTTATGGTATTTTTGGCTTCCATCTTGCACAATGAGTGCATGCGTCTTTGGGCCCTTTGTTTTTTATAAGGAGTTGCGCAAGAAGGACTACAGTCCCAGTTTTGGCCCAATACGAGTTGCGAAAGCTATAGAAGAAGCTGGACAAGAGAGCAAAGAGAACTAAAATAAATCAATTGTGAAAATGACAACACAATGCCAACAAATCAAAAACAGTTTTAACAGAACAAGAAAGTGTGCAAACCAAAGCCAGAAGGCATGACTTAGATTATATATATGGATGAATATAATTGTAAAAGGGTTGATTGGTTGGGTTTTGTTAGTATCACGAGTGTAAGGTTTGGTCATAGTTGTTGTATACTACTGAGAAGTAAGATTTTGAGTCTCTAATGTAATACATACACCATTTTGTGAATTAGAGCTCTGCGACATGAGTCCAGAGCCAAGAGTCTGTAATAGAGCACTACATTGTATCTATGAGATTGTAACCGAGAAAGACCTGAAGATAATATATGAAGGAGGATCTAAAATTTAAAAATATGTTGTGTCTTTCTATGTTTATCCTTATGCATTGTATCTTTAAAGTACTTCTTTATGGTTCATAAGTTCCACATGATGTCTCTGTGTTTGAATGCTTTTCCGCAACATAAGTAGCTTCAATTCTTGCATGTTTGAGTTCAGATCTATTATGTAGTTATATGTCTTGCACAAGATCAGGATGAATCTTGATGGTTCAGTGAACTCTTATAAGTATTCTCCTTTCCCTTCTATATCCATTTGTCTCAGCAATGCTTCGAGTGAGACTTCTTATCTTTGGAGGAGATGAAAATGCCAATGCTCTAGACTACATGGTACCTTTTGTTTGTAACTTGAGAAGGACACTGGTCTGATCAATCTTGCACCAACAAAATGGTTCTGTTGCTGGGACTTACGTTGAAAGGGAACCTGTAGGAAGGATTCTTTCGCAGATTCACAGATCTGATATTGACCAATGGTGGGAGAGAAATTGTGATACCTTCATATGGAAAGAAGCAGAGCTAAGGGGAAAATATGTGAAAGATACCCGAGATGTAGTCTTTTACTTAGAAAGATCGAGCGACCAATACGATATATTCTAGGTTAAGTTCCCATAAGAATTTTTCCAGTGGATAGATAGGCTCCAAGAAGCTTCAGAGTTCCAATAATGAGTCAAGAGGACCTGTACTTGGGATACATAAAATATTGCAACACTTCATCGATTGGATTGTCCAGTCATATGAGCAATTGATTTCTAGGTCAATACCACATTAGAAGGATACATGATTGAGTTTGTAGCTGAGAATCATAAATCATTTTCACGAGAAGAGGCAGATTTCAAGAAAGACACAAGGGGAAGACTATTGAGAGAAATCCCCCCGTGGATTGAAGTTTTCTTGATGGAAGAGGGGAGGCTAACTATGTCCCCGATTGAGAGTGTAGTGTAAACACCCTCGCTTGGGGTAGGGTGAGGTTGGGGTGGAGTCATGGCCTGAGAGAGGGGAAGGGTTATTTGATAAGCGAGGGAAACAACAAGAAATGGACTCAAGAGATGAGTGAGCCTTGAAAAGAGCTGCCATAGTTGAGAAGTGGTGACGTGAAAAGATCAAGAAAGAAACAAAACAATCCGAGAAGTTGTGGAAAGAAGTCAGACCGGGATAAGTAGAGGAAAGATAGATGGAAGAGTTACGAAAGATAAGAATACAAGAAAGACTAGCCAGTCAAAGATTAAGTGAGAGAGAAGTGGAGAGAGAAAGAAGTCCCCAGGAGGGTGGAGAAGCAGGAGAAAGTGTAGAAGTGAGAGAGAAGGAAGATGACATGGATATTGAAGAGGAAAGAGAAGATTCATCCTTGATGACATGAAATATTGGGAATTTGGCTGAAGAGACCACTCCAGTGAAAGAAAATGAGACCCGCTAGATCAAAGAAAACCGCCCCGAATCCAGTGGCGCCAATCCTGAATCACCCATACCCCAAGTGTCTTCTATACAAGTGGTAAGTTCGATACTACCCTATTATGCTAATTCTATTCCATTACAATTAGCTAGTCAGTCACAGCCAGAAAGTGCGAGTACATGGAGGATATTGAGATCCTCTGGTAGGTCGCAAGCAGGACCGTTAGGTTTCATTTTAATAGGAGTAGCAAGATCAACAATGGCTGGTCACGCGGGAGGTTTGATTGCCCGATACCCATAATTCTAGGGTAAGGGAGATGAATATGTTGATAAGCATTGGTTCTTGTGTGAAGCAATCTGGAGATCCAGAGGGACTCTGAATGCGAATAATTTGGTTGAGTTCCAAACTACCTTGAGAGGTCATGCTCTCAAATGGTACATGAATATTATTGAGCTAGGAGTGCCAGGAGCGCAAGGTCAAGAGTTCACACTTGGCCAGGTACGGACAAGGTTCATAGCGGAGTTTAAGTTACCTCAGTCAGAACAACAATATCTATCTGAGTTGTGTGAGATCCAACAAAGGGAAGGTGAATTAGCGTGGGAATACAGTCAGAATTTTAAAGATGGTATATGGAGCTTAGCGCATCCAATCCATGAGGAATATCAAAGAGAATGGTACATTCAGGGATTTCTACCTTTGACACGGATTCTACTAATGCAAAAATGGATAACCACTTTGATAGACACCTTGTAACATTCAATGAAGATTGAATCCATGGCGAGGTATCCTGGGAGCCTGAGAGTGAACAGACCCCCAACAGATGCAAATCTGGCGCAACTACAAGGGAAAATATCAGTGCTTACAACAACCCTCATTGTTGGAAGGGTCCAGTGACTACAATGGGTTTCAATGGGAGAGATTTCAGTTGTTGTTTTCCATTGAACCTTTGGCACTTGTCACATGTTTTTACATACGTGAAAACATCATAAAATAAACATGGCCAATAGTAACTGGCCCTCAAAATATTGCGGGCTATAGTTTTCCAGTAGTGATGACCACCACAATTTATGCTATGAAACTGATGCATAACTTGAACTGTTTCCTCTTTATCAAGGCATCTCAACAACATCCCAAAGGGGTCTTTCGAATGGAGCATATTTTCATTAATACAAAACTTGATTTCCTTGAGTTTTAATGCTCTCACCTGTGTTTGATTCATCTCTGGAGGGGCTGCAAGGTTCTGCAAAAAATGTACTATACTACTGTACCATTCATAAGAAAACAAGTGTGCTGAAACTAGCTGATCATGACTGTACCTTTCAACAGAGATTTCAAATTGTGCATCCTCTACATTTATTCTAATAAAATTAATACCCAGTGCCTCACAATTCTCTTCAGCAAGAATCTTTGCCAAACCCTGACCCTTTATCAATTTAGTTGGCTTAATATCAATGTCAAACTCAATGAGTTTGGAAATCCACTTGGCTCTTTTACCATCTATATCTGGTTGGATAATTACACCTTTGACTGAACTAGATGGTACATAAGCTATAAATTTGGCATGAAAAATATAGATTCTAAAAGCCTTAAGTGACTTGATCAAAGCATAAGCTTGTTTTTCAATAGGATCATACTTTACCTCAACATATCTTAATGTCTTGCTAAAGAATGCTACTGCCTGTTCCTTCCCTTGATCATTTCTCTGAAGTAACATTGCTGCAATGGTGTCATTTGATGCAAATGAAAAGATATAAAAATCTTTACAATAGTCTGGGTTGATCAAAGTAGGAGATGACATAAGAGACTTATTGATATCTTCAAAAGAATCCCTTTCTACATCATTCCATTTGACTTCTGAATCTTTCCTTAGAATGCCAGTGATGTGTTTAATCAATTCTGAAAAATTAGGAATACATATCCTAATGAAGTTAATCTTTCCAAGAAATGATTGGATGTCTTTCTGTTACAGGTGAATCCTCCTGCGGACAAGCGGATTCCCTCTTGGTCTCTAGACTCCTAAGGCCAAGAAAGAAAAGTGCTTAACATGGACACTGACATTCTTTTAGGTCTAATCAAGCTAATATATGAAGGAGAAGAAGAAAGATATGTACCTTATTAACGACGTTTGTCCTTGCAAAGTCCAGGCTGAGCTTCGATCCTGAACTCCTTGATAGATCCTGTAGAACAAACAAAGATACAATGGAATTCCTATTCTACTGAGATTAGCTCAAACATAGATCTGTCTACTGAAGACAGACTCATGTGGAACAAACATAAGTTTGAAAGAAACAGGCCAAGCATTGATATATTGATAAGAACAAGTAAAATTACTTACAATCCTTTGGATGAAGGTGCAACAACTTCTTCCAATTCTCCTTGTCCAACCCCTTTGCTCAATTAATATACATTGATTGTTTTGATGACATCTCACTTATGATATCATAAGTTTCATATCTCCAATCTTTTCTATCAATACCACTTATAGGATCATAAGTTTGGTATCAATCTCTAGTCCTCACTTCCCCTTTCACCATGAGGAGGCCTCCTTATATAACCTTGGAGAGGCCCAACCACTTGAGAGATATTTGGGACAAGTTGAGGATCTTCCCTAAGATCATGCCTTGACCTTCTATTTTAATCCAACCACCTTCAGATATTGAGGGGACTGTCCCCTGATTTCCTCCAACAAACCAAAATTCACCCAAAAAAGGGTATCACTTCGCCAAAAGGGTACACAGAGCATTTGAACGCTCCCCTAAAGAGTCCCAGGGAGCATTGACACTCCCTGACAATGGGTATGGGAGCGGTTCCCTCCAAAATCCATTTTTGAGTGGTTTTTCCAGTGGCAAAAGGCTTGTACTCCTTGTCAACTGATTTATTGTCTTCAAAACTAGTCTTTGAGGTGTCTTAAGTGTCCTTGTGATGTCGTTAGAGGAAAAACATAGGCAAGATGACGGTATGATGTTTATGACACTTGTGACACTCGTGGTCAAGATGCGACACTTGCGGACAAGACGTGACACTTACAACACTTGTAATGACAACACTTGCGACACTATTGAAGTGAGTAATTTTGATGTGTAACATATTTCCCCCCAAAGTGCGAAGTTAGAAGAAGATGATGACTGAAGTACTTTGTAGACTTTTTCGAGAAAGGGTATGGACACAGAGATCCTGGTAGAAGCTACACACAACCATCAAACAAATATTATGACATGTTTCAAACCCAAGTCATGAATACCTATGCTTGAGTGATAAAGATTTTTTAGGTACGACCGCCATAAAATACACTGCGGATCCATAATTATATTGATAAAAGGTATAGCCACTGAAGATACAATGTGGATCTATACTCCTATGACCTGAACTGATCATAGCCATGAAGAATACATAGTGGATCTACGAGATGACAAGACATAGCCACGACCAATACAAAGTGGATCTATGTTACAATATATGTGTCATAGTTCAAAAGAACTCCTTCGTAAACTGGGAAAAGTATACATAAGAGTGAAAACTCAACCGAGGGTCTTCTTACCGATCCCGATGTAGTACAAATCTAACCATGTGAATATATGTACTGATGTCGAACATGGTAGAAACCACTTGATTACCAGTCAATGATGTAAACCGTTAACAAGTGCGAGGGAAATCACTATTGATGTCAATGATTCCCAAGGTACTCTAGTACATTCCAACGAATGTGAATAGATAAGCTGAAGTCGAAAATTCATGGAATCATCCGATCAGAGGTCAATGATGTAAACCCACTGTCAGACATGAGGAGGCCTGCCATTGAGGCATGCATGTCCCAAAGTACTAATTGGTTTCTAAGTCTAACTTCTGGATAATGTGTTGACGTCGATAGGAATAGACTCATTGAAGGAGGGCCTTGATATATCCCCCATCAATGACAAAAAAGAGACATAGAGATGTAATTGGTGGATGAAATGAACATGGATTGACATGGGTATTGAAACAAGATATTTGTGATGGCTGACTTTCGAGGAAGATACTTCCCTTGAACACTGAGGCGCATCAGCAGAAACGTGACATGGACCAAAACTTGATGATGCAGTGGATGCTGTGACTTTCATCAGGTGACCCAAAGGAGTAAAAGAAACTCAGAGGATTGGCTCAATGCAGAGGTTCAACGGATTAAAATGCATGCAAAGACAAAGTGTCATGTTCAAGGGTGACCGTAAGAGTTACTGGTAGTGTTCTAAAAAACTACTTGGCTTGCTTCTTTCAATTTTCCCCCCATCCAGACAGACGAGTACCTCTTTTTAATTTAACGAGATTGAGGAGGGTAACACATGCTCTATATAACTCACCTTCGGTAAGTTCCTCTTCCTTTGTTTAACGAACTGGAAGAAGTAAGGGTTCGGTCCCATATGGGCCCTTCAATGTATGATTGTTTAACGAGTCCAAAGAAGGTAAACTCAGTGGTTTTTAATATTTATAGAGTCTGAAAACAACTTAAAGACGACTCCAGTGTTGTCCTTTTTCGTAATGTTAGTCTCTCGAGGCTGAAAAAGAGATAAATTATCACTCGAAAGACGCCCTTTCAAACATTTTAATGAGTGGGAAAGGAAACAAGATCACTCGACATTATTTTCATATTTAGAGAGTCTGAAAAGAGCTTAAAGACGACTCCAAGGGGTTCCTTTTTTGTATATCCATGCGAGTCTGAAAAAGTGATAAAAGTCTACTCGATTACATTCTCATGTTTTTTTGAGAACGAGAAAGAACAAAGATTAAGCTTGGTATGCCCCCAGCTTGAAAGCTAGTGGCTTAACTCTAGAATGATCATCAAAGGCTGGACACATGCCCTCCAAGCTTCAATTCATTCACCGACTTTGAGGTTGTCACCAATTTCTCTACTAGATGGAGAAAAAGGATAGGAGTGGATGAAAAGATGGTTCAAGAGAGGTGACTATTTCATTTTTTAATGAGCTTGACACATGAAAAGAACTATGCTCAGGGCTCCAGGTGCAATCCCCAGATTTCTGTTTCATTTTTTAACCAGCTTGCTACAGAGAAGAAAACTATGCTCAAATATTTTGTTTCATTTTTTAATGATCTTGGTACAGAGAAGAGAAACTATGCTCGTAGACTCTCTTTGATCATGGCTTCCAAGAGAATAACACTCTGGAAGGACACCATGTCAAGAGACAAAAATCAGTCATGGATTCTAAAAGATTTTCACTGGATGGAGGAAAATTATTCTGGAAGGAACACATGTCGAGTGCTGTGTCAGGGGTAAGGAGATTAGGATTCAATAGCCCTACCGAAGATGTCACCATGTCAACTACCGGATCCAAATCATCAGAAGTTGAATTCATGGGAGGCAACGAAAAATCAACATCAGGAGGGAAGATAGAGTGTATATCTTCCCAAATTTCTTCACGAGGGGGAAGAAAAGAGGATCGATGATGGTTATCATCTCGAGGTAGCTCGTCAATGCTCAACATTTCCCGAATAGATTCATTAGAAGGAAAAATTGGGGAAATGTAGTCGATTGCAGACGATAAGGAATTTAACCATGATGGAATCGAGTAACTGTCGGGTGCCAATAGATGTTGGTCATCCGAAGAGGGAGAAGCAGATTTGATAGCAACATATGATGTTTCGGTTGGACTAAGTGGCATGGTGTCACCTAGCGCATCGAATTCCAAGGGACTAGGTACAATTCAAGCGTCAGATGATTCCAAATATTGATAAGCCATGGTCGAAATCATATTGACAGTGGAAATATGATGTGTAGTCGGTGGAAGTGGTGTAGGGAAGGTACCCATAAGGATAGAATCTTCCAACAAGACAACACCAACGCTTTCATACATGATCTTGTCGAGGATTTCTCATCCAAGATGGTTCAATGAATTTGTTGATTGTGAACAACAACATCAATTTGGAAAGCAAGTTGGTGGGAGAGTTGAGATGTATAATTGTCCAGATTAAACATGATATGGTTGGACGACTCAGGATCAACAACACCAATAGCAGCCAAGAGTGTTCTACGTTGACTGGGGCAGTGTTATAGAACTTCTAACGCAGACATAGCACACAGTGCTTGAGCCAAATCTTCAATAATGTTGTAGTTCTGAGTGGCACGTGAACCAGGATTAAAGGTATATTTATGGATATTTCTCTTAGGAGGGCATAATATAGAGTCGAACGAAGGTTTATCAATCTGAAGTGGTCCAGACAAAGGACTAACAGATGGAGAACTAATGGAGGATATTGATGGATCCGGTAAAGAACCGTTAGTGACCTTGGCTTTGTCAGGTTTAGCTGGTGTGTCGTACGTCTTAGAGTGAATGGTCAAATTAATCCCATTAAACATATAAATATGGGAATTTATCGAGGCCTCATCATGAGGATGGCTAGAACTGCCCCCAGGAGAAGGGGTTTGAGAAACCATGGATTGCTGCTATGGAAAAGGATGAGTAAGTACAGCGGGTTGTGAATTTCCCTGGAAACGTTTGGCCACTTCATCATGATTTGGACAGTCTCGAGTGTAGTGATCGTCACCACAAATGATACACGGGAATTTCAGTTTCCGCTGTGGTTACTTTTCGGTAGCAGGTGTTTGAGATTGATTTTTTGGTTGTTCATTGTTATTAGTATTTTTGGTTTATTTTTTTCCTTCTTCTTACCTCCGAATTGTTGTGAAGGGGCAGATTGAACTACATTCACCTCAGAGATCTGAGTTTGGGGCGAGGTAGAGGAGAGTCTGGTCGACTGGGAAGTAGATTGTGTTTTGACGGAACCGATAACACCGTCCGCATAAGATGAGGATAACGACTTTGATGGATCGACATTAGCTTGAGCAACATTCAGAAGCAACTCATACAAGGTACTAGATTGTGAATAAACCAAATGTAAGTACTGAGCCCGAGAAATGGTTTCTTCTTCAGTGACTGCGCCACCCATAGCGACATCACGAGAAATCGAGGGTAAAAGTTATTTAGTAAACCACTCCGCTAATAATTGGCCAGGAATGATTGCTTTGATCATCCTTTGTCGTCGTCTCCACTCATGAATATGATCAGAGATATGCATGGATTCAGTTTGACGAAGTGAGGTCAAGAGTTCAGTACCCATCTCGTAATGAATAGGTAGTTGAAAGTGCACGAGGAAAGACATGGCAAGGGCGTTGAAATCATGAAAATAAGCACATGGTAGTTCAATATACCACTTTGCTGCAGATCCCGTAAGTGTCTGCTGGAAAAGACGCAAACGTATAGAATCATCCATGAGCGAGTTTGATGAACACCACAAATGCAAAGTCATCACATGGTTATTTGGATCTTCTCCAGGTTTTCTGTCAAATTTCAGAATATCAGAAGGAAGTTTAGCTGGAATAACTAGCCAAACCAGTGAATGAAAAATAGGATCATTGGTTAACTGAGACAAGTCTGGGAGATCCAGAGTCGCAAGGAAAGGTAGTTGTCGGTTAACTTGCGGATGATACTAGTGTGGCATAGGAACACCAGTAGGACCATAAACTAGGTTAGGTGGATAATTGTAACCAGTAGGTCCCCCTACATACGGTTGTTGCTGACCAAGATAAACAGGATTTGATGATGGCTGAGAAACATTTGCATAACCCAGTGGGTTATGAGCATTATAAGTTGGGTGATTTGATTGCCCATAAGGAGGATAAACATGTTTCCCTTGAGGAGGGTAAGAAGTAGATCCCGGAGGCAGATACACATTAGGCCCATGGGGAGGATAAACATTAGACCCTTGGGAAGGATAAGGTTGTTGTCCTTGAGGACTCCAGGTGGTGTTTGGGATGTCGCCCGAATAAGGTTGTCCATAAGATGGTCCAAAAGGAACAGGATTTGACACTCCTCCTTGTGGGTTATGATATGAGTGCCCCCCAACATGGGGTTGGGTAAATGTGCCTCCCAAAGATACTCCCCAGGACTGTGAATGGTTTCCAGCAAACGAAGGTTTCCCCCCCACCAGCGGTGGATTAACGACCGGGGTATGACTAGAAAAGGGAGGTTTCCCTCTGGTAAGAACATGAAAAGGGGGTTGTTCACCGGGAGGGGTAGGCTCGTGATAGGATGGTGGTCTTCCAGGAGGGATAGGTCTGCTAGATGGTGGTTTCCCTCCAATTGGTTGTATTTGAATGGAAAGGGTTTGCATTCTCTGGTGCAAGGATGTCCCAACAAGATCATGTAGAACATGTGGAGTTGTAGAGTGAAAGTTTGTAAAAGTGGGGGTAGGGATCAAAGTGCCTTGGGAATGAGTAGAGGTGATGAGTCCAACATTAGGATGGATTTGTGTTGATGTAATAGTAGGGTTAATGACCTGATCGATGGGGCGATTCATAGTTTGACTGGATGGCTTAGTTTCAACAGGAGGGTCATGAGGATGAAAGGGTTGTCGAATGGATTCAAAATGATCATAGAGATCACGTCCTGATGAAGTCCTCCATATAGAATGAACAAGTGTGGGATTTGTATCTACTGCAGTGCTAGGACAAACATGAGTCCTATACTCATCACCAAAGATTGGTTCTGTGGATCCCATATATGTTTCAGTAAATGCTCTCTCAGGTAACTATGGGACCTCTTCATGTATAATGTTCCCAAGGGAGTCTAAATGAAGCAAAAGTGGTTCGAGAGAGGTTGTTGTCACAGATGCAGTGTGAGGAGTGGGATTCTCAACTATAACCAAAGTTCTTTCTAGATTGTCTAACAGAGGAGTAACAACACTCCCAGCATTAGATTGATTTTCTACCTCTCCATAGTAGTTGTCTTCTGGAGGGTTAGGAGGTAAGGGTTGATATCCTTTTGGAGGCAACCCTTGCATCCTACACGATCAACGAAGACCTTTATCGTCTACAGGCTCAATTTTGGAGAATAACAAAACATGCTGAAAATCTAGGGCCAACTAACGAAAAAAAAACAACATAAGCTAATAAAATCTAGGAATCAAAACCAAGAAAACAAACTTCTCTCAACGATCGTACTAGTTGGTGATGAAATCCAACATCACATGATCAAGTCAAGAAGATGATAGGATATGGTGGAACAGTTACAGTGATGACCTGCTTAATGGACTTTCACCTTGGTGCAAGCTTACACACAGTAATTTTGGATTTACCCTCCAAGGATCTCGAGTGAGTTTGACCAATGTCTGTTCCAGGTATAGTGAGACTTTCCTTCATCGTCACTGTTGAGTTGCCAAAGTACCATCTTTTTACCAACCTTTCACTTAACTTTCAAGTCACTTTCACTTCACTTTTAACCATATTTCACTTTCCCACACCCTTACATTAAACCATTTTCATGATTACATGGGTTTTAGACATATTATTTTCCAATGCATCTATTTTAGTGTTTTTGAGTGAATTTATGATTAAATATTGGAAAAATAACATGTTTACACATATATATGAAAGTGGGATGAGTTTCATGATGTTTACAGGTGTATTTGAAGACTCCAACCAAGTCAAACTTGACCATCAAGCCTCAAATTCGAATCCTCTTCAACCCCTTGAAGATTTGATGAAGATTTGGAGATCTACTCAAGTATCTTGGATGGAGATTAATCATGAAAGAAATATTTGTAAGAGGATTTGTAGAGATATCACTTGAGATGTGTGAGCACATGGTTGTAACCAAATGAGACATTTGTGGATCTAGGAGAGATTTGTGGATCTAAGTTATCTTAAACTTTTGTATAAATAGGAGTGCCTCCTCCATTTCAAGAAGAGGACTCTTGGAGCATTGTATCCAACTTATGATGGGATAAGAATCAAGCTTTACTTTCACATTAGTTTCCATTCTCTAGTTTAGATTTAGAATGCTTTAGTTTATGTGTTACTTTGTTCTTGGGAGAATTGAGCTCACTCCAAATAGATCATAGTAGAATTTTCTTCTTGTTTTAATGCTTTGAATAGGTTTATATGCTTTATTGTTATTTGATGATCTTGATTGTTGATAGGTTATTTGAAACATTCTGAGAAGACCTCCTGAATGGGAACTAGTGTTTCCATGCCTACAACAACTAAGCCTTTTTAAGAGTATTTATTTTCAATGCATGAGTGTTTACTTGATGATCTTGATTGTTGATGGGTTATTTGAAACATTCCGAGAAGACCTCCTGAATGGGAGCTAGTGTTT
>ML789955.1:614806-632558 GCA_009831015.1 Picea engelmannii
GTATTTGAAGACTCCAACCAAGTCAAACTTGACCATCAAGCCTCAAATTCGAATCCTCTTCAACCCCTTGAAGATTTGATGAAGATTTGGAGATCTACTCAAGTATCTTGGATGGAGATTAATCATGAAAGAAATATTTGTAATAGGATTTGTAGAGATATCACTTGGGATGTGTGAGCACATGGTTGTAACCAAATGAGACATTTGTGGATCTAGGAGAGATTTGTGGATCTAAGTTATCTTAAACTTTTGTATAAATAGGAGTGCCTCCTCCATTTCAAGAAGAGGACTCTTGGAGAAATGTATCCAACTTATGATGGGATAAGAATCAAGCTTTACTTTCACATTAGTTTCCATTCTCTAGTTTAGATTTAGAATGCTTTATTTTATGTGTTACTTTGTTCTTGGGAGAATTGAGCTCACTCCAAATAGATCATAGTAGCATTTTCTTTTTGTTTTAATGCTTTGAATAGGTTTATATGCTTTATTGTTATTTGATGATCTTGATTGTTGATAGGTTATTTGAAACATTCTGAGAAGACCTCCTGAATGAGAGCTAGTGTTTCCATGCCTACAACAACTAAGCCTTTTTAAGAGTATTTATTTTCAATGCATGAGTGTTTACTTGATGATCTTGATTGTTGATGGGTTATTTGAAACATTCCAAGAAGACCTCCTGAATGGGAGCTAGTGTTTTCATGCCTACAACAACTAAGTCTTATTAAGTGGAATGCAAGAGTTAGGATTTGATTGAATTTTCTTAGATTAGCGTTAGTTGCCTACTCCTGCATATATTTTGCTGGCATCATCACAAGCTTACGAGCATCCCTGGTTGACATTAAATCGTTGAGAATTTACACGACATAGATTGCACTCAACAGTCACCTCATGTAAGTACCTAAATATTATGGAAACTAAGGACACCAACTCGCGGTCAGCCCTTGGGTGGGTACAGTCGATAGTTCGATCGGAACGTATGGGCAGGATAACAAGTCCGAAATCAACTTGAGAGGCTCCCACACATAATCATGGGTATACCTTCAAGTGACCCCCAATATACGATCCAACCACTACAAACAGTTGAACCACGAAGGGATAATCTCCGTAATTCTCTCGAATGCGACCTCACGCGTAACCCATGTGTGAGAGGGGGATCCTAAAAATCCTATACGACAATTGGATTTGCTCTCCCTATAGCAAGATGCTAATGTTTGTTTTGAAAAAATTTGGATATTTGTAATCACAACCTAATCCAAAGTGCTAATGCTAGTTTAATGTTGGTGGAAGATCCTAAAAACAAAATATTCTAGACAATTTTTAATTAATGTTCATTTTTACAACTGCTATTTACTCAAAGTGTGTATGACAATGAAATTGATGGTATTATGACTCAATTCCCCAAAAATGCACAAGAAAATGATAATCAGTCTTGTCTTTCGATGAATGCCTATTTAGGGGAAAGAGAAAGGGTTGTTTTCACTATCAAAGACTAAGATGCAATGTCCTCATACAATTGTTTCTCAATCAAATCCAATGTAATGCTAAAAAATTACAGAAGTGCCTTCTAATATCCAAACCAATCACTAAAACATGTCCTTTTGCTTATATGTGAATGATAATCAGATGTAAAAATTCTAATGTCAATCAGACTTTAGGATTAAACAATCAGAAGCAATCCTCACACAAACAAAAATACACTCTCGTCGTGAATAAACAAGAAAGACAAAGATAACCAAATTTGAAAACAAGAGCCAAAAAACTCAAACAAAAGATAAATGATGGAAAACTGACCTCAAAGATCAAATGGAAAGGTTCACAGACCTTTGGATTTCCTCACAAAAGCTTCCACTCAGTCAGATAAATGGGAAGAAAACATCAAGTTAACTCTAGGTCAGCAAAGACAAAGAGTGACTTCAAGGCAAGGAAAGAAAATGTCAAATTCCCAAACAAAAGAGGATCAATTATTAGAAAACATGGTGTTGAAGGCCAAGACCAATATGTACTGAGAGTATGAGACTCTAAGCAAGTGCAAAAAACAAAAACTGAACCTAGAAATTGAAAACCTAGAGGATTTTTCACAGAAAAGGGGGTAGCTCTCTGGTGTAAGGGGCACTAGAGAATTCCAACGCTCCGTGTAAGACCATCGGGGAGTGTTAAATCTCTTATAGCAAGGGAAGGGGAGCGCTATGCTTCAAAAGTTTAGAAAAATGCCCAGAAACTCAAAAATCAAGCAAACTCAATTAATCAAATTGCATATGATGAAATCAAGAGCCAATCAATAAGATCTAGGAATCAAAGAGACAATATGGAGAAGGTAAAATGAGTGGGCAAAGGGACAAAACAAGATCTAGGAATGTAAACAAAAATCAGAGCTCCTCCCCAGTGGAGTTGCAAATTTCTGTTATAGGTGAATCCTCCTGCGGACAAGTGGATTCCCTCTTGGTCTCTAGACTCCTAAGGTCAAGACATAAAAGTGATTAACATGGACACTGACATTATTTTAGGTCTAATCAAGCTAATATATGAATGAGAAGAAGAAAGATATGTACCTTATTAACAATGCTTGTCCTTGCAAAGTCCAGGCTGAGCTTCAATCTTGAGCTCCCTGGTAGGTCCTGTAGAACAAACAAAGATACAATGGACTTCCTATTCTACTAATATTATCTCAAACATAGATTTGTCTACTAAAGACAAACTCATGTGGAACAAACATAAGTTTTAAAGAAACAGGCCAAGCATTGATATATTGATAAGAACAAGTAAAAGTACTTACAATCCTTTGGATGAAGGTGCAACAACTTCTTCCAGTTCTCCTTGTCCAACCCCTTTGCTCAAGTAATCTACACTTATTTCTTTTATGACATCTCACTTATGAGATCATAAGTTTCATATATCCAATCTTTTCTGTCAATACCACTTATAGGATCATAAGTTTGGTATCAATATCTAGTCCTCACTTCCCCTTTCACCATGAGGAGGCCTCCTTATATAACCTTGGAGAGGCCCAACCACTTGAGAGATATTTGGGATAAGTTGAGGATACTTCTCTTTCAGTTGAGGATCTTCCATAAGATCATGGCTTGACCTTCTATTCGAATCCAACCACCTTCAGATATTGAGGGGATTGTCCCTTGATTTCCTCCAACAAACCAAAATTCGCCCAAAAAAGGGTAGCGCTCCCCCAAAAGGGTACATAGAGCATTTGAACACTCCCCCAAAGAGGCCCAGGGAACACTGGCACTCCCTGACAGTGGGTAGGGGAGCGCTTCCCTCCAAAATCTATGTTTGAGTGGTTTTTCTAGTGGCAAAAGGCTTGTACTCCTTGTCAACTGATTTCTCTTCTTCAAAACTAGTCTTTGAGGTGTCTTAAGTGTCCTTGTAATGTCGTTAGAGGCACAACATAGGAAATACGGAAGTATGATGTTTGTGACACTTGTGACACTTGTGGTCAAGATGCGACACTTGCGGACAAGATGCGACACTTGCAACACTTGTAATGAATACACTTGTGACACTATTGAAGCGAGTAATTTTTATATGTAACACTTTCTTAGATCTAGGAATTGATATCTTCTAAATAAATTCTACTCTTGTAGGGTCAATCTTTACTCCTTCAGCAATCACTATGTGCCCCAGAATATTACCTTCATTCAATGCAAATTGAGACTTCCTTGGATTGAGTGAAATCCCATACCTTCTGCACTTCAAGAATGTCTTCCTCAAATGCTGCAAATGCTCTTTATGGCTGTGATAAAACACTATTATATCATCCAAATATATCAAAACAAACTTATCCTTCTCACCTACAAAGGCAATGTCCATATCCCTCTGAAAGGTGGCCCTAATATTCATAAGCCCAAAGGGCATCTTGGCATACATAACAATACCCCAAGGAGTTGTGAAGGTTGTCTTTTATCTATCATCTGGGTGTATTGAGGTTTGGTTATAGCCTGAAAACTCATCAATAAAAGACATGACACTAGCTCTAGACACTCTTTGCAAGATATGCTCCATGTTCGACAAAGGGTAGTTATCTTTCTTAGAGCACTTGTTCAAGTTCCTAAAGTCAACACACAACCTAATATCCCCATTCTTCTTCCTAATAGGAAGTAAATTAGAAACCCAATCAAAATATCTTAGTGGAATAATAATTTGAGCATTCAATAATTCTTTAATTTCCTTTTCCATTATGGGTAGAAGAAGAGGGTTGATAGATCTCAGATTTTTCTTGAATGGAATGATTTCTTTCTTCAAAGGGATTTTATGCTCAATCACTTGAGTGTCATAGGTATTTAAGTCACTGTACTCCCGTGCAAAAATGTCTGAAAATTCTTTCATTAGGCTGCCATAATCAACTCTATGTTCTGTAGTCAACTGTGTGGACAAATTTATGGTTTTTGGGCACTGTTCATCTCCTCAGTTGTACTGAAAGATAGAAGGGTATTCCTCTTTCTTATCAGGCTTCAAAGGCACATCATTCTGGTCAAAAATCTTCTCAAGTGGTACTAATCCTCTTGGGATTTGATTATTAGGAAGATCAATAATATCATGGCATCCGATTTTGTTTTTCAATTTAGGACTTTTGATCTTTTCAACATTTTCATTTTCATGATCTATATGAAGGGCTGAAAACTCATCTATAACTTCCAAAAATCTAACCAATTCCTCCTCCTCATCAAACACTTTCCAAAACTTTACATTGTCTAGAAAGGAGGTTCTATATTTCACTTGAATTTCATAGTTAAGCTTTGCTGGGAATGGTGGATTAAAGGTGCTAGCTGAAACAACTAATGAATCAACAAGATGATTCATTTCTCTAGGAATATATGAAATATTGAATGCTAGAAAAGAATCAATGAGATTCCATACCTCATCTCTGTATGCCTTAAGCCTGACATGTGTTGGCTTGGAAAGTGTTCTTGACTTGTTGAATTATCAGATCAACATCTCCATATACTTTCAGCCCTTGAATATTCATGTCCTTAGCAACGTTTAAGCCCAAGACCAAGGCTTCATATTCTGCTATGTTATTTGTCACCTTGAAATATAACTTGAAGGATAAATGAATTGTTTCTTTGGAAGGTGAAACAAAAACAACACCTGCTCCTGCAGACTCTTTTGAACAAGTGCCATCAAAAAACATACTCCATATAGGAGTATTTTCCACTTCTGAATATTTGTAAATAGGATTCCTGAGCTGCAAAGATGATGACTGAGAATAATCAATCTGAAGTATACAAGACCCCAAACCTGTGTCAACTGAATAGATGGGATGATTAGTAGGATCCTTCTCATCACTGACAATATAAGTTAATTGTGCTTCCCTATACAATCTCCTTTGTTCCCCTCCAAAGACTGGGACAATTGCATAAGAAAGGTCATTTTGCAAGGTACCTCCTAACCTCTTTATCCAAGCTCTAGATAAGAGAATACCAAATTTGGGTGGCACATCAGCTACCACAATGTCCATTATCATGCTCCTCATGGGCAATTGGGATAAATAAATTTCTAGATCTTTAATCAAGCCAAGGCACTTAACCTTCCTAGAGTCAAATGAAAATAAATCATGATAAGACTTGGTAATTTCTAAATCCAACTCACCCATGACTACTTTTGGCATGAGGTTATGAGAAGCTCATGTGTCTAGAAGGAAATTATGCATAATTTTATCATGGATGTTCAAGGAGACATAGAAAGGTGGAGACATTTCCTCATAGTCTTCAACCATTGGACTTAGGACAATAGTAGGCTTATCATATTGGAGGTTTACAACATCAACAACAGTTGGCATGGGTTTAGGCTCAAGGGTTTTGAGTATAGTTTGTTTGAAGGTATCATTCTTCATTAATTCCATGAGTGGTATGGGAATTTTAACCTTTTGAATTTCTGATTCAAAGATAAAAGAGAAAGGAACTTTGTCAGTGTTTCTTACCTTGTGCATAGGGGATTTAAGAAGTACTTGATATTTTGTTTGAGCTTGATCTTTGATTGGTTGTTTTTTTGTAGGGGAAACAACTTTCTTGGGAGGAGCTTGCTCATCTTGCTTATTATTACTTTGTTTAGATCTCAGATTATACCTATTCTGATCATCAACTTGACAAATAGATCCATCATTTGAGTCTTGATTAGACTTCTGACTAATAAAATCTTCTTCATAAGCAAACTGTGTCAAGAAATATGCATCACCTTTATCTCCTAAATAATGGATCTGATCATATTCTTCTGGTTGATCTTCCTCCGTTACTATGTTCTGAAAAGGGGCTTTGATATTCTGATCCTCATTAACATTTCTATTCCTTTGTAAAATATGATGTTTCTCATTATTTCTTCTATAAGGATTTGGATTTCAAGGAATAAAAGAATTCAGATATCTACCTTTTACAGGCTTCTTGTTTTCAATCTTCATCTTGGACAATTCAAAAGTCAATGATTCAATCATCTTAGCCATCTTTTCAATATTAGGATCATCACTTGATGACGAGGCTTCTCCTTTTTGTTTCCTTCTATATCCTCTACCTTTCAATTTCTCTGTAGCAAGGATGTTAGATTCCACTTCAAGTGATGCATTTTGCATATCAGCCAATGTAATAGATCTCCTTTCTCTTAACAAAAAACAAAATCCAGAATCAAAAGCATTAGCATTTGTGATTTTTGCAGAGGTAGCAATAGGCTTCATTTCAGCTGGGATCTTGCTATACATCCGGTTAAATTTATTGGTAAAATCTGAAATTAATTGACTACTTTCCATTCTCAAGTTCCCAAACTCTGTAATGTAGTAAAGAAAATCCTTCTTATCCCCCCATTGTTTTAAGAAAGTATCATAAAAAACTTCAATACCTATTATGGATCCTGGGGTTAATTCTCTAAACCATCTCCTGGCCTCTCCATCTAAGCTTTGCACAAAAACTGTCATCCATACATCTTCCTCTGTGATATTTAAGTTATCAGCATAACTATAAAATAATTCAAGATTCTCTTCAGCTGTGATCTCTTCTGCCCCTGGAAATTTTTGCATATACTTTTGATAGTCTCCAGCAGGCATTGCATTTAGTGGATTTGGCAATACTAATGGGGCATATCTAGCATCTATGATTCTTTCTATCTTAGTGAGATTTTGAGGTGTTGCTGCCATGATAGTAGTAGATGTAGATGTATTGGAAGTTTGGATCACTAGGGGTTGAGATGAGGCTGATATAGAGAATGAAGGTGAGGTAATGAGAGAAACATGTATTTCTGGACAAAAGGTAATGAGAGAAAAAGGTAATAAGAAGCTCTGTAAAATTCAGACAATAACTTGGCAAGGTTTTCTTCTCCTTTTATAGACAATTCATGTAAGACAATATCAACTACAAGAATATTTGTATGAATGTTGGCTGGATTTTGTTTAGTTTCAGATTGAGAAGATTCTATAGAGGATGAGAAAAGGTCTTCTTCAACAAATGGTGAACTGTCTTCTTGAGTAAGATCAAAAGATCCTTGAACTTCTGAAACTAATTTTTCACTATCAATATTTGAGCCTATAACTTCAACAAGTGTTGGTTTTATTAGAGGATTTTCTGGAAAAGACACATAGGTCTTTCTAGAGATACTTGAACTTGAAGATCCCTTCTATAATTCCTTTCCTTCTTTGATGATCCTCTCAGGATCAGACACTGGATTAGTTAGTGGCTGCTGAGGATTTGCTCGAGTATGTGCCTTCTTAGGAGCCACTATGTATGAATGGAATCACTAGATAGAATATTACAACCAAACTAATGCCCTGCCTTTGTCTATCATAAAAAACTGGGACTATGTCGTCTCCCAGGGAAGCTTGCTTCACACTCCTTTCCCTGACAATGACGCCAATTTGTTATCACTCCAGGAGTCTCTTTAGGTTGTTGATCAAGAGAGCCTGGTAACTTAATAAAAAAACTCAATAATGTATGGAAAATTGGATCAAATATGAATAACTCACACACTCATTCCTTCATTCAAGATAATTTGAACATATTTAGACAAAATAAGGCCTTCAAAAGCTATGGATCAGATGGTTTATATAATTTAGGTGGGTGGAGAATGCCAACTATGTCAACAATATTACATATATTAAAAACACATGTAATAGGTCAAATATAACCAACAAAAGACTTGTGATTCTTTGTTTATTAATGCAGAGATAATATGATAGTCATCAATCATTAAATAAAAGAAGAACTAAATATAAGATTCAACTCACAAGTGCAGAATAAGAAATATGGACAAAGGTTTGAGCAATATCAATGAAAGAGGCTTATCATTCTAGAATATATATCAAGGTCTTTACAACAAAAGAGTACATACGAGTCTTCAATATTGAACCCTTTACAATGATGCCTCAAAGGGCTTAAATAGATTTTACAAATTCAAGTAGGATCCTCAAAAGATGGATCTAATTGCCACCTATTAGATCAAATCTAAATTGATACAAAATATAGGATGAGATCCTATTTCTAAGGGATAGGTATCCCATCCGAATTCCAAATATTTAGCTCCACCTAAGCTTCCTCGTGGCTGTAGGATTCCTTCAATGTCATTTTCTAACACATGGAGTAATGACTCATCCATTAAATGCTGAAAATTAGGTCAACTTTGAACCAAAACTATGACACACAGAAGGTTGACAAGTTGGTAGCGAAATTCATAGAGAAGACATAGTCTGTGCTGCAAACTCCTGTAGGTGCCAGTCTTGCCAAAAAAAATCAAAATTTCTTGAAAAATGCTCTTTAAGGTTGACAGACTGTCACATCAAAACACATATTACTGCAATTTGCTATCCTTATTGAGACTACTTAGACTTCATCTCAATAACCATATATCCATAGATGTCTCTTTAAATTAATTTCCATACCTTCATAAGACTTCAAAACATCTTAGCTCATCATAGGTTAGCATCCATTAATCACAAAACCTTGAAACAATCTCTGAATCAATCACCATGCTTGGGAGAACTAGACTAAGTAGTTTCTTTTAAGAAGATAGCCAAATTCTTCTTGCTAAGCATATTCTTGGCCAAATATAGGTCTTCAACTAGCTTTCTGTTGTCTGCTCTCAGGACAAGGTTCTCTTTGTACACATTAACAAATTTTTTCCTCTGAATCATCTTTTTTCTGATGTTTCTCTTTAGCTGGTTACACTCCCCTGCTAGTTCATTTATTTGACTTGAAAGTTGTCTTCAGACTGTGACATTCTTCTGATGTAGCTTTTGATTCTTCTCCTGAACTTCTTTGAGCTGTCTGTATGCATCCTTGAATAATTGATACCAATTAGCTTTAGGTCCTTGATTTGTCTCTGAAGCTGACTCTAGTGGAGATTCACTCAATTGAACTATGGCCTCAAGTGCTTCCTTTTCAAGAGGAGAAACTTTAAATCTTGATAACCTAGTTCTAGGCTTTATAACATCAGTGCTTTGATGAGATTCCTCCGCTAATACAAGATTTCTCTTGGAGGACCTTCTAAGGGTTAGTGTATCAATTCTTGCTTGGATACTTTGAGGATTATCTTCAATCTCCATTTGAGGAAGCTCCACATGAATCTCTATTTGTTATTCAAGAACCACCTCTTTAGCCTTTCCTTTTCTTTTGTTTTTTTATATACTTGGATAGGTAAAGGTTCCTGAGGAATGTGTTCTTGAGGGGACTGTGGTGTTTTAGATGCAGAGGGAATAGTGGGAGCAGAAGTTTGTGCTACTTCAAGTGAGGGAGAAAAGGGGGAAGAAGGAGCAGAAGACTGTGGTATTCCAAATGATGGGGTAGAGGGAGCAGTGGGAGTTGTTGTAGTCTTCTTCTTAGGAGTTTTGAGTTTTGAAGGAGAAAGAGGCAAGTCAATTTGGTAGTTAGATACAAACAGGAAAGTGGGCCAATCCTTCCCTTCCTTCTTCAACTGTTCAATGGCTATGATCTTTATTAAGGCATGGTGAAAAATGGACTTTTGAAGCTTATCAATTTTTCGTTGTGCAAAGGAAATCATTCTTTGCAAACTCATGAAAAGGAAATAAGGTAAGTCTATTTCCTTCTTACCAGTGAAATGCAGAAGAAATTTGAAATGGTATTGCAAAATACAGCTGTATCTTCCTTCACAGGTAAAAAATATATGAATGATGAAGAGAAACTTATCATATTCCTCTATCAACCACTTCCTTGGCACACCCTTCATCAAATCAACTCCCCTATGCTCAAGCCTGAGCATATCTTGACACCAGTCCTCCTTTTCTAGTTTCCTTGCCTTGAACCATAGTTCCCCTATCTTAGGGATCTCAGTCACCTTTGCAATCAAATCCACTCACAAATGGATTTCCAAGGGTCTGACCTATTTCTTGCCATTTTTGTAATTTTGCACAAAGTCTCTTGAAACCTCCAGGTGATGTCCTTTGAGCTTATGACAAAACCTCTAGCATCCCATGCGCTTGAAGGAGTCCACATGGTTAGGATTTTGTTCGATCAGAGTGGTATCAGTGGGCTCGAATATAACCACAGAGCCTGACCTCTTCCTAGGGATGGGATCTTTCTTAGGAGCAATCATATGTATGAGAACCTACTGTAAACACTTCTCCATAGAGATAATTAGAAGCAAACTCTAAAAACAAACAAATTTGCTTGTTTCTTGCAAACCTTAGTAACTTTCCCTTTGATGGTGAGTTGTAGCTATAGAAAGGGCCTCAAAACTTTGATGATGGTCTGAGAAATTTTTAAAACCTTTTTGATATATGTTTTTATCTTGGAAGCTTTCAAATTTTAAAACAAAGTTTCCCCCCTGAGTTGGTAGCGCACCATGTGTAAAAATGATGAGTTGCACTACCAACGGTTGCTGAGTTGGTAGTGATTTAAGTAAAAACGTTCCTAGGTGTGCTACGAACTCATCATCATGGAGGGAAATGATCGAAGGAAGGTAAAATCATGACTTGAAAGAAAATGATGACTTATTAAGGACAAAAGTCGACTCGTATGATCCCTGACTCACTTTTTAGGAAATGACTGACTTGACTTTTGACCATAAAATCATAGGACAATGACCTTGATGACAACTTAGTCATATATCAACCTCATTTGACATGACTGAGACTTGATGACTGGTCTCAGTGAAGCACGCATCATTTTGAATGAGTAATGAAAACAAAGACTCAAAAACTACCTAAGGCTTAAATAAAAAATGAATTTTTATTGGGATATAACACCGGAGATACTCCAAAAAAATGGTTTTCCAGTCGACAGAATGATAGCGTAGGGTCCCCAATAGCTGAAAACCGGTGCTCTTAATCCAATGCAACTGATGGTTTATGCATCTAATTCCTTGTTTGACTTTTATCGCAAGTTGCAATTCGCCTCCACAAGCCATTTAGGGACATGTGGTCAATTTGGTCCATGGGCATTAAAGCCAAACTGAGTAGCATAACGGATTTACATAATCTCCCAAAAGTTTGTTTGGATAAGGTACACATGACTACACTAGCCAAAAAGACCAGTCACATTGCTCTTGAAAGTTGACCTCCTCTTTAGAAATTGCACTATGCCTCATTGACCAAACCCTAGTGTTGGAGATACTCCAACAAATGTTTTTTCGGTCGACAAAATGATAGCATAGGAGCCCCAATAGCTGAAACTCAGTGCTCTGCATCCAATGCAACTAAGGGTTCATGCATCCAAGTCCCGGTTTGAGTTTTATCGATAGTTGAAACTCGCCTCCTCAATCCATTCAAGGACATGTGGCCAATTTTGTTCGGGGGCATAAAATCCAAACCGAGCAGCATAATGGAGTTTCACAAGCTCCTGCCAATCTATTTGGCCAAGGCCCATGCGACTACACTATCCAAAAATGCCCGATAGAGTGTTCTTGAAAATTGACCTCATCTTCAGAAATTGCACTATGCCTCATTGACCAAAACTCTAGTTCCGAAGATACTCCAACAAATGGTTTTTCGGTCGACAAAATGATAGCATAGGGGCCCCACTAGTTGAAAACCGATGCTCTTAATCCAGTGCAACTAATGGTTCATGCATCTAAGTCCCGGTTTGAGTTCTATCATGAGTTGCAACTCACCTCCACAAACCATTTAGGGACATGTGGTCAATTTAGTCCATGGGCATAAAATCCAAACCGAGTAGCATAACAGACTTACGTATTCTCCCACAAATCTGTTTGGCTAAGGTCCACACGACTACACTAGCCAAAAAGACCTGACACATTATTCTTGAAAATTGGCCTCCTCTTTAGAAATTTCACTATGCCTCATTGACCAAAACCCTAGTGTTGGAGATACTCCAACAAATGGTTTTCTGGTCGATAAAATGATAATGTAGGAGCCCCAATAGCTGAAATTCGATGCTCCGCATCCAATACAACTGAGGGTTCATGCATCCAAGTCCTGGTTTGAGTTTTATTGATAGTTTCAACTCGCCCCCTCAATCCATTCAAGGACATGTGGCCAATTTCGTTTGGGGGCATAAAATCGTAACTGAGCAGCATAATGGAGTTTCACAAGCTCCCGCAAGTCTATTTGGCCAAGGCCCATGCGACTACACTAGCAAAAAAGTCCGACAGAGTGTTCTTGAAAATCGACCTCATCTTCAAAAATTGCACTATGCCTCATTGACCAAAACCCTAGTTCCGAAGATACTCTAACAAATGTTTTTTCGGTCGACAAAATGATAGCATAGGGGTCCCACTAGCTGAAAATCGGTGCTCTTAATGCAATTCAAATGATGGTTCATGCATCTCAATCCTAGTTTGAGTTTAATCGCGAGTTGCAACTTGCCTCCACAAGACATTTAGGGACATGTGGTCAATTTGGTCCATGGGCATAAAATCCAAATCGAGTAGGATAAAAGACTTACGTAATCTCCCACAAGTCTATTTGGCTAAGGTTGACATGACTACACTAGCCAAAAAGACCCAACATATTGTTCTTGAAAATTTACCTCCTCTTTAGAAATTGCACTATGCCTCATTGACCAAAACCCTAGTGTTGGAGATACTCCAACAAATGGTTTTCCGGTTGACAGAATGATAGCGTAGGAGCCCCAATAGATGAAAATCAGTGCTCTACATCCAATGCAACTGATAGTTCGTGCATCCAAGTCCTGGTTTGATTTTTATCGATAGTTGCAACTCACCTCCTCAAGTGATTCAAGGACATGTGGCCAATTTTGTTCGAGGGCATAAAATCCAAAACGAGTAGCATAATGGAGTTTCACAAACTCCCACAAGTCTATTTGGCCAAGGCCGATGCGACTACACTAGCAAAAAATGCCTGACAAAGTGTTCTTGAAAATCAACCTCATCTTCAAAAATTGCACTATGCCTCATTGACCAAAACCCTAGTTCCAAAGATACTCCAACAAATGCTTTCCTGGTCGACAGAATGATAGCGTAGGGGCCCCACTAGTTGAAAAATGGTGCTCTTAATCCAATGCAACTGATGGTTCATGCCTTTGAGTCCCGGTTTGAGTTTTATTGTGAGTTGCAACTCACCTCCACAAGTAATTTAGGGACATGTGGTCAATTTGGTCCATGGGCATAAAATCCAAACCGAGTAGCATAAGGGACTTACGTAATCTGCCACAAGTCTATTTGGCTAAGATCCACACAACTACACTAGCCAAAAATACCCAACACATTGCTCTTGAAAATTAACCTCCTCTTTGAATGAGGTGGTTGAAAACCGGTTCAATGGTTATAAAATAAACAAGAAAATCAGAATAAGAA
The DNA here is from genome assembly GCA_009831015.1 of Picea engelmannii. NCBI lineage: Eukaryota > Viridiplantae > Streptophyta > Pinopsida > Pinales > Pinaceae > Picea > Picea engelmannii. The sequence continues at coordinate 628,523 of ML789955.1, forward strand.
CAAAAGATATCCCATTGACTGGTTAACAGGTAGTCACATAGATGGATTAGACCAATAATAAAAAGAGAAAATGAAGTTTCCAATTTGTCATCTTCACATAAATTCTTATCTCAACATATCATTAAGAAACAAGAACATCAGCCTAAAATCAAAACTTGAAAATAATCACCACAACAAGTTCCTTACTGTATTAATCAATAATCAAGAAAACAAATGCATTGTAGTTTGAATAATGAGCTCAAGAATGAAGAGAGAAGAACAGAGTAGAAAAGAGAATCTAACCATCCATATGAATTTTCTATTAAGTGTCAAATAGAATAATAATGTCTTACAAGGTGTTTCCAAAACAGGTCCTCTGGATTTCCAATCCCTGCCCCCTTCTTTAACTTCTCCTCCTACAGAGTTTATATAGAAACAATACATAATTATCAAGATCCAAAAGAAATGGTTATGAAAACCTCATCATCTATATTTTTTTTATTGTTTGAAATAATCAAGGAGAATATCAAATCTCATCTCCAAGTCTAATTGATGAAGTGGCTAGTCAACTGCTGTCCATGAGATGTTTTAGGAAAATAAATCTGGCAAATTCCCGAAATAGGGTCCAACAATATCTTTGTATCTCCCAAACAATGATAGATGTGTAAAAACTGAGGGAGTTTTTTGTGAATGGGATAGTTACCAACAAAAACCTCTTTTTGTTTCCAAAAATTCATCTCCATATGTTCTACAACTGCTCCCAAAATTACTGACTAAAACAAGACATTATGTATTGTGAAATCTCAAAAAATTAGGCCTCAAAGATATATCTGAATCTCTTAAACTGTGATTGCTGTGTAAAAACCGAGAGACGTTTTTTGAAGGGACATGTTCCCAACAAAACCCTCTTTTTGTTTTTAACAAATTCATCTCCATCTATTCTGCAACCTCTCTTGAAGATAAAGACTAAAACAGGTAAAAAACAGAGTATTTCCTATAGCTTTTTCAGAAAAATAGGCCTCAAAGATAAATTTGAATATATTAAAATGTGATTGTTGTGTAAAAACCAAGAGATTTTTTTGTGAAGGGAAATGTTCCCAACAAAAACCTCTTTTTGTTTCAACAAATTCATCTCCAGCTGTTCTGCAACCTCTCTTGAAGATAAAGGCTAAAACAGGTAAAAAAACAGAGTATTTCCTGTAGCTTTTCTGGTTCTACAGAATAATAGCCTTTGTCATCAGAAAACACTGCTTCATATTTTGATGATCCGATGTTTTCTCTTATTATAGGTCTTGTAGAATATTGAGCAATTTTTTTCCTTTCCTTGTTGTCTTACCCACATTTTTATTTTCTTTTTCTTTCCTGTGTAATGGAGGTATTTCTGTTTATGCTTGACTGTGGGTTTAATTGGATTTACATTGTAATCTTCATCTGTATCTACTTCCAAATTTATGTTTGCATCAGAAAACATTTCAATCTCTGCATCCAGTTTGGGTCTCTTACCTTTGCTGGTTCTTATCACCCTGATATCGGACATTTCCTCTTTAACAAGAGTTTCATCAACTGGAATACTCTGTTTCTGTGTAACAACCCTTTTCCCTTTGCCTCTTTTCTGTTTTCTGGGCTGTGGATCAAGATTCAGGGATTGGATCAACCAACTCTAGGGTTTCTGTACCTCCCTCAGAGCAACAAAAACCAGAGTCTTAATTAAGACTTGATGAAACAGGCTACTCTTTGCAGTGGCGGGGTGTGACTGCACCCTTTTTGACATTTTTGCCAGGCTTTTGAGTAGAAAGTAAGGCAGATTTAAAGGATAATCTCCATTTAGATGCATTAACAACCTAATGTGGTAGATGTAAATCAGTGAAAATATGCCTTCGTAGGTGATATACCTGTGGATGATGATTAAAGCACTGTGCCATTCCTATCTAATCCAACTGTGAGGGACTCCCTTTCTCCAATCCAGGTTTTTCTTATTTGGTAGCAAAAATTGATTGACAAATTCTGTGATTACATGTTCCTTTTTCCACCATCATTCTCCTCCAACTACCAATCTGCAAGCTTTGGTGATTGTTTGTTCTGTCACCAACATCAACAAATTTCCGATCTCCACTTCGAAACCATCGAAGTTTTGTGGAAATGCCATAGATACATGTTCTTCATAACCTTGGAAGGTGGCGAGGAGTTCGAACCAACCAACGTATTTAAACCTCTGCGCCATTTGTGGATATTCTTCGAGAAGCTCAATGCCTTCGGGTTCCAATCTGACAACTTGCCCACTTCTCTTAGGTGCCATATTAATAACACGATGTTTCAAATTGGCATTGTTCGGAAGTTGAATTTACAACCTACAACCATTAGCATATAACAATTTCTTCTGGAAAATACCCGTGCTTATAATTCAACAAATTAGAACGACGAGTGACGGGATCATATAATGATGTTTGGAAATTCACTGATTTGAAAAGGGTATTTGCAGGTACAAAATGATCCCATCGTGTAACGGTGTGAACTGTAGAATGATTCAAGAGATATCGTGGGACACATGCGGATTATCAGTCCACAATTTATGTAATCATAACAAAATCAGGGTGGCTGGCGCTTATCATGTCATGATTATATTGGCGCTACAGGAATAATGTTATTCCAGTAGCGCTATTAATGACTTGACAGAATTTTTAATTTGCAAGATTCAAATAGGAATATGAAGTGACACATCTTGTAAAACCATGTCTTAAATCTCCCAAACTTAAGGAAATTATTCAAAAATCTAAAATGTGAAACATAACAAACTGAAAACAAAGATTAAAATAAAGAAAAAACAAACAATGAAGTGCAAGTAGGGAGGGTTTAGGATTAGAGTTTCTCACTAAATCAAAAGTAGAATTAGAGACTAACAAGTTGCAACTCGCCTCCTCAAGCCATTTAGGGACATGCGATCAATTTGGTCTAGGGGCATAAAATCCAAACCGAGTAGCATAGCGGACTTCCATAAGCTCCCACAAGTTTATTTCGACAAGGCCCACATGACTACACCTGACATAGTGTTTTTGAAAATCAACCTCCTCTTGAAAAATTGCAGTATGCCTCATTGGCCAAAACCCTAGTGTTGGAGATACTCCAACAATTTTTTTTTTCCGATTGACGAAATGATAGCGTAGGATCCCCAATAGTTTAAATCATGTGCTTCATATCCAATGCAACTGATGGTTTGTCCATCTGATTCCTGGTTTGATTTGATCGATAGTTGCAACTCGCCTCCTCAAGCCATTGCATATCAATACCAATGACATTGCATACCAATACCAATACGTAGTGAAGTGTTGGAATTCTTAGTGAAATCCAAATTGTCTAGGAATAAAACCCATGGCTAGGCAATAAAAAATGGATTCGAAAATAATGTTATTATGGGCAATGTCTTCTAGAAATAGAATACAATCATTTCTATTTGCAATAGAATTAGTAAACCCTTGTTGGGAATTAAATGCATACAGGACTTAGTCCACAGTGACTTGGAGAGGTTCCTCAACTTGTTAATGGCATGAGCCTTGTTGGGAACCAAATCCGATATTCCAACTCCATAATCAAAATCCTCGTCACTATACCTGATCTAAACTAATACTCATGGAATATAACATCCATGGTTGTGCAATAATAAGTGCATTTTTGTTATGGAATTTCACTTTGGAACAAAACAAGAAGTTCATGTGGGGATTTTAGAATTTCCCATTGATTATTCAAAGGAATTCCTAAATGGTATGTTGGGTCATGGAATGCAATCATTGTTGGTTATTACTAGATTCACCATTCCCATGAAGCATTGACATTCTTAAATTGGAATTCAATCATTGGGTCCCTATGAAATCTTGACATTATTCAATGAAATGCAAGTCTTGGGTAGAAAACCTAACGTAATCATCTTGGCCAGTGTTCTACCTACATGTGTAGATTTATTGGCTCTAGAATAAGGTAAGAAGGTTGATGCAATTCAATCATTGCTAGTTATTCCCATGCCAGGAATCCCCATTAAGCTTTGATATTATTCAATGAAATGCAA
>ML789955.1:638084-671837 GCA_009831015.1 Picea engelmannii
GGAAAGGGAAGAAATTTCGATCAAAATCCGAGTCTAAATTCAAGAAGATGGATTTGTCCAAAGTGAAGTGTTTTAACTGTCACGAACATGGGCATCTCGCTACTAACTGTCCACAGAAGAAGAAGAAGAACAAGATGGTTGCTAGATCTGCAACTGGTGAGGCTCTTGTCTCACAATTTGAGCATGACTTTTCTTTGATTGCATGCATGGCTTCAAGTGCATCGGGATCAGTGTGGTATTTGGATAGTGGCGCTTCCTTCCACATGATGGGAGATAAATAGTCTTTCATTGACTTGGAGGAGAAATATCTTAGAATGCATATAGAGATGGGCAATGACGGAAGATACAATGCAACTGGTATTGGTACCATTACCTTTCAGAGGGATTCAGGTAAACCATTTCAATTGAAAAATGTTATGCATGTTCCAGGTCTGAAGAAAAATTTGGTCTCAGTTGCAATATTGGAGGACAGAGGCTATGATGTTGTTTTTAGCAGTGGTAAAGCCTACCTGCGACATAAAGAAATCGGTCAAGTCAAGAAGATAGGGATTCGAGTTAAGAATCTCTACATGCTGGAGGTAGATGGCTACAGTGCCATGATAGGAAAGGCATAAAAAGTGGTGAGCTAGGATGAGGGCGAATTATGGCACAGGAGATTGGGCCATCTTCATCATGGAGCCTTGAAGATCATGCATCAAATATCTACTGGACTTCCAAGGGGAACACTTGCTCAATTAGATCAGTGCAAGGGGTGTACCCTGGGGAAGTATGTAAAGTCCACCTTTCATGAAAAGGAGAACCGTGCTTCGAGGATCCTGGAGAGAATTCACACGAATGTGTGTGGACCATTCTCGGTTGCTTCAACAACAAAACACAGGTATTATGTTATTTTTGTTGATGAATTTTCTCGTAAATGCTGGATATTCTTCATGCAGAAGAAGGATCAAACATTCTCAAAGTTCTGTGAGTTTAAAGCATTGGTGGAGAAAGAGTCAGGGAAGAAAGTGAAGGCTCTAAGGAGCAATAATGGTGGAGAATACATCTCTAACAAATTCAAAGACTTCTGCAGCAGAGAATGAATTCAAAGAGAACTCATAGCGCCTCATAACCCACATCAAAATGGGGTCGTGGAGAGAAAGAACAGAACGATCGTGGGTGCAGCACGAGTGATGTTGCATGATCAGGGCATACCAATGCATTTGTGGGCGGAAGCATGCAATACTGTGGTTTATGTGAAGAACCGTTGTCCTCATAGAGTACTTGGCATAAGTACACCTGAAGAATCTTTTACTGGTAATAAACCTAATGTTTCTCATTTTAAAATTTTTGGCTCATCTATTTATGTGCATGTGACCAAGGATGCTAGGAAGAAGCTGGAACCGAGTACTGAAGTTGGGATATTTGTGGGGTACACAGAAACACCCCATAATTATCGTGTGTATTTTTCGAACAGTAAGATGACTGTTATGTGATGGGATATAAAATTCGATGAGGGGAAAGCCATGCGGTTATCGCTTGAGAGGGAGCTAGATGTGCATGCAGAAGAGGAACTGTTGGTTCCCAAAGATGAGTCTCAAGATGTGGATCAGCCACATGAAGAGGTTCATGGAGTGGAGGAAACCACTCAAGCTGAGCCATCTATCAAAAATGGCAGAAAGTGCACCACAGAAGATGATAGATTGAGACTAGATGTTGCACAGAATGTAGGAGCCCCTACTTCACAGTGCAGTGTCTCCTGATCGATTTGCTGGATACATGGCTTTCATGAGAAAATGTATTGTGACTAAACCATCTTCCTTTCAGGAAGCAGTGCAGGACCCCACTTGGGTTGATTCTATGGTAGAAGAGTATGACTCCATTGTAAAAAATAGTGTATGGGAAATTGTCCCAAGACCGATTGATAAATCAGTGGTAGGTTCGAGATGGATCTACAAGGTAAAGCAAGCTGCTGATGGGAGTGTGGAGAAATACAAGGCCAGGTTTGTGGCCTGGGGATTCTCACAGATCGAGGGGATAGAATATGATGAGACATTTTCACCTATCGCAAGGTACTCTTCCATAAGATCCATCCTTGCACTCTCGGCATAGATGGGCTGGCGCATTCATCAGATGGATGTAAAAACTGCATTCCTCAACATGATCATTGAGGAAGAAGTGTACATTGAACAACCAGAAGGTTTTGAGACCTTTGACAGAGAGTCACATGTGTGCAGACTCAAGAGAGCACTGTATGGGCTGAAGCAAGCACCCCATGCTTGGTACACTTGGATAGATAGCTATTTCATCGGATTGGGCTTCACCAAAAGTGAAGCGGATGCAAACCTATACCAAATTGTGGTGGAGGGTAAGATTTTAATCATTGTGTTGTATGTTGATGATTTAATACTGACTGGTGATGAGAAGCTGATACACTCATGCAAGGATGACCTTGAAAAGGAGTTTGATATGAAGGATTTGGGCCTTCTTCATTATTTCCTTGGTTTGGAAATATGGCAGCGAGATGGTGAACTTTTTGTGTCTCAAGGAAAGTATGCAAGAGAGATACTAGGTAAGTTTCACATGGAGGGCTGCAAACCCATGGATACTCCTCTTCTAGGAAACTGGAGGAAAGAGGATGCTACTTTTGGAGAGGTAGTGGATGCTACTATCTGTCGACAGTTAGTGGGTTCGCTAATGTATTTAGTGAACACGAGATCAGACATTTTCTATGCGGTTAATCAGCTAAGTCAAGCGATGGTTAATCCTACCAAACTCTTTTGGAAGGTGGGTAAGCATGTATTGAGATATCTGAAGGGCACATTTGAGTATGGATTATGGTATAGACAGACGGATGAGGTGAAGTTGCATGGCTTCATGGATGCAGATTGGGCGGGCAGCCCAATAGACAGAAAGAGCACATCGGGGGGGATCTTTAGTATTATATCTACAACTGTTTCTTGGTACAGCAGGAAACAAAGATCCATGGCACTTAGTTCAGCGGAAGCGGAATACATGGCAGTGAGTCAAGCTGCATGTGAGGCTATCTGGATGAGGAAGATATTGGTTGGTTTGTTTGGTTCTCATTTAGATCCAACAGTGATTTATTGTGATAATCAGAGTTGCATTAAACTCTCGATTAATCCTGTGTTTCATGATAGATCTAAGCATATAGATATCCGGTATCATCATCTCAGATATTGTGTGCAGCGGAAGATCATGTTGCTTCAATACATTCCTACGGAAGAACAGGATGCAGACATTCTGACGAAGTCGCTCACCAGGAGCAAATTCGAATATCATAGAGACAAGATTGGGGTGAAGGATAATCCTTTTCTTGTTGAGAGGGAGTGTTGAAAAGTCAACAAGAAACATGTGTCTAATTTACTTTTCCCTTAATTAAATTAGACAATAAATATTAATCTATTATTTCATTCATAACTGAGTGAGTTGGATTTGTAATAGAATCATAAGTGTAGTTAAGTGAGTTAAGATCAGTTGTACTAGTTGTAACTAAACATGCACTAGTGAGAGTTCAGTCAATTAGTGAACTCACATGCAACTGAAGATTCACCACGGTTAACTACATGCATGTCAGATCCAGTGGAGAATCAGTTGAGATCACAGGTTAAAGGGACAATTTGGCTATCAGTTGTGATTTGATCACACATGCAGTGGATATGCTTATGAGCATGTGCAAGCTAGGCAATTCGTGAATGATTCGATCATTGTGAGAATTGGAATTGCAGAGATTGTGCAGAGGAGGCAAGCTGTCTGGCCATAGGAATTGGCACATGTATTTGTTGATTTATTTATGACAGTGTGAGACGATTGTATTGTACTGAAATCTCTTGGATTAGAGCTTTGTATGAGATTGTTTCATGATTCATGATATACATAATATATAATAGTGGGGTTTTTAGCTTTACGCTTTCCCGATAAAACTTTTGTGTTATGTGTTATTGATATTTCACTTTGTGATTGTGGTTGTGATCGTGGTTTAATTTTCCACAAGAATAATAGTAGAATCGATTATGTATTTAACAGTGGCGTAAATTGTTAGATAAGGAGAATCGCAGGAATACATTAAGCGTATCAAAATTTCTACAATCCCAAGTTTGGCCAAAAATTTGATTTCTCTAAGAAAAATGGACGATGCAGGGGTAAAAACAACATTTTAAATGGAAACCTGCAGGATGGTTCGAGGAGAAATGGTGTTGCTGAAGGGAGTTCAGTTTGGAACTCTGGATAAGTTGCAAGGAAGCACTATTAGTGATGGATGTAATAGTTCCATTGTTCCTGATATTGGAGTTGAAGAAGAAATAACTCTGACGGTCTCTAGAGAAAAGGTTATGTTGTGGCATGAAAGGCTAAGGCATATTAGAGAGAAGGGTCTTTGACTACTACATGGTAAAGGTATGTCTAACTACTCTCTGGATTTTGATTTATGTGAAAATTGTGTATATGGGAAGTAGAATCAGGTAAGATTCCCCTCTAGTGAAACGAGGGAAGAAGGAATTTTACAGCTAGTTCACAGTGATATGTTTGGACCTGTGTCGGTTACATCATTGGGGAAATTTATGTATTATGTCTCATTTATAGATGAATTCTTGAGGAATACTTGGATATATTTCCTCAGTAAGAAATATGAAGTATTTGACATGTTTAAATAGTTTAAGGTTCTTGTTGAGAATCAAACAAAGAAAAGAATTAAGGTGCTGAGGATAGATAATGGCAGAGAGTTCTGCAGTAATGAATTTGAATAATTTTGTAAGAAGTGTGGTATAGCAAGGCATAAGTGATGCAAGAGTGTCGCTCCACCTCATCAATGCACCAACATTCCAGCACATCAAAGCACATTCAAGAAGAGGAGAGGCATATCCCTCCTATTTTTAAATTTTAAAATGTAATTTAAATGAAAATTAAATGTTGTAAGGATGGAAGAGACGAGTTATTGCCTTTGTATAGGATGTACATAGAATTTCCTTTAATAGGCTTGAGTTGGACATATCTTGATCATTGCCTCAGATTTGAGATGTACATGTTCATTCAATGTAATTAGCCTCAGTAGACAGGCATTTTAATGGTGATTAGAAACCACTAGAGTAGTTGGAGGGAAATAATCAATGAGTCTCCTCTCGTATAAAGATTTGTAACATATGCCCAGTAGAGGCTACTGAAGGTTGAGAGAAAAACATTGTAAGCCAAGGAGAGAGAAGAGAATCTATCGTAGTCTGGGCCTGCACACATTGTAACTCACATTATGATATTAATACAAAAGAACATATTTCATTGTTTATGAATCCTTGTGTGGTGAATGTTTGTTTTATGAATGTCATCTGTGTGTTTATGTTCATTTATGATGTATATGTATGTGATAGGATTTCATTTGCAGGAGGAAGATAGAGCTCACTATCTTTTGTGAGTTGTTGAGTCTTTCTGGGTTCTTTTAGGCTAAATGCAAGGAGTGCATGACAGAGTGCCGAGAACTCTGTGAGCCAACACAAGGAGTGCACATATGAACTCTGCTTTGAGTTCGAAGGAGAACGTGCTAGGAAGGCATACCAGAACATTTACTGACTCAAAGAAGAGCCTCAAGGTTACTAAAAATCTTGCGGGATAGATTGTGTAGAGGAGGCACAGAGAGAACAAAGAGTTTCTGGAAACCTCTGTAGATCTCTGCTAGGTGGGCATTGAGCAGGTGCAAGTGTGCAGAGATGGAATTTGTTTCGATTTCAGAGAAGATAAGTGTCAGGGAGGACACCCCAGATTTACTGAACACTTTGGAAATCTGTGGAAGGAGAAACTACCTCAGAGTTGCTGAACACTCTGAAGGAAGAAGCTCTACAAGGTCTGCATTGAACATGCACAAGGAGTGTGCAGGAAGATTAATGGAAAATCTTCTAAGTCTGAAGCCATTTGAAGGCTAGTCAAAGTGCAAGGAGTGCACAGAGGGGAACCTGTTTCAGTTTCAGAAGCTCAGAAGAGTGCAGATATTTCTAGGAGGGCATGAGGAGTTCCTTTGAAGGAAACAAAGGGTCGAGACCCTTAGGAGACTGGGGAAGTTTGAAAGCAAAGGAGGAATAATGCAAGTTTTCATAGTGGAAGTGCAAGTGTGGGCCAAAGCCAAGGTCAAATTTCATTAAAAAAATCTCAGGAGGAAGAGAGAATTCAAGACCCAAGCAGTCAGGTTCACAGGACGATCAAAGGCTGCAATCTTTGTACACTTATAATTTTTCCCAATTCGGGAGAAAGTGAAAGCTCAGGAGGAGAAGCAACATCTGTCATCTGATCATATGCAGGAAGATATATGGACCACTAGATATACATCCAGCATCAAGGAGGAGTGCGTTGAGGTGAAGAATAGATCCCAGTCGTTGGATCTAGGCACGTGGACCGACATTCGTTGGATCCAGGTAAACGCACAAGACTTTAACCCTTTTTATGTGCAAGGAGTGAGGACTTGTTGAAGTCCCGAAGTCTCAAAGTTCCAAATCCAATTGGAACCTTCCATCGTCTGGAGGGACATGTGGCGAAAGCTCATAAGAGATAGCGGGGGAAAAATCCTTCAATAGGGAGGAACCCTTTAAGATTTCATGAATTAATGAGCAGGATCTGTTCAAGAAGATGCATGATCATTCTAGACCTTCAGAAATGGGATATTTTTATGGAGGTTATCCATGGAGTCCTTCGAAACTTCATGGTTTGGAGGTTTGAAAGTATTTGAAGTGAAATTCTCACTAAGTCCCGAAGAACGAAGTGAATCCTAGCCGTTGGAAGTGAGGAGGATACGTGGCAGTGGATTAGAGAGTTTGGGAGATAGAGCTTCAGAGAAATAGTGTGGAGAAAAGTGAAATTTACGCGAAGTCGCGAAGGTTGAAAGAGATCTAGACCATCAGATCTAGGAGGACACACGACAAGGATCTGTGTGTTTCAGAAAGAAGGTACTTCAAATGAAAATGGGGTTCGATGTTGCTAAACTCCCAAATATCGAATACGCGAAGTCGATTGTGACCGTTGATACGCGAAGGACATGCGTCACTGGATCGTGCACTTCAAAGGAGGAGCCCTTTGAAGGAAAGTGAGGGTGGAACATCCAAAACTCCTGAAGGTCAAAGCTCTAAAATCCATCTAAGCCATCCACTTGGACAAGACATGTGGTGGAAGATCCGTTACTTCGGAGGATTGATACTTCAGTAGAAATAGAGCGAAGGGGTGTTGACTACAAGTCACCCGAAGTGGGGACAAAGGTCGATCTCGATCATAGATCAGGGTGAGTATGTGGCACTCAATCCATAGCTTCAGAGAGAAAGCACTTCAGGGGAAATGGGGTCCTGAAATGGTTGGAACTCCCAAAGCCAAAGTACCAAAGTGGATCAAAATTGTTGGTTGTCAGAGGAGCATAGGTCATATATTTGGTCGGGGTAACGTTACTGCTTCAGAGTTTAGGAAAAAATGAGTCAACTACATCCAAAATAGTCGCAGCTTGAAGGAGATCATTGTCATTCGTTGTTGAAGAAGCATGGAACGTCGACTGTCCAAGAGAGTTCATGGTTCAGTCTTCGGGGAAAAGGGAACCGACTGCATCCAAAATTTCTGAAGATCTAAGTTGCGAAGCACTTTAGGAGGTTTAGCCTCAGGTCATAGATCGAGGTCACATGTGGAGAGGGGCTAACAGAAGGAGCTAGTGGTCGTCAGATTTGAAATTTTAAAAGCTCTAAGAAAAGGGCCCGTGGGTTCCATATGATCTGCGCATGAGGTAATAGAGGGTCTGTGTTAAACCAAATTGGGGATAGAAGGGTCACGAGGAGCTAATTCAGGTCAAGTATTTGAAGATACTTGACCGGGAGGTCGAGAAACCCTTAGGAGAGAAGGGGGGTTGTGTCAAAGTGGTATTAGAGATTGTTTTTTCTTGCAGACAATAGGCAAAGGAAGGAGGAGACATAGTATTGATGCTGTATGTGAAGGATTGTTGCAGGTTCGCAATAGTCAAGTAGATAGCCAGGTGGGATGCAGGAGACGCTGAAGGTGCTCTCAGTTGTAGGGTAACCAATATACATTCCATGAGGGTAGGCAGAGATATAAAATGGCTATTGAAGGCCATATGCATGGTCAAGGAAAGGACCGCCAATAGAAAATAAAAGAAGAGATGGACAAAGAGCTTAGTGAAATTAGAGCAGAAATGGAGAGGCTAACATTGAATATGCAGCAGGAGGCATAGGTGCATTGGACATATGATTGGCCCTTGAAGAGGAGAGAAAAGTGGAATGTTAAAAATTTGTTGGTCAGAAGGCAACAACAACAGTTGAGGAAGTGGCTGAGACATGTTGAAACCCTCAGTAAAACATAGGAGGAAATGGTTTACATCTATGAACCAAAGACTGGAGAGAGCCTTAGTGATGAGGAGGAGAAGAGATCAGTTAGAGATCTCATGAACTACCAGGAGGGTAGTGGTGAACTTTCAAATTTCTAGGTGGGAAATGAAGAGAGATCAATAGTTGATATCATAGATTTCCATGTGAGAATGGGAGAAGAGATGAGACTATTTGAAAGTATCTGGAGCTCAGAGGTGAGTTCAAATTAGTAAGGGGTGCTGATGGAGGAGGATCAGAGGAGCATTCTGATCATTGGGGCAATTCAGATATTCCTGCCAATGATCCCAATAGAGTCCAGTGCACAAAGTTCAAGTGCAACAGAAGGACAACCAACTATGACTATCATAGAGGAGGTGGAGAAGGAGCAGACACTGATGTATTCCCCAACAAAAAAAGAGGAGCATACAGTTAAGTTTATCACTCAATGGGATAAGGAGTAGGAGATGATGGAGGATTGGTTTAGCAATCTAGAACCAGAAGATGGCTTCCAGGAGACATTCATGCCAGATGGAGCAGAATTCCAGTCTGAGGAGCAGCTAGAGGAAGCTGGAGTTGAACCAACATAAAAACAACTGGAAAAAGTCAATCTGTCAGAGGATATAGATGAACATAAGGTCGGTGAGGAGACTGTAGAATCTGAGTCTGGAGGGAAGTGGAAAGTCAAGGAAACAAGAGATGAAGACAACATGGGAGATCTGGTTGATCTATGCTTTACTCAACATGAGGATATGCAATAATAAGGAAGACTTCCAAGAAGCCATCCAACATAGAATCTAGAAGAGGTGATTGAGGAAATCAAAGAGTTGATGTTGGAATCAGAAGAAAAATTTGTTAGCAGGAGGAAGTTGAAAAGAGGAGGACCTGGAAGAGCAACAGGGAAGCAACAACAACAACAAATTAGAGGATGAGGAGGACAACTCCATAGAAGAGTTTGGGATCTAGGGGGATTCCAACAACAGATCAAAGGATCTCATGAGAAGGAGCTCATGATTTTCCCACCAGTGGAGTATGATGCAGAAGCATTGCTCCACCTCAGTAATGTGCCAACATTCCAACGCATCAAAGTGCATTCAATAAGAGGAGAGGCGAAGCCCTCCCATTTTCAAATTTTAAAATGTGATTTAAATGCAAATTAAATGTTGTAAGGATGGAAGACACGAGTTATTTCCTTTGTACAAGCTGTAGATAGAATTTCCTTTAATAGGCTTGAGTTGGACAGATCTTGAGCTTTGCTTGGATATGAGATGTACATGTTCATTCAATGAAATTAGTCTCATTAGATAGGCGTTTTTATGGTGATTAGACACCACTATAGTAGTTGGTTTGAACAACTCAATGAGTCTCCTCTTGTATAAATCTTTGTAACATATGGCCATTAGAGGTTGCTGAAGGTTGAGAGAAAACCATTGTAAGACAAGGAGAGAGAGTCGATACTATGTTGTAGTCTGGGCCTGCACACATTGTAATTAGCATTTTGATATTAATACAAAAGAACATATTTCACTTTTTATGAATCCCTGTGTGGTGAAGGTTTGTTTTATGAATTCCATCTGTGTGTTTATGTTCATTTATGTTGTCGATGTATGTGATAGGGTTTCATATGCAGGAGGAATATAGAGCTCACTATATGTTGTAAGTTGTTGAGTCTTTATGGATTCTTTTAGGATAAATGTAAGGAGTGCATGATAGAGTGCCGATAACTCTGTGAGCTAGCGCAAGGAGTGAGCATATGAAATCTGATTCGAGTTCAGAGGATAACATTCCAGGAGGGCACAAAAAAACATTTATCGACTCAGAGAAGAGCCTCAAGGTTATTGAACACCTTGGGGAAGAGATTGTGTAGAGGAGGCACAGAGAGAACACAAAGTTGCTGGAAACCTCTGTAGAGATCTGCCAAGTGGGCATTGAGTAGGTTCAAGTGTGCACAAGTGGACTCTGTTTTGAGTTCAAAGAAGATAAGTGTTAGGGAGGACACCCCATAGTTACTGAACACTCTAGAAATCTGTGGAAGGAGAAACTACCTCAGAGTTGCTGAACACTCTGAAGGAAGAAGATTTGCAAGGTGTGCATTCAACAGGCACAAGGAGTGTGCAGGAAGATTACTGGAAAATATTCTAAGTCTAAAGTCATCTGAAGTACAGTCAAAGTGCAAGGAGTGCACATAGGGGAACCTGTTTTAGGTTTGGAAGCTCAGAAGAGCGCAAAGGTTGCCAGGAGGGCACCAGGAGTTCCTTTGAAGGAAGCAAAGGGATGAGACCCTTAAGGGACTGGGCAAGTTCGAAAGATCAGGAGGAATAGTGCAAGTTTTCACAGTGGAAGTGCAAGTGTGCGCCAAAGCCGAGGTCAAATCTCATTGACATAATCCTAGGAGGAAGAGAAAAGTTGAGACCCAAGTAGTCAGGCTCGCAAAAGGATCAAAGGTGGCTGCCTTTGAACACTTATAATTTTTCCCAATTTGGTAGAAAGTGCAAGCTCAGGAGGAGGAGCAACAACTTCCATCAAATCAGCTACAGGAAGAGATCTGGACTGCTAGATCTATGATCTGGGCTGCTAGATCTATTTCCAACATCAAGGAGGAGCACATCGAGGTAAAGAATAGATCCCAACCATTGGATCTGGGCGTGTGGACCGAAAGTCGTGGGATTCGGGTAAGCGCATATGAATTTAACCCTTTTTATGTGCAAGGAGTGAGGACTCACTGAAGTCCAGAAGTCTGTAAGTTTCGAAGCCAGTCGGAACTATCCATCATCCGGAGAGATGGGTGGCGAAAGCTCATAAGAAATAGAGGGGGAAGAATCCTTCAATAGGGAGAAGCCCTTTAAGATTTTGTGAATTAACGAGAAAGATCCATTCAGGAGGAATCAAGATCGTTCTAGACCATCAGAGATGGGAGAGTTGCACAGAGGTTAGCTGTGGATTCCTTCAACACTTTGTGGTTGGGAGTTTTGATAGTGTTTGAAGTGAAATTCTCATGAAGTCTTGAAGAACAAAGTGAATCCCAGCCGTTGGTTGCGAGGAGGATACGTGGCAGCATATTAGAGAGTTCAGGAGGTACAACTTCGGTGAAATAGCGTGGAGAAAAGTGCAATTTTTGCGAAGTCGTGAAGGCCAAAAGAGATCTGGACCGTTGGATCCAGAAGGACACGTGGTAGGGATCTGTGTGTTATGAAAACAGGGTTGGAGGTTGCTAAACTCCCGAAACCCAAATAAGCAAATTCGGTTGTGACTGTTGATATGGGAAGGACACACATCACCAAATCATGCACTTCAGAGGAGGAGCCTTTCCGAGGAAAGAGAGGGTGGAACATCCAAAACTCCTGAAGGCCGAAGCTCTGAAATCCATCTAAGCCATCCACTTTGTAACACCCTGTCTCCCCCAATTTGTAAATATACCTATATTTGACAAGGAACTATGGCAAACCTAAAAGTGTGAATGTTTGATTTGATGGAACTTTGTACAAAAGGTCGATGAATGTAAATTCTGTTATTTTAATATAAAATGGTTACGTGTTGCATGACTATTGAAAGAGGGGTTGTGATAGGAGAAAACCACGAATGCTATGAAAGGTGGTGGAGGGGACCCAGAATGGTTGCGTTAACCTCCACCGAATCAGTACCATGATGGAATTAATTGCTCAAGTCAGAACAACCCTCTCACCCAGGAATGAATTATAGTTGGGCTGGTAGGTGGGAAGACCTCCTTAAGAGTTAGTGAGGGGATAGGGTAGACTACCCATCTGTAATGCTTCCAGACCTTACCGCGGACTGGGAATTCGAGCCACACACAATATTTCTGAGGAAGGCAAGAAAGGAAGTGTGGTGGGCAGAGGAAGACCTGTGGAAAAATGCAGAGATGAGAGTAGAAACTCTCAGATTCGAGGAAGGACTGAAATATGAACAATGAGTTCTGATAACAAAAGATAGAGATTGAGCCAGGAGAAGGAGAGTAACCTTTGTCCTTATCTATTTATATATTGGGAGAAGGAGAGTAACATTCATCCCTAACTTCCGTTGAGCTGGAAGTAAGAGATTGAATATCAAAGCATCGTGGCTTAAGCTCGGGGGTGGCCAGTGATAAATCCATTGGGAGTGACTGAGCCTATGGTTGGGTGGAAACGAGCACCCGTTTCAGCAGTCGCATCACACTCTATGGTTCTGATAAGTGTTTTCTTACCTTATGCTTTGAATTGTAAATAATGGATGCATGCAAGTATTTACATGTCTATAAAGGGTTCTTTCTCTGTATTAAATGATTAAGTTATGAGTATGCATTCGTTCCCTTGAGAACCTATATTTCTGCTTGAATTTCCATATGTCCCAGTTTAATCACTCGAAGGCATTTTCCCCAAGAATTTACATCATCGTTGTCAGAGCCAACCTTTGGGCATATCTACCATTTTGGTAACCTCATAAGTTACTTTGCCTTGATTCAGAGCTTAAAGTTATACAAGTTGAGAAGGTGTTCCCTTCAGACCAATATTCTAGGAGACTTTGAACTAACCAAAAACCCGACTAAGAGAAGGGATTATAGATCAGGAATTATATGAAGATCCATGTGACCTGGGTCTAGAAACTTTGGAGCTCAAGGCTCCGAGATGTCAAATTGCAAAATAGTCAAGTTGAACCCCACAATCGCTATGAACTGTTGATCTATGAATGAAGATCGAGGGTGCGGAATCACTATGAAGCATGAAGGTGAAAATAATGAACGCGCTAGTTCACGACCCGTAATTCACCCTTGTCATTGATCTCAATGGGATGGAAGATCAATGATCTCATTTTGACTAGAATTGAGCAAGTACTTTCTAGATTGTGGAGGTCGAACTCTCTGGTAAAGAGTATGCATATTAGGGCCCTGCAATTTCTGTGAACCGTCGATCGCCATTGAACTTTGATCTGAGTTTGAAGCGATCCCTGAAACACAAGGAGCACATGGGATGGTGAAATATTCAAGGATATCAAGCTCAAAATAGATAGTATTTTTAGGAGTGCAGACGAAATCCAGGATACAGGCCTGTAGGAGAAGCAAAGGTTGAATCCTTCGAGCTCCTAGAAAATATTGTAAGTCAAAGTAAGTTGAAATCTCAGGAGGAGAAGCGACAGTGGCTGTTGGATCACAACCCTAAGGATCGACAATCGTCTGATCCAAGCAAGGTGCATGAACCTTATCACTTGTCACACACAAGAGAAGGGAACTTACCAAAGTTCTAAAGTCCCGAAGTAATTTGAGGTCATGCATCACCAGGAGGTGAATTTGGACCGCTAGATCCAAAGGGATACGTGGTGACGGATCACAAACTCTAGAGGAATATGTTTGAGGGTTTTCAGTTCAAAGTTGAGATTCCCGAACCTAAAAGACTCGAAGTGAATCTGGACCGCCAGATCCAGAGGGACACGTGGTGATAGATAGTGGACTTTGGGGAAGTCTGTGCGAGAGTTTTCAGTTGAGATATAAGACTCCTGAAGTCCGGAGAGCCGAAGTAAATATCAGTGGTCATATCACCTGAAGTAGGATACTAACCATTGATCGCCAAGAGATACGTGTCAGCATATCAATAGCTTCAAGAAATCTATTTGAGAGTTTTCAGTTGATATTTGAGACTCCTGAAGTGCGAAGAGATGGAGAGCCGAAGAAAATATCAATCATCAAATTATTTGAAGTAGATATCAGTCGTCAGATCATCTGAAATAAATCTCCATCATCAGATCGTCTGAGGTGAATATGGACCATCTAATCCAGAAGGGACGTGGCATGAATTTGTGGACTCCGGATAGAGTCCCGAAGTAATTCATAGCCGTCAGATTAAGAAGGGACATGGTGAAAATCTGTGGACTTTGGATAAATTCCCGAAGTAATTCATAACTGTCAGATTAAGAAGGGACGTGGCCTGAATCTGTGGACTCCGAGTAAAGTCCCAAAGTAGTTCATAGTCATTAGATCTAGAGGAGACGTGGCGTAAATCTATGAACTCCGGGTAAAGACTTGAAGAAATCCTCAATCGTCAGATCTAGAGGACATGTGGCATGAATCTGTGGACTTCAGGTAAAGACTGGAAGTAATCCTTGATCATCAGATCAAGTGGACACACGTCAGTGGATTATAACCTTCGGATAAAATCCATTGGGAAAAGGGGTGAAGTTTGATATTTGAGATCTCAGAAGTCCAGAGACCTGAAGGAGATCTTGACCATTGATCGAGAAGACTGCCGCATGATCGTTGATCTAGTTGAAAGGTCAAACACCTGAAGTAGAAATAGGTCCATTGATTTAGGAGGACAGGTGTCTGCAGATCGTCAACTTTGGAAGATTGATGTACGGAGGAAAGCAGGGTTTGAGATTTGAAAAGTACGAAGTATGGAATCACAAAGGAGATCACATTCGTTGATTTAGCAGGGACAGATTTGGTCCATGGATTTGAAAAGGGAAGATATGAACCGTTAGTTAAGACAGTACCATCACTATTGGGAGATCGACGGTCTCATAGCATTGTAGGAATTGGAGGTGTGTGAACTTTAAAAAGTTTAGGGCGAGCCGCAATCCAAAGCCTGGTTTTGGAGAAAGGACACGTGGAGACTCGAGGAGAATTGCGGGCCAAAAAGTAGTTTGGTTTCAAATATCCTTTGGTCATGCCCGCAATTGTGTGTTTGCATGAGGTCATCACCCAAGATCATATCCGAGGAGGGTCCAAGAGAAAAGGGGCTAACGCCAACTCTGAGACTTCGCTGAAGCACGAAGGAGAAGGTCCCGGGTATCATATGACCTGCACCAGAAGCCGTAAGGGATTTTGTTTGATTAAGAGGTGATACTATCAAGGTCTCTAATTCTTGTTTAACTTAGAGAATCATAGAACCTTGATCAGAGGGTCGGGCTGAGTCTCGGACTTCCCAAATTAGGAATCGTAGAGGGAAAGGATCTATTCCTGTAAGGAGGACAATTTTTTTTTTATTTTCTCCCCATCGTGGGTGTGTTACAAATTGGTATTAGAGCATGGTTACAACACTTGGCCTACTTGGGCTCATGGACGAGTCACTTAAAAAATCTATTTGGAGTATTTTTAAAAGAGTGACACTCTACCTTATCTCTTTCTTAAAATTTTGGTTAAAAATGTTATTAAAGAAAAGAATGAAACTTTCTACTGTGTGTGTGCATTTAAGAAATTGAACCGTGTATTGTTCATGAACTAATAGACTGTTAAATAACAATGAGTGTTTTTGTCAACACTCGAGCAGTTAGTAAATCATGGGAAAAATTCAAGAATAAAGGATGGTGACGTGTCATGAAGTGGGGGATGGCTCCCACAATAGAGATAAATAATCTGATGAAAGAAGGGCGGTGGAAACCCTTCTAGATATGGATGAAACTATAAGGAGCCTCATGGAAGAATTACAATGTTGCAAGGCTGACAACATGGGATTGATAAAGGAGTAATAAAAACAAAAACAAATTAACGCAGTCTTTCCATAGAGCTTGTCTGACATACATAGGAAACTACAACATGAACCCACAACCATTCATGTGGACCGACAACATAAGAAGAGAAGTCAAAGTCCACCTGAGATCCGAAAACATGACTCCATAAGTGATAACACTGGGAGAAGTGCCTCGAAGAAGCCCAAACCTAGAGGTAGGGGACACTCATCAGTAGAGTCCTTTGGAAAGGAAGCTGGAAAATCCAAAGGATCTTCTAGTAGCAGAGCAAGCTCACATTCTCAAAGGAAAGGAAATAAGCGGAAGCGTTCCAAAAATCATGATCTTGAAGAATTCAAGAAAGCCAAACCACCCTCTTTCGATGGATATATTAGGAAGGGAGAAGAGGCTGAAGTGTGGCTGTTTGGTTTAAAGAAATACTTTAGAGTCCATGACAAATCTAAAAACTTGAAGGTTCAAATAGCCATCTTTAACCTGAATGGAAAGGCTTCCATTTGGCGGGAATACCTTAGGAATGTGAAAGGAGTCCATGAGAAGGACTTGTCATGGAAAGAGTTTGAGAAATACTTTAGGAAGCAGTATCTGTCAGAGAGATACATGGATGGGAATACTAAGGAATTCTATGAACTCAGGCTGGGGCAGCTTACCATAGATGAATTTGTCAATAAATTCCTTGAACTACTGAGGTACGTACCCTACATAAAAGATGAAAAAGTAAAAATGCAGTGGTTCATTAGTGGGTTACCTCAGACCTACCGAGACAATATTGAGTTCAACGAACCAAATACCTTAGAAGAAACTATCCAAAAGGCAAGGTATTGTTATGAACAATTTGGGAGTAAGACAAGACCTCACAAGGACTGGAAGAAGAGGAGTAGTTCGGGATTCTAGAAGAAGGGGTTTAAATCCTCAATATTTAAGAAGTATGGAAAAGATTCTAGAAGGAGACTTCATACTAGAAGTGTATATCAACAAAATTTCCCCTCTCAAAGTGGAAATAACCCTTTAAGACAGTCCCAAAAAAGACCAATAACATAAATAAGGAACCCTTAAAATGCTGGGGTTGTGGAGAATATCATCGATTGAGGCACTGCCCACACAAACAATAGAACAATAAGAGAATCTACAATATCCAAGAAGCTACCACCATCAATGATGTGTCTAGGAGCATGCCATGAATCTATGCAGCCTTGGACAATAATCAAGCCAACCACCAAGCTTCAGTAGTGGAGCTGGAAAGTATGACCGCCAACCATCTGGTTTCTATTTTAATTGACCCAAGTTCTAATTTGATTTATGTGACCCCTCAGACTATTGATAAGTGTAAACTACAACCAATTAGACATGTTAAACCGTGGTTGGTGCGATTAGCCACTGGGACCAAAATAAAGGTGGCAGAGGTCATACCAGCCTGTCAATTCATCATGGGTGGATTGCCCACCTGAGCGACCCTTAACATACTTCCCCTGGGATCTTATGACTTGTTGATTGGTATGGATTGGTTGGCTACTTATAAAACTAAATTGGACTGCTATCATAAAACTTTAGAATGTGTAAATGAAGAAGGGAGAAAAACGACCCTCCAAGGGATTCAGAATCCTATCTTAGTGAGACAAATATCAACCCTTCATATGAAAAAGTATTGCAGAAAGGGGTGTTCCTTATATGCCATACAGGTACTGGAATCTGTTGAGAATGACAAACCAAACCTAGGGGACCACCCCATATTAAGAGAATACAAAGACGTGTTCCCAGAAGAGGTACCAGGTATACCTCCGAGAAGGTATATCGACTTCTCAATAGAACTTACACTAGGAGAAGTACCAGGGTCTAGAACACCATATAGAATGAGCATGCCAGAGCTGGTTGAGCTCAAGCTACAAATAAAGGAGATGGTGGAAAAAGGCTACATCTGACCTAGTTTATCTCCGTGGGGAGCGCCTGTCTTGTTTGTGAAAAATAAATATGGCACACTCTGACTATGCATAGATTACAAACAACTCAATAAGACAACCATAAAGAACAAGTACCCCTTACCAAGAATCGATGACCTATTCGACCAATTGGGAGGTGTTTCCATCTTCTTGAAGATTGACTTAAAGTTTGTATACCACCAAGTTTGGATTAAGGATGAAGACATCCACAAAACAACCTTCAGGACGAGGTATGGTCATTATGAATTCGTGGTGGTGCCATTTGGGTTAACCAATGCCCCCACCACTTTTATTTGCTTGATGAATAATGTACTTAGGAAATTCCTGGACAAATTTGTATTGGTTTTCATTGATGATATCCTAATATACTCCAAGAATAGGGAGGAGCATGAAGAACATCTTAGACTTGTATTCCAAGTACTAAGAGAGCATCATCTCTATGCTAAGTTTAGCAAGTGCGATTTCTTTTAGAAGCAAGTCCATTACTTAGGCCATGTCATATCTAAGGAAGGGGTGGAAGTAGACCCCGACAAGATCATATATACTATGGAATAGCCTACCTCAAAGGATGTATCCGATATTAGGTCCTTCATGGGCTTAGTAGGATACTATAGAAGGTTCATAAAATGGTTTTCCAAGATTGGCTGTCCAAACACTGCCTTTAGAAAAAGAGGATTAAATTCATTTGGACATCAAAATGTGAAGAAATATTTCAGGAACTGAAATACCTCCTGACCCATGCACCTGTGCTAAAGATTGCAGACCTGGATAATGATTTCCTCATGTGTACAAGTGCCTGGAAGGAAGGACTCAGAGGAGTCCTTATGCAAGAGGGACGTGTAATTTGCTACGTGTCCAGGAAATTAAATGAGCATGAGATCAATTATGTGACCCATGACCTAGAGTTGGCTGCCATAGTACATGCTTTAAAAATGTGGAGGCACTACCTCCTAGGTAGGAAATTTGAGCTTATGACAAAGCATTTTGGATTGAGACACTTGTTTGATCAACCAAAAATCAATGCCAGACAAGCTAGGTGGATGGATCTCCTAAGTGAATTCGATTTCAAAATCAAACACATAAAAGGAAAGGAAAATAGGGTGGTTGATGCCCTTAGAAGAAGTATAAAAATGATTCATCTAGAAGTAGTAAGCACCTGTGAAACATATGTCATGGAAAGAGTCAGAAATGCACAAGAGACATATGTATTCTTCAATACTGTGACTTCATACCTAAGGCAAGAGCCTACAGGGATAAATTATGAAGGCTACCAGATGCTCATAGAAGGGCTGCTAACTTAAAGAAACAAATTGTATATTCCAAACTGTGACGACTTGAAGAGGTTCATAATGGATGAACTACATAAGAGACCATATACTGCTCACCAAGGATATCAAAAGATGATCACAACCACTAGGAAACAATTCTATTGGCCTGGATTGAAGAAAGACATAGCTAACTATTTAGCTAAGGGCCTAGAATGCCAACAAGTTAAGGAAAAAATCCGACATACATCAGGGTTGTTACAACCCCTATCGATCCCAGAATGGAAATGGGAAACCATCTCCATGGACTTCATCACCGGATTACCAAAGTAGACCAAGAAAAATGATGCCATCATGGTTGTGGTGGACAGACTGAGTAAGTTTTCTCATTTCTTTCCTGTCAAATCAACTTGCAAGGCCATAGATATTTCCAACATATTCATGAAGGAGATATTTAGACTACATGGCATGCCCAAGGAAATTGTATTTGACTGAGATACCAAATTCACTTCAAGCTTTTGGAAATCCCTAATGGCTGGTTTTGAGACAAAATTGTTGTTCAACACAACTTATCACCCTCAAACTAATGGACAAATAGAAAGAATGAACCAAATAGTAGAAGACATGCTAAGGATGCATGCAATGCATTAGCCTAAGAAGTGGGAAGACTACTTACCACTGGTAGAGTTTGCCTACAACAACCGTTATCAGGAATCCTTGAAGATGAGCCATTTTGATGTAGGAGCATCTCTCCACATCAGCCAGCCAGCTAGCCAGCCGTGTCAAGTGCTTGCATTCAAGATGAAGAGAGGCGCAACCCTCATCTTCTATTTTGTAATTGAATGTAATTAAATGTCTAGGCTGTTGAGCCATAGAGCCGTGCCTTTGTGCAGGCTGTAGATAAGATCGACTTTAATGTTTGTAAGGTTGAGATCTAGATCCAGATGCTGGACTAGATAGCCAATTCATTGTAATTGAATAGGGTAGGTGAGTTTGGAGGGAAGAGCTCGAAGAGCCCCCTCAGGTAAAAGAGATTTTAGATCTCATTTTGAGTTAGTGAAGGGAAGAGAGTTAGAATAGAGAAGAGAATCTGCGGGTAGAGAGCAAAAGAGAAGAGCCGAGACCTTGTTACAGGCCGTGCTGAGGAACACATTGTAAATACAGGCATTTGCCATATTTAATACAAAGAACAATTTTTCCTGCAATATTCTGTGTTGAATGGATGTCTGTGAGTGTTCTTTATATGCTGTGAATGTATGCTAGGCAATTGCAGGTTGTTTTGATTTCAGGTGAAGGTCTTTGAGGCTTCATACCAGGAGGGTGTGATAGAACGCTACGGGTTCTAATAGCCATGCTCTGAAGCACTTCTGAATTCTGCGGGTTCAGACAAAGACGTGCCGCAACACAGGAACTGGAATCAACAACTCAGGTGAAGACCTCGAGGTTGTTGAATACCTTGGAGGCAAGGCTGTGTGGGAGAAGACACAGTTGCAGACAGAATTCTGCTGTGGAGTTCTGTGAAGCTCTGCTAGGTGGGCATTGAGCAGGTGCAAGGAGTGCACAGGGGAAGAACTCTGCTGTGAGTTTAGAAGAATCAGAATCATCGAGGATTCTGTGAAGCTCTGCCAAGTGGGCATTGAGAAGGTGCAAGGAGTGCACAAAAGACATAACTGTTGGATGTTCTGTGAGAAGATACTCTGCCAGGAGGGAATTTGAGTCAGTGTGTAGACAAGCACAGGGAGAAGAGGATAGAACTGCGGACGTTCTGTGAAAAGATACTCTACCAGGAGGGCATTGAGTAAGTTTGCAAATAGAAGAAAAGAGAACTCTTTGAGTTCTGGAATTCAGAGGAAGAATCCACTGAGGGATCTTCACAGGGTTGCTGAACACCTGGGAGGACTCAGCAAGAGGTTTCTTGAGTGAAGGATAGCCAGGAGGGCATCCAAATTCTCCATCTAAGGGAGGAAGGAAGAATCGAGTTTCCTGGGAGGTCGAAGCCACAGGAAAGCTCAGGAGGGATAGCACCGTTTGTGTGCATGTGAATATCCTGCAGAGGGCAGGAGTTGAAGAATCCTTTGAGGGTTTGAAGGAAGGGATAAGCTCAGGAGGAATAGCGTTATTGAGAACGCAGGTGAGGACTCGAAGTCGTGGAGCTTGCAGAGGAAAAAGAGGACAAAGGTCGAGGCCTTTGGAAACTTGGAATCCTTCCAAGGCCGGAAGAGAACGTGCAAAATCTCAGGAGGAGCAATATCGGCCGTCAGATCAGCCGATAGATCTTAGACCGTCGGATTTCCCACATCCAGGAAGGAGCAGGAGGAGCACACAAGAAGGATGGATCTTGACCGTCAGATCCTGATCCAGAGACCCGACAACCGTCAGATTTGGCGAAGGAGCAGGGAGGTTACGACCGGGTTTCCAAGGTGTGAGCCCAGGAGATTGTGGACCGTCGGATGTTCACATAGATATTCGTCAGCCGTTGGATCAGTCGAAAGGTGCATGGTGTTTAAACCATCGGGAATAGCCGAAGGGAAAATCCCGACGAGAGGCGTGGCCATCAAGATATCGACGTTCGTGATATCGGGGATATCGAGAATGTGAGGAGAGTCACTCGACACCAGGAACCCCGAATCAACGAGATTTGATCTGGGCCGTCCGTTTGAGAGAGGACATGTGTCACGTGATCTTCCATTCCAGATATCTGGACACTAGACGTCGGGATATCAGAGTTCTCGAGGTCGTGAAAGTCAGGACACTTCAAGTCTCGAAATTGCGAGATTGGATCAGGGTCGTCCATCAGTCGGGACACATGGCGGAGATCCAGATTTTCGGGAGAAGTCCCGATAGAAAAGTCAAAACGGGGGATCGGAGTTCGGCATTTCGCGAATCCTAAGGGAAAGACTTCTGGAGCATCAGAATTCACGAAATCATGAGAGGTGATCAGGACCGTTCATCAGAGGAGGACGCGCGACAACAATCCGAGCCATCGGGGAAAGTCCCGACAGGAAGTCGTCTATCGGCATTTCAATCATCAGGATATCGGGAATCCTGGTGACAAGATGTTTGGGCATTTCGGAATCGTGAAGTCCGAAACCCCGACAAGGAGAAAAGTGCCATTTTGGGCCAGTTTTCAGCGTATCAGATAAGGAGGAAAGCTCCGTTGTGTGGGGGCCAACTGTCAGCATATCGAAGAATCGGGATTCGAGGAATCGACAGTCCCATGGACAAATGCTTTTCAGCATTTGAAACCATAAAGTCCCGATAGGTGGTATGATTGCGGTCATATAGAGGGAGGTCGTATGGACCCAAAGGTTTATCTCAGGGGACTAGCAAAAGTTGGAGCATATCGGGATTCGACAGATCGCGGATCCTGAGGACAAGTGAATTTCGGCACTTGAAAGTCTGAAACCCTGACGAGAAGGAATATAAGGCTGCAGTGTTATGGAAATTGGTCACATGGACCATGTCATAGCCAGGAGGGGCTAAGGAAAAAAGGGGCACATCGGCAAATCAGAGACCGGAAGTTCAAGAGGACCAGAACTTTCGACATCGGGGATCACGAAACCACGAATCCCGAAATTGACATTGGGGAATACACAATCATGTGCAGAAGGCCATGACAGGGAAAAAAAGGACCTTTGGATCGGGTTTTTCAACAAGGATTCCATTCAGGAGTCTAAAGAGTCGTTTTGGCTCAGAAGAGGAAATGATTGATCGATCCTGTGAGCGGACGTAGAGTGCGTAAAAATTGCGTCTGCATCAAATTTTGAATCACTCTATGGTAGACAATGAAATATTCCAATCAGTTGGAGTAACCCAGTGGATAGAATTACAATCAGACTCGACATGATGAAAGAAATGGAACAACAAGTGGTTCAGATAAGACAAAATCTAAAGATTTCTCAGTATAAACAGAAAATTTACGCCGAAAGAAAGAGGACTCCCAGAGAGTTCAAGACTAGAGACCATGTCTATCTCAGAGTTAGACCCAGGAAGAGTTCCCTGATAATGGGAGTCTATGCCAAATTGGCACCTCGGTATTGTGGACCCTTTGAAGTCTTAAATAGAGTGGTACCTTTAGCCTATAGGCTAGCACTCCCTCCCACTGTAAAGGAAGATAACGTTTTTCATGTTTCATTATTGAAGAAATATGTACATGATGCTAATCATGTAATTGACTGGTCTGTGATCCAGGTGGAGCCAGAGGGAGAATTCCTGCCAAACCCCCAATGCATATTAGATAGGAAGGAAACCTCACTCAGGAACCGAACCATTGCACATGTCAAGGTGCAGAGGAAACACTTTGGCCCAGATGAGGCTATGTGGGAAATGGAGGATGCCATGAGACAAGGAATGAATTATAGTTGGGATGGTAGGTTGGAAGAAATCCTCAACAGTTAATGAGGGGATGGGGTAGACCACCAATCCATAAGGCTTCCAGACCTGACCATGGACTGGGAATTTGAGCCACATGCAATCTTGCTGAGGAAGGCAAGAAAGGAAGTGTGGTGGGTAGAGGAAGACCTGTGGAAAAATGCAGAGATGAGAGTGGAAACTCTTGGGTCCGAGGAAGGAATGAAAGAGGAACAATGAGTTATGATCACAAAAAATAGAGATTGAGCCAGGAGAAGGAGAGTGACCTTCGTCCTTATATATTTCTGTATTGGGATAAGGAGAGTAACCTTTGTCCCTAACTTCCATTGAGTTGGAAGTAAGAGATTGAATCTCTAAGCATTGTGGCTGAAGCTCACGGGTGGCGTAAATCTGTGAACTTCGGGTAAAGACCCGAAGAAATCCTCGATCGTGAGATCTAGAGGATAGGTGGCATGAATCTGTGGACTCCGAGTAAAGACCCGAAGTAATCCTTTATCGTCAGATCAAGTGGACACGTGTTAGTGGATTATAGCCTTCAGATAAAATCCATTGGGAAAAGGGGTAAATTTTGAGATTTGAGATCTCAGAAGTCTATAGACCTGAAGGAGATCTCAACCATTGATCGAGAAGAGGGCCACATGACCATTGATCTAGTTGAAAGGTTAAACACCCGAAGTAGAAACAGGGCCGTTGATTTAGGATGATAGTTGTTCGCAGATCGTCAACTCTGGAATATTGGTGTACAGAGGAAAGCAAGGTTTGAGATTTGAAAAGTCCGAAGTCCGGAATCACGAAGGAGATCACATCCGTTGATTTAGGAGGGGAATATCTAGTCCATGGATTTGAAAAGGGAAAATATGAACCGTCAGTTCAGACAGTACAGTCAATATTAAGAGATCGACGGTCCCGTAGCATTCCATGGATTGGAGGTGCATGAACTTTAAAAATTTGAGGGTGGGCCGCAATCCAAACCCTGGTTTTGGAGAAAGGACACGTGGAGGCTCGAGGAGAATTGCGGGCTGAAATGTAGTTTGGTTTCAAACTACCTTTGGCCATGCCCGCAATTGTGTGTTTGCATGAGGTCATCACCCAAGGTCACATCCGAGGAGGGGCCAAGAGAAAAGGGGATAACTCCAACTCCGAGACTTCACTAAAGCGCAAAGGAGAAGGTCGCTGGTATCATAAGACCTGCACCAGAAGCCGAAAGGGCCTGTGTTTGATTAATAGGTGAGACTATCAAGGTCTCTAAATCTTGTTTGACTTAGAGAATCATAGAACCTTGAATGGAGGGTCGGGATGAGTCCCAGACTTCCCAAATTAGGAATCGCAGAGGGAAAGGATTTTTTCCTGTAAGGAGGACAATTTTATTTTTTTTTCGCCCCATCGTGGGTGTGTTACACACTTGGACAGGACACGTGGAGGAATATTTGTTACTTCGAAGGATTGATACTCTATAATAAATAGAGATAAGGGGCGTTGACTGCAAGTCACCTGAAGTGGGGACAAAGGTCGATCTCGACCGTAAATCAAGGTGAGTATGTGGTGCTGAATCCATAACTTCCGAGAGAAAGCACTTTGGGGGAAACAGGGTGATGAAACGGTTGGAAATCCCGAAGCCAAAGTCCCGAAGTGGATCATAGCCATTGGTTGTCAGAGGAGTGTAGGTCGTAGATCTAGTCAGGGTAACTTCTCCGCTTCAGAGTTTGGGAAAAAATGAGTCAGTTGCATCCAAAACAATTGAATCCTGAAGCTCTGAAGTACATCATTGTCATTGGATGTTGAAGAAGTGTGGACCAATGATCATCCAAGAGAGTTCATGGTTCGAGGTTTAGGGAAAAAGGAACCAACTGCATCCAAAACCACTGAAGCCTAAAGTTGTGAATCACTTCAGGAGGTTTATCCTTAGGTCATAGCTCGAGGTCACATGTGGAGAGGAGCTAGAAAAAGGAGTTAGTGCTCGTCGACTTTAAAATTTTAAAAGCACTAATAAAAGGTCCCACGGGTTCCATATGACCTGCGCTTGAGGTAATAGAGGGCATGTGTTAAACCAAATTGTGGCTAGCAGGGTCCCGAGGAGCTAATTCGACTAAAATATTTGAAGATCCTTGACTAGGAGGTTGAGCAAACCCTAGGAGAGAAGGGGGGTTGTGTCAATAAGACTACTCCATATACACCTCAACAGAATGGAGTTTTAGAAAGTATGAACAAGATTTTGATGGAAAAATCAAGGTGCATGCTCAGTGGTGTCAGGTTAGGGAAATAATTTTGGGTAGAGGGAGTGGGTACTGCATGTTACCTGGTCAACAAATCACCCTCATAAACACTGGATGAAAAGATTCCACAAGAGGTATGGACTGGTAGGAAACCCTCTCTCACACATCTCAAGGTATTTGACTGTGATGCCTATGTTCATGTTCCAATGGAAAACAACAGTAAGTTAGATAAGAAGGCTAAAAAATGTATCTTTATTGGGTATAAAGATGGTCACAAAGGTTATAAGCTTTGGAACCCAGAAACTAAGAAGGTTGTGTATAGCTGAGATGTGGTATTTAGAGAAATGAAGGATTTTGTTAAACAAGAAGTCCTACCAAGTAAGGAAGAACCAAAGAAAATAGAGTTTGATTTAAAGGATGATGAATCAAACTCTATAGAAGAACATGAATCAAAAGAAGAAGATCCTCATACTCCAGTATTGAGGAGACCAGTTCAAGAAAGAAGGCTACCGGAAAGGTATACTCCATTTGATTTTCATTCAAATTTTTCTTTGTCTATTATCGACCATGATCCTAGAACTGTCAGGGATGCAATGGATTCAGAGGATGGAAAACTTTGGAAAAAGGCCATGGATGAAGAAATGGCATCCTTGGATAAGAATGAGGCTTGGGATATAGTAGAATTGTTGACTGGAATAAATCCAATTGACAACAAATGGGTATTTAAAAAGAAGCTGAATGCAGAAGGAAAAGTAGAGAAATACAAAGCTCAATTAGTAGCAAAGGGTTATTTCCAGGTTGAGGGAATTGATTTTGATGATATTTTTTCTCCTATTTCCAAGTTAACTTCTATTAGATTTTTGTTATTTTTTACTGCTACGTTTGATTTTGAAGTAGAATAGATGGATGTGAAGACAACATTCCTACATGGGGATCTAGAAGAAGAAATCTATATGAAGCAACCATAAGGTTTTGCTGTGAAAGGAAAGAATGAGCTGGTATGCAAGATGAAAAAGTCCCTGTATGGTTTAAAACTATCACCAAGGATGTGTTATAAAAAATTTGATACTTGTATGCTGGGACTTGGATTCACAATAAGTAAAGATGATCACTGTGTGTATTTTAAATTAATTGGTGATCATTTGATTTCTTTGGTCTTGTATGTTAATGACATGTTGCTGATAGGAAACAACAAGGAGATTATCCAGGATGCGAAAAATCAGTTGTCATCTAAATTTGGCATGAATGATCTTGGTGCTGTAAATTTCATTTTGGGCATGGAAATTAAAAGAGATCGGGAAAAGAGGAAACTCTGGTTAAATTAGAGAAAATATGTTGAGACAATATCATGAATGTAAACTGATCAATGTCCCTATTCCTATTGGTGTAAAGTTATCTGTGGATTAGTGTCCCAAGGCACATGAAGATGAGGAGGACATGTCTCGTGTTCCATATGCGAGTGAAGTTGGTATTTTGATGTATGCAATGGTCTGTACTAGACTAGAAATTGCACATGCAATGGGAGTTTTGAGCAGGTATATGTCAAAACTAGGGAAGGAGCATTGGACAACAATAAAAAAGGTTTTCAGGTATTTACGTGGCACTTCTAGCTATGGATTGTGCTACCAAGGAAGACCATGTTTGGACAGAGTGTTGGACATACATGGCTTTGTGGATGCAGACTGGGCTGAATATCTACAAGCGAGTATGTGTTTACCCTGTTTGGAGGAGCAATCAGTTGGATGAGCAAAATACATGATATAGTGGCACTTTCAACTACAAAATATGGATACATGGAAACCACTCATGCAAGTAAGGAAGAAATATGGTTACAAATATTATGTTTAGGTATTGGGTTGGTACAAAAAGATGTAAGGATAGATTGTGATAATCAGAGTGCAATTTTTTTGACGAAGAACCCAACTTATCATTTAAAGACAAAACATATTGATATTCAATATCACTTTGTGAGAGACATGGTTGAAGGAAAGAAAGTGTTGCTGATGTAGGTGGACACTTTGAATAATGTTGTAGGTTCATTAAAAAAATCTATGAGCACTGAGACGTTCTCTTGGTGTAGAGGATCCACAGGCATAGCTTCCCTGGATTGTTGACTATGTAACCCCATGTATGCAAATAAAACAACAAGTGGGAGAATGTTGGGTATGTGTTATATTCTTTGCACGACTAGCTATAGTGTCTGTTACATTGTGTCGGGCGTGCAGGGGGGATGCTAGGCCTCCCCTTCGGGGTTTCGGGGGCAACGCCCCTGAGAATTTTTTTTTTCCTCAGGAAACATGTCACATTTTTGCCTCGTTTTTCATGTCGCCTCTATTTTGTGTCCATTGTTGGGAGGTTTTTCGACACATGGTTTTTGTTGATGGTTTTCTATTTCCAGTTAAGGAATTAGGGTTGTTGACTAATCCAGGTCATTGGGTTAGGGTTTTGTATGTTGATGGCTCCTATATGTATATTGTATTGTAAACAATGTATCACTGTGAATGAATATAGAATATGTTGGTTTTCTCGGTTTGGGTTTCCAGGGGAAAAACATATGTGTAATGTGTGTATTTTCCATTGTATCTTTTCTATTCTCTTATTGAAAATCTGTTTGCAGTAAAATATTGTACAAGGTTAAAATCTACAATGGGAAATTGAGGATTTTCTCTAGAGAGGTTGTTGGATGTATGGAACCTATGGTATGAACTAGATCTATGGAAATGCAACACTGGTATGGCTGATATTAATCATTGGTACATATTTTTATTTTGAGTATTGAGGCATATCTTGCATTTCTTGTTACATGGTTGAGGGTTTTTGGTTGTGATGTGTTGGTGAGATTGTTGGTTAGTTTGAGGTTGCATATCAATGATATTTTGATGTCTTGTCCATGTGAGGGTTTATTACACATGATTATGATTCTATGCACATGTATGGAACATGACTAGAGAGACATAGATGCACATGGTTTAAATGATATTATTGTGATATTGATTATGGGATCTATGTTATGAGATCTGATCTATTGAGGGATATTCTTGGTACATGTTTAGAGGAACTTTCTAGTAGTGCTGGTGACACATGATTGGTACATGTTTGGTGCATTTTTAGGGGCACTTGCTAGTATTATTGTTGACACATGGTATATGGATGATGTGGCATAGATATCTTGATATATTAGTAAAAGCACATCTTGGTGTTGGTGATGGTTATGAGGTATTGTGATGTGCATAGTTGATGCACTTGTGATGGTACAGGTTGTGTGAATAATTAATGAGCATGGTTGATAATACAAGTTGATTGGTATAGGTTGGAACATGTTCCAGGTTGATGTGACAAAGACAACAAAGGGTCTGAGTTTCAAAAAGGTGAAAATCATATCTTTCTGAAGGTGTACGCATGCTACAATATAGATAGGTCAGGTACATACGTAGGCTACAGTATAGACAGGTCGCATACATACGTGAGATGCAAGATATACAAGTCATGTACCTATTGGTTTTGGTTGGTACAGGTTGATTACAGGTACACGTTGATCCCATGTTATTGGTACAGGTTTGTTACAGGATCTTGGCACAGATTGGTACATGTTTATAGTGGTATATCTCATAGTGACAGTGTAGCAATGGTTTCATCATCTATTTGGCACTTATATTCTAGGGCGATAGGAAGGGGAAAGGAAAGGGGGTTGTAGCCTCTTTCTGGTTGGTGCTGGAGAATCAGAGAGTTGGATATTCCTTTAGGTTGGAGCCTGAGAACTAGGTGGTTGTAGCCACTGTCCTTTTGTAGCCGGAGAACATAGGGGGTTGTATCCTCCTTCTGGTTGTAGCCATAGAATTGGGAAGTTGAAGCCTCCCTTAGGTTGTAGCCTGAGAAACTAGGGGGTTGGAGCTTCCTTCCAGTTGGAGATGGAGAATTGGAATTTGGTGCTTCCTTGAATGTAATTCTTAAATATATATAAGAAAATATTTCCTTAGTTTTATCCCGCATTGGGTTTCAACGTAAAATACTAGTGTACTGTGCATTGCGTGGATGTGTCTATTATTTTTTAGTATGCACTGATGGTTGTTAATGTTATATGACGTAATAACATATTAATGATGAATTGATGAACATTATTGAATACGTAAAAGGAATATACTTTGTGGTTAAAAGGATTAATAAGTGGTATAAATTGATCATTACTGATTCACCCCCCTCTCAGTAATACAACATATACTAATTCACCCCCCTCCCAGTATAAGTAAGTGTGCCAACAATTGGTATCAGAGAAGGTTCCTTCAAGAATAGTCTAACTAATGGAAGGCGAATCCTTGCAGCACACATGGATGGCCATGAATGTTTCTCTAAAAACAAAGCTCCATTATTTGATGGATCAAATTATGCTTTTTGGAGCATAAGAATGAGAACTTATTTGATGGCTCTTGGGTTTGACATTTGGAATGTAGTTAAGAATGGTTACACAACTCCAACAACTCCACCTGTAGATGCTGTTGGAAAGAGGCTTAGTGAAAATAATGCTAAATCCATGAATGAAATTTTGTGTTGTTCGGTAGATTCAAAATTTGTCAAATTCATGCATTATGCTTCAACAAAAGAGATGTGGGAAAATTTACAAAATTTATATGAAGGGGATGACAAGGTCAAGAATAAAAAATCACAAACTCGTAGAGGACAATTTGAGACCCTTAAGATGAATGAAGAGGATAGTATTGAATTCTATTTTCTTCATGTGGATAATATTCTCAATACTATCCTAGGATTGGGTGAAGAGTTTAAAGAAACCATCATTGTGCAAAAATTGCTTAGGTCACTTCCCTCAGGATTTGATCCTAAGATATCTGTTATTCAAGAAATAAAGGACTTAGACAGTTTGACAATGTACAAGTTACATGGAATCCTCACAACATATGAAATGATGATAGAAAAAGATAAGCAAGAAAATCCATCAATGAAGGAAGAAACCTTCAAGGCATCAAAGAAGACAAAGGAAGAATAATAAAAAATAGGTGATAGCTAAGATAGTGAATCTGATGTAGAAGAAGAAAACTTTATCAGGAAGCTCAAGGAAGGATCAGGAAAATACAAATGTAATATTCCCTTTAAATTCATTAATTGTGGAGAAGTAGGACATTTTGCTGCTAAATGTCCTTATGCAAAAAATATAAATGAAAAAGAAGATTCTAATTTCAAAAATTACAAGAGATTGAAAAGAGAATAAAGTACTATAGACAAAAGAAGAATCTGTATACCAACGAGGACAACAACTCTTCTGATAATAGTGACAATGAAATAGAATAGATTTTCTTCATGGCCCTAGAAACATAGACTGGTGAACTAGAAAATAGAAGCATAGATTTAAAAGAACAAGACAATCCCGAGAATGAAGTAGAAGTAGATCTTAAAGGAGAACTCATATGTGCAATAAATGAAATAGAGAGACTAAGGAACAAGAAATGGATACAAAATGAGAAGCTGCAGTACATAAAATAAATGCTTTGTATAAAATAAAGTTATGATCAAACTGAAAAATATCATGAGGCCTAAAAACTCAAGTAGAAGAGACAAAGAGAATAGAAGAAGTCTTAAGAGCCCAACTAAAAGAAAAAGGAAGATGTCTACAATAGTCTAGAATTTGAAATATTTTTTCTGAGAAATGAGTTGGAAAAATCAAATACCAACATAAAATTTGAAAACAGATTTGCATCTCTAGATGAAATCCTAAACTATCAAATATCACCATTTGACAAGACTGGTCTTGGATAAAGTGAGAAGAAGGAAACTTATAAAGAAAATCCAACCTCCTCAAAACAGTTGAATGAAGGAGAGACCAAGAGTTATGTTGTTTTTATAAAAAATCCTATCAATTCTAAAGACAACATGAGGGAATACCAGAATGTTCCACAAGAGACAAATCCTCTTCACAAAAACAGAATCAAGAAGACTTTTCCACCAAGATGGAATCATGCAATCATGTACCAAAATCCCTTTTTTGGTTATTTTTACTCTTCAAATGGTTTTGGTCGTAAAGCTATAGATTGTATAATAAATACCAAAGGTAGTTACATGAGGAACAACAATAGAGATGCCTATGGATTCTCAAGAAGAAACTACAACTCATTTTCCCCTTTACTAAATTATAACATTATATGTTATAACTGCAATAATTATGGGCATATATAAAATTTTTGTAGAAGTGTTTTCAGAAAACACAAGAAAGAAGAAACCCAAACATTCATGGAAATAAATCAAGAACAAAAGGAACAAAAGAAAGAAAAATCATTGTTCATACAAGTTGCATTACGTGCACAGAATTATAAGCATAAGTGGTACATTGACAATGGATGCTCAATTCACATGACAGGAGATAAAACAAAGTTTATCACCTTGAAGATGAACGAAGGAAACATTACCTTTGGAGACAATGACACTTCAAATATAGTTGGAAATGACACTCTTAGTATTGAAAATGGAAGGGATAAGGTAGAAAAGGTTCTCTATGTTGAAGACCTGAAGCACAATCTTCTTAGTGTTAGCCAGATGTGTGATCATGGACACACTTTTACTTTTGACTCCCAAGAATGTAAGATCAAAAAGGAAAATTCAGGCAAGCTAGTTGCAAAAGAAATCAAAACTCAAAACAATGTTTATATTCTTGATGAGATTAATGGAGAAAAATGCTTCATGGGGTAGAAAGATGAAAACTGGTCATGGCATAAAAGAATGGGCCATATGAACTTTGACAACCTGGTAAAATTTAGCACCAAACAAACAGTAAGGGATATGCCAGTTCTCAAAAAAACCTCAAACACTTTTTGTAAGCAGTGTCAGCATGGAAAACAATCAAGGGTGAGATTCAAGACAAAGGAACATGCAACATCCAAGCCATTAGAACTTGTGCATACAGGTCTTTGTGGAGAAAAAAGAACAAAAATTCCGCAAGGAGAAAATTAGTTTATGCTACTTATTGATGATTATACTAGAATGATGATACGGATTTTATGAGAAGAACAAAATGACTATAGATTATTAATAGGTGATTAACACAAAATAACAGAGATACAATAAAACTGGTTTTCTATTCAATAAGTAAATAAGTTGAAACTGTAAAATGCAGCAGAAACAAGCTTGCTGGAATGGTGGCGGCTTATCTCTGAGAAGAGATGTGACAATTGCGCTCATTTGCAAGAATATGATTACATCCAAACCTAACCCTAGGATATGAAGCGCCAAAAGTCATGTGGACCCTGTTTGGGTAAGTTAGTACATCAACTTCCCGGGGTTGTAACTTTTGCATATGATCTCTGTTTTAGGCGTATGATAGCCCGTTGGAAAGGTATCGTCAAGGAGATTAATTTTGGGAGAAATATAAAGGAACTTCGATATTTCTCCCTCTTTTCCCAAAAAAAATTGTTTAGGGCCTCAAAACAACTCTAGAAGTGAAAAACTGCTAAAAATAGTAAATTACTAAAATTGACAGAAAACTATTTTGAGCCAGTTGGAAAAGGTGGGTGGTCACCGATATCCACCTGGATCAAATGACATGGGTTTCCTTTCTCAAAAATAAATCTGAGGCACTTGAAAATTTTAAATCCTTCAAAGCTTTAGTTGAGAATGAGAATAAGTTGAAAATCAAATGTTTAAGATTAGATAATGGAGGTGAGTTTACATCCAACGAATTTGAAGAATTATGTGAAACTCATGCAATAAAAGGAAAATATTCAATAGCAATAAATCCTCAATAGAATGGAATGGTTGAAAGGAAAGACATGTACAAGATATTTTTAGGACAATGTTGAATGAAGTAAGACTATCAGACAATTTTTGGAGAGAATCAATTTACACTACAATTTACATTTTAAATAGAGGGAAAATCATATTTAACAGTGATAAGACACTGTATGAATTATGGAAAGGTAGGAAAGCATATGTCAAACATTTTATAATATTTGGAAGCAAGTGTTACATCAAAAGAGACGATGAGGATCTAGGGAAGTTTGTGATCTGAAAATGGAAGGTACTTGTTTAAGGGTGCAAGGTATTCATTTTCCATAATTCAAAATGTGAGTTATACACTCCAATGTGACCTCTGAAAATGTGAGAACTTACTATTTCTTATACAGAGATAGACTGTAGGAGCATTTACCGGACATGTCACCTCTAAAGAGAGGATGAGTTCCAGAGGCTACCT
>ML789955.1:672403-690778 GCA_009831015.1 Picea engelmannii
TATGGCAATAACTGATTCCTCCTTCTTTTTCCCAACCAAACTCCACCAAAAATGGCATAGCTGGAGTTAGTTTAGCTAAAAATAGAAAAAGGTCCAGAAAAGGCGGACTCCGCCCCAAAACGCGCCAACGGTCGTATGGTTAACTGCATAGAACCAGGTTTCAATAAAATAAAACTCCCGCGCTTAACAATGGCCATAATACATATGGCACGGTTATGTGTTAGTTTTAATGTAACCATGGCTATAATGTAAATATCCCCGCGCCATTTAACATAACGGTCATATGAAAATTCACATAAGACCGGGGGCTCATTTACTATTCCTCCCGCGCGTGCCATCCATCGTGCGGCATGGTCATATGCTTGCACATGAAAACCGGGGGCTGGGGCTTAGCCCCAGCCCCACCCTCGCGCCACCAATTAAACGTTTAAACATATATATACTTTTTATCATATGCTTAATAAGAACCATAGTTTGGCGCGTTGGTGAGTTGGCTTTGGTTAAGACTTTGAATGTGAGGAGAGGTCCGGGGGTCGAACCCCACGGCCTCATATAATTTTTTAATAAACCACCATACCAATGACCAATAAATGGGTGCCACGTGGCAGCCATTCATTGGGCCACGTGGCACCTTCCAACTTGCCAAAACTGTGCCACGTGTCATCATTCAATTCGCCCGCTGACAACCAATAAGAATCTGCCACGTCACCTACCAGTGCCACGACAGCATGTACAGATGCCTACGTCATCATTGTACGGCCCTGCCATGTGGCAGTACGGCCTGCCCAGTCAGCATCATTATTTTTACCTGTTTGGCTCGGCGAACAGACCTCGATAACTTCTCCATACAGACTCCGTTTGCGAAAGTAAATATACCGCCGGAATCGGGAGAACGAGACGGACGCAATGGCACCATTTTCGTTGCAATCCGAGCACTTTGAAAATTGACCAATTTTTAGACCCTTGGTCCAGATTCTGATCAGTTTGATTCAAGAGCAGATGAATGAATTTTCCTTGGTTATTCATCAAAGATCAAAGGCTATAGATTTTACAACAAAAGGCTACAAAAGATTGTTGAAAGTATAAATGTTAAAATGGATGAAGCAAGACCTCATAAGAACAAACTAGAAACAAAAGAAATAGAATATATTGAAGAAAAAGAATAATAATATGAAGAAGAAGAAGAAAAATAAGAAGAGGAAGAGGAAACCAATGCCAAGATTGTTGGATTACTGAGAGGGGGGTGAATCAGTAATAGAGAAATTTAATCATTTTTCACCAAAATTCAAGTGTTATATCAATGTAGCATTATGATCCAATAGTTACAGACTAAATAAACAATGAGCAAATG
Organism: Picea engelmannii; assembly: GCA_009831015.1. Classification (NCBI taxonomy): domain Eukaryota; kingdom Viridiplantae; phylum Streptophyta; class Pinopsida; order Pinales; family Pinaceae; genus Picea; species Picea engelmannii. Next base: position 673,755 of record ML789955.1, read on the forward strand.
AGCAATCACACACATGCATAGTACACCAGTGTTTTTACGTGGAAACCCAAAGTGGGAGAAAACCACATAATTATTTTTCTTATATGTCTTGAAGAATTACATTCATTGGAAGCGCCAACTTCCTTTGTTTTCCAGCTGCAACTGGAAGGAGGCTCCAAATCCCTAGTTTCTTTGGATACAACCTGAGGGAAGCTCCAACTCCCCAATTCTCTGGCTACAACCAAAAGGAGGCTACAACCCCCTACGTTCTTCGGCTACAACCACCTATCATTGCCCTGTCTAACCGCCCAGAAATATAAATGCCAAACATAGACAACATGTCATTGTCACTGAATCAACCACTACCACTGTCAACCTGTCATTGTCAACCTATACCAATAACCTATAACAACCTGTACCAATAACCTGTAAAAACTTGTACCAATCAACCTGCACCAAACAACTTGTACCAATAACCTGAACCAACATGTACCATGCATCAACCTTGACTCATCAAGATGTACCAACATCATCAACTATACACCTCATGTATGTGACAACTCATAAACTATACACCTCAGGTATGTGCCAACTCATCAACTACTTGTCTCAACCATGTACCCAACATGTACCTCAACCATATAGAAAAGACATACACCAATATAACCATCAAAAGTTATCTAAAAATTCATCACTCTATCCATAAACCAAATACCATAAAAACTTACATCAAACCATGTGCCAAAACCTCACTGTTATGTAGCTGTAGCCTCAAGATAAACCAACAACTTCAACAACACATTGCAACCAAAAGACCAATACCCATATGCCAAATACCAACAACAAAATACCAATTGTATCCCTCAACAAATTTGATATATGAAACAATACTGAACGTCCAATATCGTCTCAAGAGATAAACCCTAGCTCACAAAACATACCTCAAACAAGATGTTCCATATCTCTCATAAATAGACCCCAACCATGTTGCTGTTGTGATTTTTCTGCTGCACTTTTTTTGTCACACTTATTCTGTCGCACTTATTCTGCAGCAATTTTTCTGTTGTGATTTTTCTGTTGCACGTTTTCTGCTGCGATTTTTCTGTCACACTTTTTCTGCCGTGATTTTTCTGTCGCACTTTTTTTGCCGCACTTTTTCTGCTGTAGTTTTACTACCACACTTTTCCTGCCACACTTTTTCTTCCGCACTTTTCCTGCTGCACTTTTCCTGCCGCATTTTTCGTGCCATACTTTTCTCTATCAATAATACATGCCCAAATAACCTTTCGCAAAAAATATATTCAATGATAATCAATAGGTTCAAGTGTGATTAAATGAGAGAGCCTTGCCTCTTATTTATACTTTCATGTAGCATCCTAGTTTCCTTATTTTAGGGAGTTCTCCATTAATTTTATTATTTAAATAATTTCTTTTGCAAAGACTTTGACTACTTTGACCTTTTGGGGATTCTATATGACTCATGAGGGTTCTCCAACTTCACAAGGCCATAACTCTCTAACCATGAGGAGTTATGTGACATTCCACATACCACCAGAAATGGAATGACATGTACTATCCATATAGAATAGTCTTACTTGCAAATATATCAAAACTCATACCATTATCCATCAAACAAACTTGGGTCCATTACCCAAACCTTTGTGCTATTGGAATTTACTACCAGACTTTCATCAAGGGTTGACATCAATTAAAACCAACCTTAATCAACAATATTCCCCTTTGGCATTGATGGAAACACTCTGATGGAATACTGAAATCATGTCATGCAATATTGAAGTCATATCACTCATGCTCCCCCTGGAACCATGCCTCTGTCCTCTGCATCTGATAAATCTCTCCCCCTTTTTCATCAATGGAAAATGTATCTTTCCGTATGGGGCTTCTCCCCCTAACTGAATTGTCCTCTTTATGGTGCTTCCTCATGTACATATAAGACATATAAGATAAGCATTCAAAATAATTCATTTTGGAGTAGAAATAACTCTGAGTCTCTCATGAAGATAATCAAAGGCTTCTCGTGGAAGTGGTTTTGTAAAGATGTCTGTCATTTTTTCTTTTGTGCCCACATTCTCAACTCCGATGTTCTTTTCTGCAACCTGTTCCCATAGAAAGTGATACTTTATTGGAATGTGCTTCATCTTGGAGTGCATCACTGGGTTCTTTGAGATACTGACGATGCTTGTATTATCATAATATATTAGGATGGGCTCATCATACTCAACCTGTATATCTGTTAGAGTTTCTTTCATACAAAGAACATGTGTACAACGTGCTGCTGCTGTAATATACTTTGCCTCGACTGTAGATAAATATATTGATGATTGTTTCTTTCTTAGCCATGATACTAAACACTCACCCAAGTAGAACACTGCTCCACTGGTGCTTCATCGGTCATCAATACAACCTACCCATTATGCATCTGTGTAGGAAATACATGATAGATCCTTTCCTTTTGGATACCATAATCCAAACTCTTCTGTTCCTTTGAGATATCTGAAAATCCTCTTCATTGCTAATCCATTTGATTTCTTTGGTGCTTCTTGAAATCGTGCCACCTGTCCAACTACCTACATTACATCTGGTCTGGATGTTGTCACATACAGTAGGATACCAATCATTGACTTGTATTGCCTTTGATCTGTAGACTTTGAATCATCATCTTTGCTCAACTTGCAACTAGTTTTCATGGGAGTGATAACTGGTTTGAAATCTTCCATTCCAAACTCTTTAACATTTCTCTGATATACTTGGTTTGAGAAATAAAAATTCCTTGGTTTCTTTGACATATCTAAAGTCCTAGAAAGAAGGATATTTCTCCAAGTAACGACATTTCAAATTCATTCTACATATCTTTGCAAAGTTTTGGCTTAACCTGTCATCATCACTACCAAAAATAATATCATCAACATAAACTTCAATTAATAAAATACTATCTTGAGTTACCTTGATGTAGAGGTTGTTGTCTGCACTTCCTTTTATGAACCCTACCTGTTGTAGATATTTATCTAGTCTAGAGTACCATGCTCTAGGATCTTGTTTTAGACCATACAAGGCCTTATTTAATTTACACACATAATCTATGTTGTCTGACAACTGAAATCCTTCTAGTTGTTCAATGTGGACTTCTTCTTCAAGTTCTCCATTCAGAAAAATTGATTTCACGTCCATCTGATACACTTTAATATTTTTGGAGCATGCATAAGGTAAAATCAAACAGATTGTTTCCATTTTGGCAACTGGGGAAAATGTCTCTTCAAATTCGATTCCTTCAACCTGTGCATATCCTTTACATACCAATCTAGCTTTGTTCCTTGTAACCTGTCCATCCGAATTCAATTTATTCCTGTATACCCACTTTGTGCTGATCACATTCTTATCCTTTGCTCTTGGAACCAATTCCCAAGTGTCATTTTTCTCTATTTGATCCAATTCTTCATCTATGGCCTTATTCCAAAATTCATCCTTGCTGGCCTCTTCAAAACAATTTGGTTCAATTGTAGATGATAGTGCTAGGTGCATTTGTTCTAGTGAACAGATTCTTCTTCTAGTCTCAACTCCTGCATCTTTGTTTCCGATAATATGATCTGAAGGATGATTCTTCTGTACTCGTCTACTAGGTGTCTTTGGAGGCAATTTCTGAACTTGCTCTTCTACTTCTGTCGAATTCTCTTCATCTTCCTCTTCTACTTCCTTTTCATCTTCTCCTTCTTCTTCATAAAGTTGTTCCATTGATTCATTTTCTTCATCCTTTAATTTTGGTCTACCTGTTTCATCTATTGTTATGTTGATGCTTTCCACAACTTTGTTCAATCTCAGTTTGTAACACTTGTATGCTTTCCTTGTACCTGAGTATCCAACAAGTACTCCTTTGTCCACACGAGAGTCAAACTTTCCCATTCTTCCATCTTCTCTTTTGATGTAGCATTTGCTTCCAAATACTCTGAAGTGCTTCACATTTGTTGGTATTCTTTTCCATAGCTCGTAGGGAGTTTTGTCCATGTTGTTTCTGAGCATTACTCTATTTTGAAAGTGAACTGTTGTATGCACTGCCCATGTTTAAAATATCTCTGTCAATTTGGAATCCATTAGCATTGTTTGAGCCATTTCCTATACTATCCTGTGCTTTCTTTCAACAACTCCATTCCGTTGAGGTGTCCTAGCAACGAATAATTGCCTTTTTATTCCATGACTACTGCAGTAGTGCATAAATTCGTTTGAAGTGAACTCTCCAACATTATCATATCTCAAGCATTTGATTTTTGAATCCATTTCATTTTCAACCATTTCCTTGTAGACCTTGAAGTTTTCAAAAGCTTCTGACTTATTCTTGAGAAAGAAAACTACAGTCATTCTTGTATAATCATCAACTAATAACATAAAGTATTTATCACTTTTTAAACCCTTTGTTGTAGTTGGTCCAACTAGATCAGTATGCACAATTTCTAGTGGTATTGTCGTTGAATATTCCTTTGATTTGAACCTAGTCTTTGTTTGCTTTCCTTGTTGACAATGCTTGCATAAAGTGTTGGTTGGTTTTGTGATCTGGAGAATTTCTCTAACTGCTTTATTTTTGATGACTTTGACAAGGTTATCAAAATGTATGTGACCCATTCTTTTGTGCCATAACCAACTTTCATCTACCTTTCCTAGGAAACACTTTTCATTTCCAATTTTACTTAATACATATATGTTGCTTGAAGTTCTCACAGCTGCTGCAATCAATTTTCCTGAACCTTCTTTTCTTATCTCACACTTTTGTGAATCGAAAGTAACTTTATGACCTTGGTCACACATTTGACTCACACTTAGAAGATTATGTTTCATATCTTCTACTAGTATAACATTTTCTTCTTTAGTATTCTTGTTCCCAATTATGACTGTGCCTTTTCCAACGATTCTAGCTGAATCGTCATTTTCGAAGGAGACTGATCCATATTTTTCCTTTCTTAATGTAAGAAACCTATCTCTATCACCTGTCATGTGTTTTGAACAACCACTGTCAACATACCAACCACATTTCTTATGCTTAGCTTGTAGAGCGAGTGTGCATTCTTCATTGCTATACTGATTATGCTTTCTTACCTATGTCCTTTTATGAGGTTCCTGTCTCTGACTGTTGTTATTCTATTGCGGTTCTCTAGGAGAGACTACCATTCTGCAATCTTTGGCCATGTGTCCAAGGTTGTTACATTTGTAACATTCCACTTCAATGCTCAAAGATTCAAACCCGTTGTAACTTCTTCTCTGTGTTTTACTAGGCCTTCTTGGATAAATCTTTTGTGTATGACTTTCAAAGTTGTTTATGTTCCTGTTTTTAGCTATGCAGTTCACAACTTTATGTACAAAATTATTACATGCATAACATAAACCAAAAAAGATAGTTTGATACCTGGGAGTTGAAGATCTTCTGAAAGGAAGTACTCTTATGAATTCTTCTTCTTCTTGAGGCCTATATGTTGGTTATTGATTTTGAAATCTGAATCTTCTTGATGGAGGAGTGTCCCTATAATATTCCTTGTAGATCTTCTTATCCCCTTTGATTGTTTCTGCATATATTTTTGGATATGTTTCTTTCTCTGTAGTTTTGGAATTTGATCCCTTTTCTGTCTGATTGTACCCAAGTCTGGACTTGTCATGATGAGGTTTTTGACTGCTGATATTGTCATCCAAAACTTTTGAGTTGTTCTGCATATATTTCTTTTGAATATCCTTTCTTAATGTGATAATCTCTGCTTCCAAATTTACAATGATTCTGTCTTTTTCTTCTAGTTGTTCTTTGAGTGCTTCTTCAATTATTTTATATTCTTTTATTTGAACCTTCAAATTTGTGATCATTTGTTCTAGTTCTTGAGTGTCTTCCTCCTTGTCTAGTTCCGTTTGTAGTTTCTTGTTTTTATTCTTTTCTCTTCTGATAACTTCTATGGCACACATCAATTCTTCTCTGTAGTCAACTTCTGTCTCTTCATATTCTTCTTTAGCTTCTTCATATTCTTCTTCGGCCTCTTCATATTCTTCTTTGAAGTCTTCTTTATCAGATTCTTCTATTGCCATGAATATAACTCTTTCTGTCTCACTGTCACTAGCTTCATATTCATCTGATGATGAGATTGCTTCTTTGGTGCATAAGATTTTCTTGAAAACTTTCTTTGTGGTTCTTTTGCCTTTATATGTTTGTTTTCTATTTGAGTAACCTTCATCATTTATATTTTTCTTATGAGGACATTTGTTAGCAAAATGACCAATACCATCATAATTAAAAAAAATCAAAGGAAGCTTACCTCTATATGTGCCGTTGGTTCCCTTGTTCAATCTTTTGACAAAGTTGGCCACTTCTTGATCATCTTCTGAGACGTCACTGTTGTTGCTATGTTCCTTTTATTTTTGCTTTCCCTTTTTCTTTGAATTTTTGGATGCTTTGAAGGCTGCTTCTTTTATATCTGGATTTTCCTGTTCAGTTCTCATTTCATATGCTGTGAAGATTCCATGTAATTCATCCATTCTTATTAAGTTCAAATATGCTCTTTCTTCTAGTGCTGATATCTTAGGGTCAAATCTCATAGGAAGAGATCTTAGTACCTTTTCAACAATTACAAATTCTTTGATTTCTTCTCCCAATCCCATGATTTCATTTATTGTTTCATCAACTCGTAAAAGGTAAGCTACAATATTCTCATCTTCCTCCATCTTTAGTTGTTCAAACTGACCTTTGTAAGTTTGAAGCTTTGTTGCTTTGACTTTTGAATCTCCTTCATAAATATTTTTGAAGTTTGTCCCAAATCTCTTTAGCGGATTTACAATGTGCAACTTTGGTACCGATTCTCCAAGACCATTCAACAGTGAATTTGTGGCTTTGGAGTTATTCTGACCAAGTTTTATTACTTTGTCATTTGTCGACGGAACTGCTGGTGATGTGTATCCATATACAATTGATTGCCAAATTTCAAATCCCTGTGCCTGTATATATGTTTTCATCCTTATGCTCCAAAATGCATACTTCTATCTATCAAATTGTGGTATTCCATTTTTATACATGTTGTTTCTCTCCATGATCTACCTTTCAATGGTTAAACTGATTTCTGAAGGAACCTGCTCTGATACAAATTGTTGGATTACTAAGAGGGGGGGTGAATTAGTAATAGAGTAATGTAATCCTTTTTCACCAAAATACAAGTGTTATATCAATGTAGCATTATCATCCAATAGTTACTGAGTAAATAAACAATGAACAAATAAGCAATCACACACATACCCAGTACAACAATGTTTTTACGTGGAAACCCAAAGTGAGAGAAAACCACATAATGCTTTTTCTTATATGTATTGAAGAATTACATTCATTGGAAGCACCAACTTCCTTTGTTTTTCAACTGCAACTGGAAGGAGGCTCCAACCCCCTAGTTTCTTAGTCTACAACCTAAGGGAAGCTCCAAATCCCCAATTCTCTGGATACAACCCCCTACATTCTCCAACTACAACCGGAAGGTGGCTACAACCACCTGTCCTTGCCCCATCCAGCAGCCCTGAAATATAAATGCCAAACGTAGACAACCTGTCAATGTCACTGAATCAACCACTTCCACTGTCAACCTGTCACTATCAACCTATACCAATAACCTATAACAACCTGTTCCAATCAACCTGCACCACACAACCTGAACCAACATGCACCAATAACCTGAACCAACATGTACCATGCATCAACCTTGACTCATCAAGATGTACTAACATCATCAAATTTACACCTCATGTATGTGCCAACTCATAAACTATACATCTCATGTATGTGCCAACTCATCAACTACTTGTCTCAACCATGTACCCAACATGTACCTCAACCATATACCAAAGACATACACTAATATAACCATCAAAAGTTATCTAAAAATTCATCACTCTATCCATAAACCCTTACATCAAACCATGTTCCACAACCTCAATGTTATGTAGCCTCAAGCTAAACCAACAACTTCAACAACACATCACAACAAAAAGACCAATACCCATATGCCCAATACCAACAACAAAATACCAATTGTATGTTAGGATATTTAGACACTTAGGAGTTAGTAAGATCTACTTGGTTTATTGTGTCGTTAGGTAAAAGTGTGTTTTCTAGTGTGTTTCTTTAGTATGCATTTGTAGTTAGAAAATCCGACGGTTCATACTCTCCTCGATCTTAACGACCATTGATCTATGGCTTAACACCCGATTGGTCCATGATATCTATTTAAAGAGCATGGGGGGTCATTTGCCGATGATCGATTGTGAGAAAATCTCTTGTAAAATATCTCTGTAATATTTTTCTTTGCATTAATAAACTGCTCCAAGTGGCCGCGTTGGCTGGGGCCGTGGATGTTTCCCCGTAGGGGTTTTACCACGTGAAAATATTGGTGTGTTGATATTTTATTTGGTTATGTGAGTGGTTACTGAAGGTGTTTGTCCTCTGTTGGAATACTTGTGTTGCCGAACATGGTATCAGAGCCTGTTTGAAGACCCGCTCCTGTTGTAGATCGAGATCGTGAAGCCAAGCTGCCTCATCTCCACTTTCTATCATTTTCATACATTTTTGGGCTGAGAGGACTATTCTATTGCGTCCAGAGCACTCATTTCATTTAGGAACACTTTTTGTTTCACTCGAAAAGGTTTCCGTTTTCCCAAGATACGACCATTACAGTCAGATCTGGAGGTATAAAGTTTGAATACGTTTTATTTAAAATTTTTGCAGAGTAGTATTTTGGTTTTATTTTGGTTTTGTTTTATTTATTTCTGGGTTGCTACTCTTTTAGATCTGCATATACTCTTTGCTCCATGCCCTGTACGATCTTGGAAAATCAGAAACAGATAGGAAAAGGTGCATCTTCTAGGTAAGCTAACCAAGATCTAACCCTTGTTGTCATCGAGAAGCGAAATTTTTTTTCTTGTGTGAAAAGAGTTTTTTTTGAGCAATCTCTCCAAGGCTTTCTTCAACAACAACAACAACCCCAATGCTCCTTCTCAACATTACAATATGTTTTGCTAGATCATTTGGTTAAAAGTTTCTTTATTAAGTAAGAGGTCTTGAGTTCAAGTCTCTCTTTTGTTACCTTTTTTGAAAAAGTTCATGCTAAAATTGTAAAGTGTATTTCACTTCTAAGTATAAAAGAGAATCACTATAAGTAGCTTTAATATTTTATTTTAGAGTTATTTATTTTGCATGCAACTTTTCTGTTATAAAGTAACTTCATTGTAAAAGTGAACCCCACTTCTCTTTATAAAAGTGGGTCACTTCATAAAGCAACTTACACAATCACGTGGTCATTTGGTTACTGAGTGTGCATTTTTWAAAAAATGGCATAACTCTAACATCAGAAGTCCGTTTTCAGTGCCGTTTTTTTAAGAACCACATAACTGTTCGAGCTCTTTCCATCCAGATCATTAGTTTCAGTTTTTAAATCCACATTATCTGCATATTTAATAAGGCTTCTACAAGTACTGTCTTGCTTACCAACAACAACTACTTCCAATGGAAATCTCATATGGAAGATTTATTAAGAAGTAAAGGTTTGTACCAGATTACCTCGGGAAAGGAAAAATCACCCACTGATGCTAATAAGAAATCCAAGTGGGATAATAGGAATGACGAAGCACGTGGAATAATCGAAATTTCCATCTCTCCTGATTTAAGGTACCACCTTCAAGATATTGATGACCACAAAGAAGCTTGGGACACGATTGAATCTGTGTTTGGTAAACTCAATATTATTCGAGCACAACAGTTAGAAAATCAAATACTGACCTTGAGTCCAAATGATTTTTCTTGCCTTGGAGACTATCTATCTAGGTTTAAAACACTCATAATTTTATGTGAAGAATGTAAGATAAAGATGGAGGAAGAGCGTTGCATCTATCTTATTCTTTCTAAGCTAGGTAGTGCATATTCTATGTTTGTATATACCTTTTATGCCATGAAAGAGGCTTTAGGGGAAGAAGCTTATGAAAAAACCACTCTTGATTCATTTTGTGCTTCTTTGATTCGAGAGGAAGATAAGCTTGTACAATTTAGAGTGATCAACACTGCAGGTCCCTCCAACAAAGCATTAGTTACCCAACAGAAAGATAAACCCAAGTATCCCAAGAAGCAATATCCTCGCTACAACAACAAACAACATAAGGGTCCCAAACCTGCTCAGATAGCTTCAGATCCTATTGGTGACAAAGGAGAAAAATACAGAAGTAAGAATACTAACAAACATTGCAACTTTTGTGATAAATATGGTCAGGATGAGTCCAAATGTTTCAAGAACATGGCAGCTTTAGAAGCAGTGATGAAGAAGCACAACATCAATATTGATTCTACTTCTTCTTCTCACGGACATGCACTTTCTTCTTTTGATTTCTCCTTCAATTTAAATTCTACTACTACTTCTTCTTCTGATGAGTGGATTATTGATTCAAGAACATCTTTTCATATGGCTGAGGATAAAACAATATTTTTCGCTCTAAATGAATGTAACACCAAGAAAATATTTGTTGGTGATGATAGATCTCTTAGTGTTGTAGGATCTGGAACAGTTCAAGTAGATAATGGTAATTTCAATGATGTATTATGTGTTCCAAGTCTTTCTTGTAACCTTCTATCAGTCTATCAAATCACTCATTTAAGTGAAGGTAAAACCGTCGAGTTTTCACCTCACCAAGTTGTAATCAAGGATCTAAAAGATCCTAAGCATGTTCTTGCAACTGAAATTGCTGATGATATTACTAGGTTTTATAAGGTTGACAACTTTGGGTCATCATCTTTTTCATCAGTTTTTGTTTCTCATAGCGATGACTTGAGAAAAATTTGGCATGAGCGGCTTGGTCATCTAAACTATTGCTCATTACAAAACGTATGTAATCAACAGATGGTGACTGGTCTTCCTCTTGTTTCATGTAGAGATGGTGTTTGTGCCGGTTGTGTTCTCGGCAAACATCATCGAGAGAGTTTTGACAAACATGCCTCTTGGCACGCCTCAGGTCCTTTGCAGCTTGTTCACAATGATTTGTGTGGTCCACTTTCTTCTCCTTATTTTTCTGGGTGCAAGTATTTCTTAACTTTCATTGATGACTTTTCCAGACGTACTTGGGTTTACTTCTTAAAAATCAAGAGTGAAGTTTTTGACAAGTTTTTGGCCTACAAGGCCCTTGTAGAAAAGCAATCTCAACATCAAATTCAAATGTTAAGAACAGAGAATGGAGGCTAATATGTGAACAATAATTTTACAAGCTACTGCACTACACAGGGAATCCAAATGCAACACGCTGTTCCATATACACCACAACAAAATGGTGTTACTGAGAGAAAGAACTGCACATTAAAAGAAATGGCTAATTGTATGATCCAATCTAAAGGGATTAAGTCTAAAGTATTTGGAGAAAGCCATCAACTATGCAAATTACATAGTAAATCACACTCCCACAAAGGCTCTTAAAAATATAACATCGGAAGAAGCTTGGACTAAAATTAAACCAGATGTAAGTCACTTTCATGTATTTGGCAGTATAGCATGGGCTCACATTCTTGATGAGAAAAGGAAAGCATTGCAGCCTAAAAGTGAGAAGTGTATATTTGTTGGTTATTCTGAAGATGTCAAAGGTTACAGACTTCTTCAATCATATTTTGTATCCCTCAACAAATATGATATATGCAACAATAATGAACATCCAATACCATCTCAAGAGATAAAACCTAGCTCACAAAACATACCTCAAACAAGAAGTGCCACATCTCTCATAAATAGACCCCAACCATGTTGTTGCCGTGATTTTTCTGCCGCACTTTTTTTTCCGTGATTTTTTTGTTGCACTTATTCTGCCGCGATTTTTCTGTCGTGATTTTTCTGCCACAGTTTTTTTGCCGCGATTTTTTTGTCGCACTTTTTTTGCCGCGATTTGTCTGTCGCACTTTTCCTGCCACACTTTTTCCACCGTAGTTTTCCTACCGCACTTTTTCTGCCGCACTTTTCTCTATAAAAATACCTTCCCAAATAACCTTTCACAAAAAAGATATTCAACGATATTCAATAGGTTCAAGTGTGATTAAATGAGAGAGCCTTGCCTCTTATTTATACTTTCATGTAGCATCCCAATTTAGTTATTTTAGGGAGTTCTCCATTAACTTTATTATTTAAATAATTTCTTTTGCAAACACTTTGACTACTTTGACCTTTTGGGGCTTCTGGATGACTCATGAGGGCTCTCCAACTTCACAAGGCCATAACTCTCTAACCGTGAGGAGTTATGTAAAGTTCCACATACCAATGGAAATGGCATGACATGTACTATCCATATAGAATAGTCTTACCTGCAAATATATCAAAACTAATACCATTATCCATGAAACAAACTTGGGTCCATTACCCAAACCTTTGTGCTACTGGAATTCTCTACCAGACTTTCTTCAAGGGTTGACATCAATGACAACCAACCTTAATCAACAAAGATACATAAACCCCATCAAGGTTTTTGTAAAAGAACCATCTAAAAAAATTAATTCTTGGTGATAAAAAAGCTGAAACATAGACTAGGATAAAATTGGCAAGCATTTATGAATAGGTAAATCTCTCCTTGTTGTCCAAAATAGAGACTAAATGTTTTGCAGAGGCTAGTGCTAAACAATATTGGGTTAATGACGTGGAATAAGAACTAAATCAGATAGAGAAAAACAAAACCTGGGAACTTTTCCCAAGGACTAAAGATAAAAATGTGATTAGTACAAAGTGGGTATTCAGAAACAAGTTAAATGAACATGGAAAAGTAGTAATAAATAAAACAAGATTGGTCTATAAAGGGTATGCTCAAATAGAAGGTATTGACTTTGAAGGAACCGTTTCTCTTGTTTCAATATTAGAAGCCATTAGAATGTTTTTGGCATTTGCAAGCTTTAATAATTTTAAAGTGTATCATATGGATGTCGAGTCAACATTCCTAAATGGAGATTTAGAGGAAGAAGAGTACATTGAACAACAAGAAGGGTTTTTATTATCAGAAAATGAAGATTATGTTTCTATATTGAAGAAAGAACTTTATAGATTAAAGCAAGCTCCTAGAGCATGGTATTCAAGATTCGAGAAGTACTTACAACAACAAGGTTTCAAAAGAGGAACAACATATATCAATATTTACATCAAATTAGACAATGCATATATGTTAATCATTTTGGTTTATGTGGATGATATCATTTTTGGAAGTAATGTTGATAGAATGAGCCAAAAACTTGCAGAAGAAATGAAAAAAGAATTTGAGATGTCCATGCTTGGAGAACTATCATTCTTCCCAGGGTTTCATATTTCTCAAACCAGTAAAGGAATATTCATTTCTCAGACCAAATATATCAAGGAGATGTTGAATAAGTTTGAAATGGAAGATTGTAAAACTGTCAGCACACCCATGGTCACTGGTTGTAAATTGAGCAAAGAGGATGAATCAAAGGAAGCTAATCAAGATCTATAAAAATCAATAATAGGAAACCTATTATATGTGACATCTTCAAGGCTAGATACTATGGAGGCATCAAGGTTAGTTGGAAGGTTTCAAGCAACACCAAAAGAAACACATGTGCAAGTAGTAAAAATAATATTCAGATATTTGAAAGGCACATTGGATTTTGGCTGATGGTATCCCACAAATACAAACTTTACTCTAACAACTTACACAATGCAAATTAGGTAGGTAGTGTGGATGATAGAAAGATCACCAGTGGTGGCGCATTATTTCTAAGGAACATCCTGGTGTATTGGTTAAGAAAGAAGAAATCAACAATATCTCCATCCACAATAGAAGCATAATACATTGAAACAAGAACATGTTGTACACAAATAATCTGGATGAAACAAATGATGAAGGGAATTAATGTAGAATATTATTAGTCGATATCAATAATGTGTGACAACGCCAATGCAATAAACATATCAAAGAATAATGTTATGAATTCAAAGAAAAACCACATTCCAATCAAGTACCATTTTTTAAGACAACAAGTCATAGGACAAAATGTCAAGCTGGAATGTATTGGTACAAAGGAAAAAATTGCTAATATCTATAAAAAACCCCTCCCTAGAGAAACATTCAAGTATCTCAGAAAGAAAATGGGAGTGGTACCCGTGCCACCCATTCACTGAAGAACTTCAAGAGAAGAAAAATCTCAAGGGGAGTTGTAGAAAGAAAGAAGGTTGTTGGTTGGAGAGAAGAGAATGAAGAGTAAAGTGAAAGGGGGAGAAAATACCTTTTCCATTGATGTCAAATGGGGAGAGTAAAGAGTAAGAAGGAGAAGCTACAGAATAGAGGAAGAATTTCAGACACAAGGAGTAGTTACAGATAGGGGGAGATTTACTAAGGGTTTACATCAATGACAAAGGGGGAGATTGTTGGAAATAGTGTTGTCATTGATGCCAAAGACAGGGGGAGACTACTAATGCCAAAGAGAATCTGTCACATACCCACTAAGGAAAAAAAAAAAATTCGTCGAATTCTCGAGGATCAAAAATCCCCAAAATACCTACAGGGGTCTTAGCATAGGCTAGTTCCTTCCTTGTCCACCTCCATGTGATCATGGGTTGCAACCAGAGGCCGAACAAGTATGGCGTTCTTTCTCTCTTCGTGACTCAACACTACCAGAGCGTTGAGTCTTTCAACTCTACAAACCCCGACACGACGAAGTGAGTGGCAGGTTTCCCCCTTGGGGTCTTGTCCACATGACCCTGTCCCATGTCTACGCGCTTAAGCCAGCCAAGCGCTTATTGAATTTTCATGATTCGGGGAAATGCGATGCATGACTTCCCTTTGACACTTTTCGCTACTCGCAACCTCGCAGGTTGATGCGTCGAGCTCTCGTGCTCTTCTTCTTCGAAATCTTGAGACAAGAAAGTCAGCAATGGTTGACTTCCTCTTCGCACTTCTCACAACTCCCAACCTCGCGAGTTGGAGCGTTGAGCCTTCGTGCTCCTATCTCGTGAAACTCCAAGATGCGAGAAGTCAACAGAGTGTTGACTCCTTTCTGGATGATGCATGCCCACTTGTCAATCACGCGGGCCCCACCTGATGGATGTGCCATGTGTTCTCATGAGCATCAACTCTCGGCACTTCGCGACTTCTACGGTCGAAAGTGACCCCTTCCAAACTCCGAATCCCCAAACTCCCGATATACGATATCTCCACGGAGTTTTGATCCAACGGTCCTCTCGTTCTTGGATCCAACAGTTCAGATTTTTCTCCTCGCCACTTCGCACTTTGCGACTTCGTGAGTTGGAGCACCCAACTCTTGCGCTCTCTTCTTGTGAAACCTCGAGATGTGAGATCCTGAACTCAGACCTCTTCGAGACTGCACTGACCCTAACTGCCTTGCAACTCTACAAGATCCAACAGCTATCAGCTGTTTGCCACTTCTAACTTGAAGTGTCTCCACCATCCATATAGATTCTCCCATGGCTGCTTCTACAGCTTAAATCCCTCACAACTCAGTTCAATCCAATGATCCATGACATTTCGACACTTCTCCACAAAGTCTCTCTGTCATCTGTTTCTGCTCTCTTCTGCGCGCTTCTGGACGTACTTTTTTGACGACCCAGATCTATTTCGCTCAAGCTGATCTAATGGTCATTGTAGCTCTTCCTTGAACATGCACTTCTCTTCCTTCTCCTTGGAATATTTCTCAAGTATCAAAGGTCTTGGCCTTTGGTTCTCCTCTGTGACCTTTGCAGCTAAGGATCTGTGCACAAAATGGCACTATCCCTCCCGAGATTCTCTTCTCTGAAACCGTGAAAGATTTCCTCGACCTCTGTGATTTCTATAGGGTCTATGTACACGACAAGGTGCTGCCTATCCTCCTTAGATGGACGGCTGTGATTCTCTCACAACTTCGCCACCTGCGAAGTCGAAAGACTTCCCTCTATGACTCCCGATGTCTGAATCCCCGATATGGGTGATTTTGTGACACGTGTCCTCCCTCCAATGGACAAATCAAGTTCTTTCGCTATTTTGGGACTTTTGATGTCGAGTGCCCAGACTCTCGTCCTCCGGACTCCCGAACTCCCGAATGCCGAAATACCGATATGAACTCCTTCTTGGGACTTTCGCTTCTGCTTCTCTTCATGTGAGGTTTAAACCTCGTGAAACTCTTGACAGATCCAACGTCTGCCAACTGCTTAGACCAAGAACTGACGGCTCAGACCTGTCTCTCCATTTCGCTGTTCCTAAGCTGCCTGGACACGAATCCACAGTCCAGATTCTTTCACGGACCTTAGGGATCTACGGTCCCGATTTCTTCGCTATTCGCAAATATAAAGGAAAAAGGGTTAAGGCATTTAACGCCCTCATTTATTCCTTCAATTTAATGGTTGTGAATAATTGTAGATCTTCTAACATGATCTCATCCATTGATCGATACTTATTCTTCGAATCCTCAAGGAATTCTGCGACTTTTGTGCCTCTGCAGAGTCTTTGCACACCAAGTCCTACCTCTTCCGAGCTTTTCAAAAAGGGTGTCTCTATGGGGAGGTTTATCCAGGGTATCACCTGAGATGGATAAGGGTATATATTTCCCAAGAAACGACTTGAATTCTGAATTGATTCAATGTGTGTATATACATATAAATATATTTTTAAACATAAGCCATACGTGGCCCTTCCATTATAAGCATGCAACCACCATTTCTGAATCAAAACACTACACAGGCAGTCTTATACTCAAACCATTCATAAAATTGCACAGACTAAGAGCATATATGTCAAAATATAAATTTCACGATGCAAGATGTAAAAAACTTATTAGAAATAACACCAGAAGTGAGTGCAACTGCTGAGAGGGGTGCTCGTTTCCACCCAACCGTAGGCTCAGCGATTACGATAGGATTTACCACTAGCCACCCTTGAGCTGAGACCACGATGTTGTGAGACTACGTCTCTATTTTCCAGTGACCTAGAATGAGGGTTACTCTCCCCCTTATCTGCTATCACTCACTCTATATTTTCCAGAGTTCTCTTCCTCCCCTCGCGTCTGCCCCCTTCTC
>ML789955.1:695335-709773 GCA_009831015.1 Picea engelmannii
GATTTTCTGAGAAGTCATGGACTCTGAAATACTTCTTTAGTCCAAGTAGCCAGGCCTCTGCTTCCTCTCCCTTCTTTATTTCACCGTCGAAGGAGGGTGGTTTGGCCTTTCTAAATTCTTCGAATTATCGACCTTTGGAAGGCTTTTGCTTCTTCTGTTTCTTTCGGGAATAGGAATTGGTTCTGTTGCTAGAAGAGCCTTCTGAATCACCAGCTTCCTTCTCAGAGGAATCACTCGGCACTGGTCCTTTACCTTTGGGGTGGACCTTTTTTGAGGTGCTCCTCTCAGTGTGGCCACTGATATGACCATGTTTCTGAGTTTCAGGTTCATGTTGCATTTGTCTTTGTAGATCGGATAAACTCTGCAGTAAAACTGCGTTAATTTCTGTTTGCTTTTCTTGATCTTTCATCATCCTTTCATTGTCAGCCTTACAACTTTGTAATTCGACCATGAGGCTCCTCATAGTCTCGGCTAGATCTGGAGGGGTCCCTACTGCCCTCCTTTCATTCGACTCTTCATCTCTATTGTGGGAGCCTTCTCCCACTTCATGGTGAGTCACCATACTATGCGTTGATAATTTCCTGCGGTTGATCTTCCGCTTGTGTGCAAAAGGAAAAACATTGGTTGTTAGTCAATATTTATATTTATTTATAACCAGTACATAATTTATATTTTCACATGTACACACACAATAGGGGTTTTTCATTCTTAAGTTCGTCTTTTGATTAGAAAGGTTAAGACGGGGGGGGTTACTCTTTTTAGGAGGGTTTCGATCGGAGCTTCTGTGCAACTCATTCACAAGCCCATGCAGGTCGAGTGTTGTAACCATGCTCTCATACCAATTTGTCACATACCCACTAAGGAAAACAAAATTTTTCATCGAATTCTCGAGGATCAAAAATCCCCGAAATACCTATGGGGGTCTTAGCATAGGCTAGTTCCTTCCTTGTCCACCTCCATGTGATCGTGGGTCATGACCATAATCCGAACAAGTATGGCGTTCTTTCGTTCTTTGCGACTCAGCACTACCAGAGCATCGAGTCTTTCGACTATGGAAACCCCGACACGGTGAAGCGAGTGGCAGGTTTCCCCCTTGGGGTATTGTCCACATGACCCTGTCCCATGTCTACATGCTTAAGCCAACCGAGCGCTTATCGACTTTTCGCGATTCAGGGAAATGCGATGCATGACTTCCCTTTGACAGTTTTCGCTACTCACAACCTCGCAGGTTGAAGCGTCGAGCTCTCGTGCTCTTCTTCTCTGAAATCATGAGACGTGAAAGTCAGCAATGGTTGACTTCCTCTTCGCACTTCTCGCAACTTGCAACCTCACGAGTTGGACCGTTGAGCCTTTGTGCTCCTATCTCGCGAAACTCTGAGACGCGAGAAGTCAACAATGTGTTGACTCCTTTCCGGACGAAGTGTGCCCACTTGTCAATCACGCGGGCCCCACCTGATGGATGTGCCACATGTTCTCACAAGCCTCGGCTCTCAGCACTTGGTGACTTCTATGGTCGAAAGTGACCCCTTCCAACCTCTGAACCCCTGAACTCTCGATATACGATATCTCCATGGAGTTCTGATCCAATGGTCCTCCTGTTCCTGGATCCAACGGTTCAGATTTTTCTCCTCGCCACTTTGCACTT
The DNA here is from genome assembly GCA_009831015.1 of Picea engelmannii. Taxonomy (NCBI): domain Eukaryota; kingdom Viridiplantae; phylum Streptophyta; class Pinopsida; order Pinales; family Pinaceae; genus Picea; species Picea engelmannii. The sequence continues at coordinate 696,981 of ML789955.1, forward strand.
CATGACTTCGTGAGTTGTAGCACCCAACTCTTAAGCTCTCTTCTTGCGAAACCCTGAGATGCGAGATCCCGAACTCAGACCTCTTCGGGACTACACTGACCCTAACCACCTTACATCTTTGCAAGATCCAACAGCTATCGGTTGTTCGCCACTTCTAACTCGAAGTGTATCCATCGTCCATACAACTTCTCCCATGGATGCTTCTATGGATTAACTCCCTCACAACTCAGTGCGATCCAACGACCCATGACATTTCGACACTTCTCCACGAAGTCTCTCTGTCGTCCATTTCTGCTCTCTTCTGCATGCATCTGGACATACTTTTTTGACGACCCAGACCTATTTCACTCCAGATGATCTAATGGCAGTTGTAGCTCCTCCTTGAACATGCGCTTCTCTTCCTTCTCCTTGGAAGATTTCTTAAGTATCAAAGTTCTCGGCCTTTTCTTCTCCTTTGCGACCTTTGCAGCTAAGGCTCTGTGCACAAAATGGCACTATCCCTCTCGAGCTTCTCTTCTCTGAAACCGTGAAAGATTTCCTCGACCTCTGTGATTTCTATAGGGTCTGTGTACATGACAAGGTGCTTCCTGTCCTCCTCATATGGATGGCTGTGATTATCTTGTGACTTCGCCACCTACGAAGTCGAAAGACTTCCCTCTATGACTCCCGATGTCCGAATCCCTGATATGGGTGATTTCACAACACGTGTCCTCCCTCCAATGGATGGCTCAGGTTCTTTCACTATTTCAGGACTTCTAATGTCGAGTGCTCGGACTCTCGTCCTCCGGACTCCCGAACTCCCGAATGCCGAAATCTCGATACGAACTCCTTCTTGGGACTTCCGCTTCTTCTTTTATTCACGTGAGGTTTAAACCTCGTGCAACTCTCGACAGATCCAATGTCTGCCAGCCGTTTAGACCAAGATCTGATGGCTCAGACCTATCTCTCCATTTCGTCGTTCCTAGGCTACCTGGACATGAATCCATGGTCCAGATTCTTTCATGGACCTTGGGGATCTACGGTCCTGATTTCTTCGCTATTCGCGAAGATAAAGGAAAAAGGGTTAAGGCATTTAACGCCCTCGTTTATTCCTTCAATCTAATGATCGTGAATAACTGCAGATCTTCTGACCGGATCTCATCCGTTGATCGATACTTATTCTTCGAATCCTCAAGGGATTCTATGACTTTTGTGCCTCTGCAGAGTCTTTGCACACCAAGTGCTACCTCTTCTGAGATTTTCAAAAAGGGTGTCTCTATGGGGAGGTTTATCCAGGGTATCACCTGAGACAGATAAGGGTATAGATTTCCCGATAAATGACTTGAATTCTAAATTGATTCAATGTGCATATATACATATAAATCTATTTATAAACATGAGCCATATGTGGCCCTTCCATTATAAGCATGCAACCACCATTTCTGAATCAAAACACTACACAAGTAGTCTTATACTCAAACCATTCATAAAACTGCACAGACTAAGAGCATATATGTTAGCATATAAATTTCACAATGCAAGATGTAAAACACTTATCAGAAATAACACCAGAAGTGAGTGCAACTGCTGAGAGGGGTGCTCGTTTCCACCCAACCGTAGGCTCAGCGATTCCGATAGGATTTACCACTAGCCACCCCTGAGCTGAGACCACGATGATGCGAGACTGTGTCTCTATTTTCCAATGACCGAGAACGAGGGTTACTCTCCCCCTTCTCTGCTATCACTAACTTTGTATTTTCCAGAATTCCCTTCCTCCCCTCGCGTCTGCCCCCTTCTCGCTTCTGCCCCCTTCTCGCTTCTCCCTCACGCATTTTTCCTCTTGCGAGGTTTCGTGTAGCACGATTTCCCTCGCACTAGTCAGGCTTGATGGCTCTATGGATGGGAGGTTCACCCCCCCCCATCCCTCATTACTCATGAGGAGCCCTTTACCTACCAATCTTGGCGAGTCATTTAATTCGAGGCCAACAAGCCGCTCTTGGTTCTCTGGGCTAGTGAAGTCCAAATACGGTATTGGTTTCGGTGGAAGTTAACGCCACCTTTCTAGGTGCCTTCCACCACCTTTCTTCAGCCATCATGGTCTCTTTTTTCAGCATATCCCCTCTCAGCAGTCCTGTAATATATATATACATAATATTATTCACATTTTTTGGGTTTGCCACAGTTCTTGGCCAGTATAGTTATTTTTACAAACTGGGGGAAACAGAGTGTTACAGAATCAAAAAAGACAGAGGAAGTAGAGAAATTGGAGAGCCTCTCAGTGGCAAGAATCTTATATAAATATATTCATACAAGCAACTGTAAAGGTGAGATAACTGTGTGAGAATAGTCAACCATAATGAATTTGGGTTACACAAGTTTGAAAGAGAAATGACGAATGGAAGCCAGACAACATGACACTGTCAAAGAGAAATGGAGGAAAGAGATTTGAGGAAGATGGAGGAGAAATAATTTAGAAACAATTTCAAAGGTCTGATTAGCACGGTCGACTTATCCCACATGCATAGTAAAAATCACTTTAGAAGGTTTTATATTGCAAAGGCATTGTTACATGGTTTGAACGTGAATGGTAAAGTTATGAAACTTTGTGAAAATATTTACCTTTTAGTTGTAGGGGCCAACATACTAGAGATTAGAGCACTAGAGTGAAGTGTATTAGTGTAGTGTTAAAGTTTCTAGGGGCTCGATGGCTCGGTTCCTGGTGAGCTCAGTGGGATAGTGGGATGATCACTCGGTAGACCTGGTGGTCAAAACATAGAGAGTGGAAAAGTTTCCATAGAGAGTATAGGAATGAAAACAATTGTTGAAGTCCTAAGTGCTTAGTGGCCGGTGCCACATTAGAGCCATGAAAACAGCCTCAGCACCACAACGATAGTCACATCAGAGCTACGTTATATAGCACATGTAAAAGCGGTTCACATTGAGGCCACACTAGACCAAGGGTGCTTCACCTTATTGACCAATATCTTATCATGTTCATTCATAAAGGAGGTTTTTTAATTATGAAAAATAGATTCAATATATTGTAGGTATTGGGGAGGGGATGTGGGGTACGCGAGGGTTTATAGGTATTGGGGGGTATAAAAAGGGGTATTTGGGAAAAATATCGTATATCTAGTAAAAATAGTTTATTTATTTATTAGAAAAATGTATTGGGAGGGGGGTTATACAAAAGGATCTGGGAAGGTATTTATTAATATCTAGTGAAATTAGGGGTACTCTTTAATATCCCTTGAATGAATGTGCTATGTCACAAGTTCGTTGAGTGGAGACCCCATGCACCAGACACAAAAATAAATATGGTCGTCGGTGACCAATGTCACGTGTAGCATTGTAGTTATCCCAAGTGTCATGGGAATATTGAGCCACATGTCTCGGATAGTATACCGAAATATCAAATACCAAAATATTAGAGGAGCATTGCATGTGTTTGAAGCTCATGGGAGCTCAATGGGCCGGTGAGCTTGGTGGGCTAGTGGACCCAGTGGGTCGATCACCAGATGACCCAATATAATGGATTGAGGAAAAAAAATGATCATTGCAATGTTGAAGTCACAGTTCTTGTTGACTTCATGGACCCATTGGGTTGATCTCCCAATGTCCCAGTTGTCGGGACAAAAAAATAAACAATCGAGATTTAATCTAGGAATGATTAGACGATTTCTAAGAGTTCAATTTTTTTTTGTGTGTTCTAATAGTCGATGAATGCATCGACAATTGAAATTTTTTCTTAGTTTGATCCAATAGTCGTTGTGAAGGGTGTATGGTTGAAGTGTTAGAGGCTCAGTGGCCGGGTATACTGGACTGGGGAAAAAAGTTCAAGGTGAAAATTTAAAGGCTCAATGGGCTGGTGACCTGGTGATCCAGAATTAGATACAGGAGCTTGATAGGGCTCACATAGGACTAAAAATAAAAGTTCACAGAATGGCTTCAAAATGAACGTGTCCGTAGGCCTCGTTGATATGAACCCAACACAACTTGAACGGGCTCAAATGGATGTCGTATGCTCTTGATATCACGTTTTGTTCGTTTCGTCAAACATGCAAAAAGTCAACCAGGTCAAAGTCAACGCTGATGTCAGCATGTACGACATGTGACGTCAGCATGCATTAGGATGACATCAGCATGATGTCATCATGCTGGCATGGAATCACTAGGAGGTGACATGTGTCACCCATTTTCGTCATTTTCAGGCTGAGTTGGCACTGTATGGATTTGACACGTGTCACCGTACGGATGACATGTGGTAGTCTATACAGTGACGTGGCCCTACGGAATACAGAAACGTGGTGTATGGATGATAGCTGGGAAGGTGACTAGCCATCTAACTTGCTGACATGTCGGATAGGTGGCAGGTGACTAGGCATATAGATTGGTGATGTGGGCCAATCTTGGGCCACCATGTGGCCCAATCGGGTGGTGTCACATGGCACCCTATGAATGCCCAATGAAAGCTAGTTAAAAGGTTTGTTAGGCTAGGAGGTTCGAACCTCCGACCTCCTCAGGCACCAACAACTTAACAACCAGGTGCCAACCAATCGAGCTATATGTGGTGCTTTCATTAGATTTGGCGCAATCCTTATTTGTGTTGACGGTGGCTGAGAATTAGGGGATAGCCCCAGTTGGAGGGAGCCAACCTTGTCCGACCGCGGGCTAGGTTCCATGACACTTGTACCAGTTGTGGTGTGAATTTTGGGCGCATGGCCACATGGCCCATGCCACAAGTCCAGGAGTTCCTACATAGGAGGGCTACACCGGAGGAAAAGGGTAGAAGACTAGGGCTTGGCCATATGGCCACTAGCACATGACCAGGAGTCAGGTTTGGATGGGGGCCAATGCACCGACAGTTGAGAACTTGGCCATATGGCAGGATCTCATATTCCCAAGGGCCAACGAGTAGGGGGATGTGCCCAATTTATATGCAGAGTGGGTTTTTTAACCTTATAATAGTGATTTTTATGGTTTTTCTCAGCAGATTTGGGGGATTTTGCCCATTTTTGGGGGATATTGGGCACTTTTTGAGGTCAAATATTGGGAGGAAGTTGGGAGATGATAACCAACTTTAGATCTATATAAACTAGGCCTTCTTGAGGCCATGAGAGGAGATTCAGAGCAAGTTTATGCTAAAGATTTTCCAAGCCAATGCCATTTTTATGCATGGAAGCTGTTGAGGAGCGCACCTTTACGGGCCATTTCTGGGACCTCCGGTCATCTGATTTGAGTGTCGTTTCTTATGTTGAGTTCTTGAGATCTGGAAGAGCAAGACCAAATCAGGTTTGTAACCTTATGGCACTGCTGTGATGTACTTATTGATCTTTGAATAGAAATAAGAAAGCCTCACCCACTGAGACAAAGGCCCAGAGACGTAGGCAAGATTGACGAACTCCGTTATCACATTGGTGTTATGATTTGTTGTTCTTTTATGATTCATTTAAGTTCTGTACATGTTCATATGGCTGATATATTTCTTCTATAACTTATTCCTCTTTCTTAAATATTCCTAATTGGTTAATCAAAACATGCTTAGTAACTCAACCATAGTCATTTAAAAGATCTTTTCAGATCAAGTGGTATCAGAGCTAGTTGACGTTTGGATTTGAGTTTTTCATGTTAACCAGGGAAAGATACAACGTGGTGAAGGCAAGCTTGTTGAAGATAATCCATTAATTGGATTGAGAAAGAGGACTTCTCATAGCGAGAAGATGGCATCAGAAGAGGGACTTTCTTAGGATGAGAAAGAGTTTCGAAAAACTTTCTTCGTCATGTCGGAGATGATGAAGGTTTTGTACGAGTATTACTTGGAATGGAAAAGACCAAATCTGGKTGAATCTTCAAAGGGAAAAAGTGAAGAAGGAGACGATCCTCCTCAGAWTCCWCCTTCACCTCCATCATCACCTCATKCTTATCCTTCTTATTCAAGTTCAAGTTCTAAATCCAATGCAAAGAAACATGTTCATAAACATAAGAATGAAATGCCATTATTGAAACTTGATGTTAAATTTGAATTACCCATATATGATGGTGAAGTTAATGCAGAGAGACTTGACAATTGGGTCAGAAAGATGGAGGTCTATTGTAGTGTGCAACATATCAAATATGAGGCCACACAGATCAAGTTGGCATCATTGAGAATTGCAGGCATAACACTCATATGGTGGTAGAGCAAGTTGAAAAATGGAACACAACAAGTGGGTAATGTATTTCCATCATGGAAAAGTTTCATTTCTGCACTTAGAAAGAAATTCTATCCTTTGGGTTATAAAGAAAAAGAATTAATTGAATGGCAAGATTTAAAACTAAGAAAAGGACAAACAATGTAAGAGTATACAGATGGATTTCGTAAAATGGCATTGATGTTAGATATTCCTTTATATACCTAAGAAACTGTTATGAAGTATATAGGAGGTTTACCTGCACATATTAGAAACATTGTATTCATGTTTGGACCAACTAATATTGATGAGGTTTATGTTCAAGTGGCATACATTGAAGCAGGGAAAACAAGTGTATCAGGGGAATCATCTTCAAGGAAAGAGGACAAGAGGAAGTGGCATGGAAAGAAGTCAAATGCAGTGATGAGAAAGGGAGGGAGGCCCTCTTGCAAGCATTGCAAGAAAGAGGGGCATGATGATGAATGATGTTGGAAATTTCATCCAGAGAAGAGACCAAAGTGGTTCAAGGAAAATAAGGGAAGGAAAATAACTGCAGCGACAACACGAATGTCTGACTTGGGATCAGATTTAGGTGATGAATCAAAGGTCTCATTGGTTGGTATGACAGGTAAAATTGGTAAAAGACTTGATTGTAAAAGTAATTTGTTTCACATCAGGGTCATCATGAGGCACACTAAGGTTGATACATTAATCGATAGTGGATCTCAATCTAATCTAATTTCATAGGAATTGGTTAAGCAATTGGGGTTAAAAACACAAATACATCATAAGACTTACACACTTAAATGGATAAGCAACAATCATCAAATGAACATAACCGAGCAGTGCACATTGAAATTTTCTATTTCATCTAATTATGTGGACGAGGTAACATGTGATATAGTGCCACTAAGTGAATGTGGAATGGTCTTAGGTAGTCCATACTTACATGATCATAAAAAAATCTTCTACAGGACAAAGAATCAATATCAATTAGCCAAAGCACGTCAAGATTATGTGGTTCATGCTCATCATGTAAAGGAAAATAAAACTCTTCAAACTATGGAACAATTAAAGAAGGTAGTTCAAGAAAGCCACAAACCAATAATTGTTTCAAATCAAGTAATTGATCTTTAGAAAGAATAGGAAATGATTGTTGAATGGAAAATCAATCACAGTTTGCTTCAAGATAAGCTCATGTCGTGCAAATATTACAAGTATATCAACTCATTTGCAGTCATATTTTTGATGCTATCATTAGTAATGTTGTCTACATGGATGATAGTAGCTTCAGTAAGATGTGACAGGGTTCAAATGGTTAACAATATGTTGTCAGTTATCATGATTGTGTTACAGTTGATATTGATGAGACAGGTACACAGGTGTAATATCCCCAGGTCGAATCCCAACAGTAAATGTAATAATGTAATTAAGCTAGTGAACTATTTTATATCTTTTTGGCATCATCTTCCATGATGTAGTGCGTGCATGTACTGTGCAGTAAAATGATGAAGTGTGCACATTCCAGGATACCGCGCGCAGCAACTTAAGCGCAATTTTGAGGTCAGGGAGCCTTTGTGTATATGTTGTGTTTTATAGGCTGGTGATCCATTTTATGATTATTAGGCTGGAGAGCCTAGATGTTAAAGGCCAGCGCACCTATTTTTTACATGTGTCATCATTAATATAAAATACATCATTGCATGTAGACTGACCAAGATAAAAGAGTATGGGGGACTAAACTCCACTAGTTAGGGAAAGGGAGGGAGCTAAAAGTTAAGGAAAAGGGATAAGCTAGGGAGCTTAAGCCAAAAAGGAATATTATATTAATATTTCCTAAAGTATAAAGTATGGATAATTATTTTATCCTAAGTTCTAAAGATGGGGACAAGTCGGTCAAAGTAGCTCACAACATGACAAGTGTCAAGTTGGGTACATGCATACACATTGTGGGGACTTAGTTCATTTCCCATCATTCTTTCCATCATTCCTTCCATCATTTGAGCATGCAAGCAACCATTCCATGAGATTTCACTCACTCAATTAGTTGACTTCCATACCTTCCTATCATTGTACCTGAACCTGTATCCATATCCATACTCGTTTGTGTAGCTAGTTAGCTTGGGAGATGGACTGAAGAAGTGGGTTGTTAGGCCCGTGGGATATTGAAGAGGCGGGTTGTCAGGCCCATAAGAAATTCCTCTCTGGTTGAGAGAATTGTTGGGAATTGATTTCCTGAAGGTGCTAAACTATAGCTACAGGGATCTGAGACTTCCTATCTGGCCTGTTGCTGAAGCCTGGAAAGGAAGTGGGGAAGTCGAAGGACTGTTGAGTAGAGAAGGGACACACTTCCTAGGGTGGGACATGCATGTGGGGAATGAGGGACTGTAGGCTGCTAGTTTGAGTTGGCACTTGTGACAAAGTCTTTCCTATTGTCTATGAGGCATTAGCTTGGTTAGGAATCCCTTTACCCAGGTGGAGTTTAGTCCCAGCTCGGGGGTGACCCACTGCTGAGAGTGATGAGCAGTATGGTCTAAGGCTGGGAGGTTCATGGAAGGTCCGCACACAGTTGGTGATATTCTTACCAAGATAAGTGCCAATTGTGTGATAAATTTGCATGTTGCATTATTATTTATGTGCTCAGTTTTATGGGTTTATCCTATGCGTGGTTATAACTATCTGTATATTTATGGGTATTTCCTGTATATGTTGCATGTATATGTTTACTATTATTTCAGTATGAATCCATGCATTTACAAATGTATATGTCTGTTTACGTTTTATATATATATTTCCGCAAGAGTTCTGTGTGTATATATTTTAATTGCATGCAGTTCAAAATTTTTATGTGGCTTAGCTTAGTTGGATGCTAGGTATGTTACAGTATGTTCCACAGAGAGAAAAAAATTGTTCTCCGGAGTAGCATGGCTCGGCCGTGGGTGGCCGGGGATGTTACAATATGGTATAAGATCTTCAGTTTTCAAAACTGAGCCTGGATGGGCCGAGAAAATCGAGTTGAAGAGAAATTTCACAGAGGACTAATTTTGAAGTGGCCAAATTTCGAGTTACAGAGCGTCCATTGTAATATTTAGAAGCAATGACATGGAATTTGGGAAAAGCCTCAATTTCTGTTGTTAAATTCAGGAGAAAATTGAGAAATTCATCCATGTGGTGAGGTATTATTGATTTAGTGTTTGTTCTAGCAAATTCAGACCTGGAAATGGTTGAATTCGAAGTTATAGTGAAGCCATGATAGATGGAACAGATTTTGTAATTAAAATTCTCAATTGTGAATTCAGTGTGGGAAAAATCTGTTCCAGAAATGTCAACCCACAACGATTTATTGTTAAAGAGGTTGAACTGGTATTGATGGGGTGAAATTGAACAAACTTCATAGTTGCATAATGTCTATGGTAAAAATTGCAGAAACGTTAAGCAAAATCCCCAATTTTTGCAGCGGATCACGAGGAATTGATGTGCATAAAAATGAATGTGCATAGGTGGGCACACTAAAAATGCATGATGCGCAGTAAAAATCTTGTGATATGTAAATTTTGGCACCGCGCGGAAAAATGTTGGTGTGCAAGAGCGCGCACTAAATTTTGATGCCGCGTGAAAAAATGCTGGTGTGCGTCGTACGGGTGAGTGCACTAAGTTTTGGCACCGCACGGAAAAATGTTGGTGTGCGGGAGCGTCCACTAAATTTTGGCACTGCGCGGAAAAATGTTGGTGCACAGGCGCACGCGCGTGCTAAATTTAGCATTGCATGGTGCAGATTAAGTGACACATGTGTAATACTGGTGCATGGTGTGCATATGCATAATAAGGTGCATGCAGTGTGCACACACATAATAATGGCGCGTGTGGTGTGCGTAGTATTGGCGGAGCACAAAGAAACTTGGTTGGTGCACATGCAATATGAGTATAAGTTGTCACGCGACAGTGTAGTAAATGGTGTGCACAGACTATTGGTGCGCGGTAGGGGCGTACTAAACTTTGGCATGGTGCAGCGCATATAATGAAATGTGCATGGAATATTAGTGCACGATACAAAAAAAAAATTACGCACAACAGATATTAGTACCAGAACCAAAACTGCACAGTGGATATTGGCGCGCAACACAAAAGTAGTGCGCACAAGTTATTGGCGCGATAGAGAAGTGATGCACAATGGTTATAAGTGCACAGAGCATGAATTACCTTGTGGTGTTGTTGTGCATGTTATATCTGGGTGTACAGGTTGAAAATTATGCGCGTGAAGTCATTTTGATGGTGAACAATAGCAGAAAACCAATGATTTTCTGCGATGTTTTATATCATTTGAACGTCATCTTTTTGCAGCACGTTTTTAAGTCCCTTAAGAGTGTTTTTAGCTACTCAAAGACCACAAGAATAGATTGAACCAATGAACAATTTATATTTGCAACTCAAATAAAAGAGCTTGGAGAGATCTTTCTAATGGTGTAAATCATTCGTCAAACAAAGCTATTATGAGAAAGTTACAGCTCAAACAGTGGAGGGTAAATTTTAGGACCCAACTAACTTCAAAGAGCCATAACTTTCTAGTCCAGAATTAGATTGAGACACAAGAGTAGTCAATGGAAAGTTATTGAACCATAGAAGATAGACCCAGAGATGAATTAAATTTCTGGGCATGTTAAAAATGTTTAATATGGCAAAGAAGGTACCTGTAGCATTCTAGACCAAAAACATGAATTGGCCTAGAACTTCAGCAGGTTGTAACTATTAGGATATTTAGACACTTAGGAGTTAGTAAGATCTACTTGTTCTATTGTGTCATTAGGTAAAAGTGTGTTTTCTAGTGTGTTTCTTTAGTATGCATTAGTATGGATTTGTAGTTAGGAAATCTGACGGTCACGATATGTTCCCGACATAGAGTGATCCGACAGTTCATACTCTCCTCGATATTAACGACCATTGATCCGTGGCTTAACACCCGATTGGTCCACGATCTCTATTTAAATAGCATGGAGGGTCATTTGTCGATGATCAATTGTGAGAATCTCTCTTGTAAAATCTCTCTGTAATCTTTTTCTTTGCATTAATAAACTGCTCCAAGTGGTCGCGTTGGCTGGGGCCGTGGATGTTTCCCCGTAGGGGTTTTACAACGTGAAAACATGGGTCTGTTGATATTTGATATGGTTATGTGAGTGGTTACTGAAGGTGTTCATCCTCTGTTGGAATACTTGTGTTGTTGAACATTGTATCAGAGCCTGTTTGAAGACCTGCTCATGTTGTAGATCGAGATCGTGAAGCCGAGTTGCCTCATCTCCATTTTATGGAATTTCCATATATTTATGGGCCGAGAGGAATGTTCCATTGCGTCTGGAGAACTTGTTTCATTCAGGAACACTTTTCGTTTCACTTGAAAAGGTTTCTGTTTTCCCAAGATATGACCATTACAGTCAGATCCAGAGGTATAAAGCCCGAATACACATTTTTAAAATTTATGCAAAGTTTTATTTTGATTTGATTTCGGTTTGTATTTTTTATTTCCGGGTTTCAACTCTTTTATATCTGTGTATGCTCTTTTCCCAGTTCCCTGTGTGGTCTCGTAAAATCAGAAACATATAGGAAAAGGTGCATCTTCGGGTAAGCTAACCGAGATCTAACCCTTGTCATCGATAAGCGAAATTTTTTTCTTGTGTGAAAAGAGTTTTTTTTAGCACGCTCTCCAAGGCCGTCTTCCACAACAACAACAACAACAACAACACCCCCAATCCTCCTTCTGAACATTACAATATGTTTTGCTAGACCATTTGGTTAAAAGTTTCCTTATTAAGTAAGAGGTCTTGAGTTCAAGTCTCTCTTTTGTTACCTTTTTGAAAAAGTTCATGCTAAAATTGTAAAGTGTATTTCACTTCAAGTATAAAAGTGAATCACTATAAGTAACTTTAATATTTTATTTTAGAGTTATTTATTTTGCATGCAAATTTTCTGTTATAAAGTAGCTTCATTGTAAAAGTGATCCCCACTTCTCTTTATAAAAGTGGGTCATTTCATAAAGCAACTTACACAATCACGTGGTCATTTGGTTACCGATTGTGCCTTTATTTAAAAGGGCATAACTCTAACATCGGAAGTCCATTTTCAGTGCTGTTTTTTTTTAAATCGCATAACTTTTTGAGCTCTTTCCATCCAAATCATTAGCTTCAGTTTTTAAATCCACATTATCCGCATATTTAATATGGCTTCTACAAGTATTGTCTTGCTTACCAACAACAACTACTTCCAATGGAAATCTCATATGGAAGATTTATTAAGAAGTAAAGGCTTGCACCAGATTACCTTGGGAAAGGAAAAAGCACCCACTGATGCTAATAAGAAATCCAAGTGGCATAATAGGAATGACGAAGCACGTGGACTAATCGGAATTTCCATCTCTCCTGATTTAGGGTACCACCTTCAATATATTGATGACCCCAAAGAAGTTTGGAACACGATTGAATCTGTGTTTGGTAAACTCAATATTATTCAAGAACAACAGTTAGAAAATCAAATACTGACCTTGAGTCCAAATGATTTTTCTTTCCTTGGAGACTATCTATCTAGGTTTAAAACACTCAGAATTTTATGTGAAGAATGTAAGATAAAGATGGAGGAAGAGCGTTGCATCTATCTTA